>CM062622.1:13885866-14333366 GCA_025617555.3 Puccinia polysora | reverse complement strand
AGAAGAAAGAAGAAGAAAAGAAACAGAAAGAAAGAAACAAAAACCGAGAGAAAATAATAATCATGATCGTAATGATAGTTTGGCCAGCCAAACCAGATGAGATTGGATCGTGATCTCAAAGGAAAGCTTGGATTGACTGACCGATTTGATGGGTGTGATCTTGAGCGTTTGATTCATCAATCGATGTTCTTTGGTCAGCCGATTGAGGGATGTACTTTATAACCTCTAGAGTGAGCTTCAAGTCAAGCTTTCTTGGATCGATCCTAACTTCCCTGAAACCTCCCCACCCCCCCCCCCCCCCCCCCCCCTCTCCATCTCTGGAGGAGAATCAACCCGGCCACCCAAGATCACGTCCAGTACACTATAGAGAGGATTATTAAAACATGCAGTTCAAAAAATCATCCAGCTGGTGTGACACAGTCCAAGCGTCCTTCGAACCTGTAGTACGTACTACCAATGATACCCGGTCGGCGTTCTGATTGTCGAGCAAGACCTTGGGAGCTCTTATAGATCTTGCCTTGTACTTTATAAGACTCGAAAGGTTAGTTTGTAAGGGTTTTGAGACTTAAAGAGCTCATCCAACACCTCCCCCCCCTTAAAAAATATATATATATATAAAATAATAATGATAATAGTTAATAACATTTTTTTTTTTTTCTGTTCTTTTTTTTTTTTTTTTTTTTTTTTTTGGTGGGAAGGAGGAGGAGAGACGTGGGATGAAGTCCGTGTTTAGCTGATGCCCCGGCTTTCAGACTGACGCTTGCAGCAGTGCGCAGGCCCAGGTGTCTGTCAAGGCACCTCGCGCCCGTCGAAGCGCATTTGGGTAGACGAAGTGAGATTGAGAGAGGAGGGAGACATTAAGGAGGCTGGAAGGCTTCTTCGGGGGAAGGAGAAGATATCGATGACGAACGATACCACCCGGAAGCTGAACTAGAGATCAAACACCGCCTAAAGCTCTACAATCGAAGGCCTTACCCCGAGACGCAAGTTTAGGAGGAGCCAGAAGAGCAGCTCACTCTCATTTGTCGTCTAAGTCTCAGGTGGCAAGGCCAAGCTAAAAGACCAATCACCAAAGGTAGTATTGGACTCTCATCTCGTTGCTCACCTGCTTCAGCTTAATTCATGTCTGGCTCTTATTCTTTGCTTATCTTGTCCCTTTCATTCATTTAATCACCAAAGATTGTCTTATCTCTATAAGAGTTGTTGTTTCATAACGTGACTGCAATAAAGAATAGGATCCAACTCTCTCAGTCCGGACTCTTGGTGAGCGAGGAGCGGGAGGGGGCGGGGGGGCAGGGCGCTCGCACAGAACCCGAAACTATGCACCCTAAAACATGATCTAGTCCATCCATCTTTCTCTTACTGAACCTCACCGGTGGGTCTCTATGGGAGCCAGGGGAGACTATTGTGAGGTGGAGACATGGGCGCGCGACGCGACGGAGACACGCACACTACCGGGTGGAGGTCAAGAGCCGCGTCGCCCATCTGATCGCCTCCCGCAACCTCTCACTGCCTAGCTGGCCGCTCTGAGGCTCACTCAACCCCCCCACAACGACGCCTCGCCGTTCCAAAAAAAAGCATGTCGGTCAGACGTAAGTCGCGCACCACTCACCGAGAGATGGATCCATCGTCACACCACAGACGCAAGAAGCCCAGCCGCGGGGACACCCTGCCAATCTCTCTCGCCTTCGTCTCTCCAAATCATGATCAAGTCGGATCGTGCCCTTGATCGTTTTTCGAGATCCGGTGTGATCTTGTCACTAGAGTTTGAGTGGGGGTCGGAGGTGATCCAGATCCAAGGATGACGCTGACGGTTCTGCGCAGACGCGATGCGCACGTTACGCTGCCGCGTGAATTCTCGAGAGGCTCCAGAGTCGAGACCAGAGGGCCCACTGGTCTCCGTCCCATCAAACCCGACCCGAGCTTCCTCATCTCTGTTTTTGACTCGAGCGTATCTTCGATCGAGCAACGGATCAGGGTCCCGAGAGAGTACATACATCTATACAACGGGTCGCTATTTTTTTCTTGGGACCTGGGGTCAAGAGATCAACAACAAAACAACAAGCTTCGATGAGAATACAACACCAACGATCGAGCACACGTTCGATAGCTTGGTGGCTCATCTCGAGCGATCTACGGTTCTTCACCTGTGAGGGTTCAAATCGACAGCGCGTAGGTGACGAAATCAGACGGCATTTTTGAAAGCAATTCAAGAACGAGGAGGCGATCAGTCGAGCTTGGAGAGCCGATGGATCTCCTGAAGGCCGAGATCTTCCCTAGACCAAAAGGAGCCATGCTCGGGTGGCTCGGCAGGCGCGGATCCTTTGACAGCCATGAAGAAGTAATCGTGGCTGATGGACGAGTCTAACTGAGCCGAGGCCTCCAAGCGCTCGATGAACGTCCGCTTGAGCTCCCACTCGGCGCGTTGTTGCACCAGCTCGGCCTCGCTGTTCTTCCACATCAACCTACGAATCGAATCCTGCACGATACTCCTCAGCAGGAAAAATCCATGCTCGGAGACGAACACGGGGACCAGAATCGAGAGTAAGATCGGCGCCAATCTGTCGTACGTCGTGCCTCCTTGGGTCCCTCTCTTGGGCAAAGTGTCTGAAGGATCGGTTCGATCGTTGCTGTCGACGAAGGCAGCTGTAAATAGGTCCACTACGATCATCTTGGTCGATTTGAATAAACCACCTTCTTCGGATTGCTGACCACTAGACTTGAATAAATTAACAAGCATGGCGTTGATGATCACGGAGAGCCAACATAGGGTGCTCATCACTTCTACCCAAGGCCCTATGGAATCACAACGAGTCGGGATCGGTCTTCGGCTATGTTTGATCAGTTTGATCGCATCCGTTCTCAACTCGAAAAAATTGTTCACGAATGAAAATAGCGGAGAGATCGGCCAGATCAAAGTCCATAAGACTATGTATCCGAACTGAAACACCATAATTTTTCCCCAAAAAAAATCAAAAAAGAACGAGAAGAAAATCAACCGTATGTATCTCCATAATATTCGGTGAGAGAGGTCTGAAAGTTTTTATTTGCTACTGGATTTAATTACCTGAATGGCCATCTCCGCATATTCGACAAACAGACGGTATTCAGGACGTTTAGCTTCTTCCCTGAGTCTTTCCAATAGCTCATGTTCATCAGGTTCGTCAGAAATGTTATGGGAAGGGTGGGAAGATGATGGATGAGAGGTGGAGGTGGTAGAGTGTCGTTGGCCTTCCTGATGTTTCTTCTTTTCCTCGCGATCGTCGCGAAGCTTGTTCCATTGTGATAGCGCGATCTTGATGATATAGGGCAATCCGACTTCAGTAAAGGTATCCACCAATTGATTAGTGACTTGGTAGGCAAACAGTTGCTCGTACAAACGAGCCATGTTGATTGAATACGTTGAAAAATCCAATGCCCGAGCGTTCAAGTATAGATCAGGGGAACCGTCCAATGGGACCGATTCTTGTTTTATGAACGTGTGCGCAAGCCCAGCCAGGCGAGGTACCAGAATTGCGCCAAAGGGTACATATATAAAGGCGGTTAAGATCAGTCCTGCGTAGGCAACTAAGCCTTGCACCTAATATTTTGAACAAGGAAGACAAGAGAGGGGAAAAAAAAAAAAATTAGACGCTCGACTTGAATTCAGACAAGCCTCAACGGACGCATACCAGGAAAACTTTGTGAGTCAAAGATCGATCGTATGAAGAATTGTAAGAATGATTTTCCCAATCCGATAGCTTGACTGCTGTTGACTGCCACAAGCCAACCAATTGAGGGACTGAAGCAGCAAACAAAACGGTCGGTAACAGAGCCTAAAACACCAGTCGATTGAGAGTCAGCGGTAAGAAAGAGCAAGCAGAACGAGATAGTTGAATGGGACGATTGATTGGAGTGACCGTTGCTGACCAAACCCTTCTTAAAGGGGCCAGTGTACACCTCTGCGATGACGAGCTCGATGGCGGTGATGACGGTGATGAGGGCACTTATGCCAATACCAAACAAAACAAATACAGGGATCGTCACAAATTTCCTGGCTTCACGCTTCCCTGTCAAAAAGTAAGAAGACGTCGTTTTATCAGAGACTCGACAGGTCGACAGTTTTCGTTGGTTGCGTGATGTTCTCTCTCTCTCTCTCTCTCTCTCTCTCTCTCTTTTTTTTTTTTTTTTTTTTTTTTTTTTTTTTTTTTGCGGAGTGACTGATGAGATTGGGTTCGCTGTGGTGGTAGTGCGTTGCTCAACGACGATGAGAAGGACTAACACCATGGAAAGTAACCAACGGGCTCATTAGTAACGAAATGCTTGACCACCTTCTCTGGGATGAACTCGACTCGTTTCTTCTCGACCTTATGACAGTTGAATGAGTTCCACTTGATGGCCAACAATTTTTCTTTAACCTTCCAGGTCTCGAGAAAGGTGATAGACCAGAGGGTTAAGATGATCGCGTAGGCCGAAGAATATTCGATCCCGATCAGCCAGAATAAGAGACCTGAAGCGGTGGGTAAGATCAAAGCTTGAAAGTAAAAGTTCAAGAATGCAAAGTAGTATCCGATCGATTCTCCGTAGGTTTCTTTAATCTTATCCAGTTCGACCTCGGGGATCTTGATGGTCAGATGAGTTCGATCGCTCCACTTGGACAACCAAGTCCGGTTAAAGTTGATATCGTGGGGTGGGAAGATCGATTTGACGTGATGGAAAGGAGCTTGACCTGGGATGATACCGGCACCGAGGCCGACCAATGGTCTATGAGGGTGTGCGGTCATGGGGGATGGGGATAATCCGGTGTGATCGGGTTGGACGTCCCGAGTGATGATGTTGTAGAGGTGTCGTAATCGGTCGGCTGAACTGTATGGTTGAGATAAGAAACTGGAAGCCAAGTCGGAATGAGGTTTGATTGAAGTGATACCATGTAACCAATCTGCAATCCTAGGAGGTTCAAGGTCATCAGCGATCAGGGTGAGGATGGTCGAGGTTGAAAGCTTAGAAACTCGTCTGTTCTCTTTACTTCGGCCCTCGTGAGTTTGAAGGAAGAAGCCTGAGAGATGAGATCGATCGACTCGGGAGTTTCTGGAGATGAGAGATGATTCTGTACCTCTCGGCTTGGATCTCCTGTTCGATCCTCGTCTCGTTATGAGCGGTGACGAGGATGAGTAGTTCGTGAGAGGATTTTGAACCAGGACGGCTGGTGACGGATAGTCCGGTGGATTTCAACCTATGGATTAGAAGTTGATACTCTTCGATGAGTCGATCGGTACGATAGGATCTTTCATCCTGCTCCGATCGATCCTTGTCATCCTCCGATCGGGTTGGGCGTCGATCAGCTTGGATCGGTAGGAGGGAGAAGACGATGACGTAATCGACCTGAAGCTGTGAGATCGTTAGGAGTAGAGGTACTGAGGGAGGTCAGTGATCGGATCGATCAGCCGATGGGTTGCAAGTTATCCTCGGCTCGGGTACTAGGTAGAAGTCGAGCGGAAGGAGTGGTGATGAGGAGGACTGACGTTCGAAATACTTGATGGAGTCGGAACGGAACTGGTGGATGGTTCGTCGAGGATCGTCTGAGGTCGTTTGAGATCGATCGAACTGAGAGGTGGATGAATGGATTGGGAAGAGGATCGTTGGAACGTTTCAAGTTTGAGCTGCTCATGATCTTGGACCTTGTGATCGGATTCGAGGGAGATCTTGAGAGATGAGTATGGATAAGGATCGGGTTAGTTTTCATCGTACGTTGATCGATGTTGATGACGATCGATCGATTTCGATCTGGGATCCAACGGGCCATCGAGACCGGGTTGGGATCGGGATGGAGATGGTGAGAGGAGGATGAGGATCGATTGTCGAAGGGACTGACCGACATCTGAAGGAATAGGGGATGGTGGTCGGGGAAGGAATTTTTTGAATTAGTAGGAGTAGAGTAGTCGATGGATCGTTGGATATCTAAATTGAGTAGGCAGACAGGGATCGATCGAGTCGAGGGACGGAGAGGAGAGTGAGGGTTGAGGGTTGAGGGTTGAGTGGGAGAATGGTCGTTGATACTGTCGAAGAGGATGATGGATGATCAAGTTGGTCAGTAGTGGTCAGTAGTGGTCAGTAGTGGTCAGTCGATGGACTGAGACTGCTGACCAGAGACACTCCAAGTGATATTCGGGATCAGAAGTCCCGATCGACGAATCGCAAGTTGGATGAATTCGAGATTCGAGGTTCAGACAGTCAGACTCGAGCAGGGGAGGGATTGTTTTAAGAAGGAGTTTGCCTTTTCACCTCTCGATAACTCTAAAGGTTTCTTCCATTCAACCTTGGGTCGTCGAGGGCCCATTAGCCGGGTGAGTCGGGGGCAGAGGTAGAAGCAGGAGAAGAACAGGCGAACTGAGGAATGCATAACTATCGATTTATCCGGTACATCGTGACCGTCATGACGTCATCATCCGGATACCGGCCAACATCAACACCAACCCATGATCATGATGAGCAACAAACCAAGAAACAAACCAACCAAGAAACATCAACTACTCACCTAAAAGAACCTTTTTTGTTTAAAAAAAAAAAAAAAAAAGAGTAGGACTAGTCGATCAACTCCTCAAGAATGCTTACTCACCAACACCCCATCTTTGGGTCATCCAATCACGAATGGTGGGATTCAAAATGGAAAGACTGAGATAGTGAGGGTGTCGAGTCAACCTATGATCACCTCTCAAGTCTCAATCCCACAAGTTGAACGGTCAAGACAAACCAGGATGAATCCGAGGCTTTGACTAGTGTGTTTGGATTACCCAGTTTGGGTTGACTTTGATCCAGTCCAAGGGAACTTGATGAGTCTAGCCCAGGCTACCTCTTCAGAGATCTACAGAAACCTTTTCTCAAGTTCTAAAGCTCCGTATGAGTATTTAATTGAACCCCCCCCCCCCATCCCCAACTGCTGGTTTATGACTTTGGAAACAACTTGTTGTGGTTTAAGAAATAAATCATCTCTAAAGGTTTGAGGTGAAGGACCTTGGGGACACCCAACATCTTCTTGGAGTAAAAGTCGATTGACTGAATCAGTCGATTGGTTGATTGAAGTCTCAGTATGTGGATTCCAATTCATTCTTGATGGGTAAACAAAAATTCCTGAATCTAGAACTGTGCTCACTCCTGTCATTCCCAGTTTTCATCCTGAACCACCCGGTGATGAGGTCATCAAAAAAAAAAAAAAAAATAACCTCCTCAGGCAAACCTGTCATGATTTTCAAAATTAGTTGGATCTCTCAGCTATCTTGCAACTGATACCAGGCCTGAATGGTTGTATTCAGTAAGCATGCCGTCCTAGTATTTGGAGGGGAAAAAAAAACACTGTATTCAACATTGGAAAGCCTTCATTCACCCTCCCAAGTCTCTACAAGGAACCAGGAAGTTTTTGCTTTTCATACCCAAGGTGAGAAGCAGAAGCTCTTGCCGCACGTTCTGATGCTGATTGGGGCAACGGTCAAACCATAGGAGGATCATTCGTGGGATATTTGGTTCTTTTCAACAGCTGCCTGATGGCATGTAGATCATGCAAACAGCCTACTGTTGCTTTACCAAAGGCTAGAGCCAATTTTGTAGAATTAACAGACATGCCTCATGAATCATTATGGCTTGGTAAGGTTTTGAAAGAATTCAAGCTCACAACATCTTCCAAAGATCCCATCACTGTGTTTGAAACAACAAGAGATAAATTCTAGATTGAATCTTCTAAACAAAAACCAAAAATGAATCATGTTGAGACTCAATCGAATCTTATAAGATTTAAGTCATCAACAAAAAAAAAAAAGATATACATATATTTTAAAAACTTGAATCCTCCATTTTTCCTTGGGAAATTTATATGGTTTCTTAGTTCTTGAGAGAAGGCCTGGTACCTGATCAATCCTGGCAGGGGCACTCGAGCATCTGTGAATCCTCAGTTTGAAAGTCACAGAGGGTGTTAGAGTTTCAAATCAAGGACTCTCAAACTTTCCATCCCACTTTAGAATGCTATCGTTTAAGTTTTGTGCTCATGTTTTCTCATCATTTCATTTACCTCCTCTCCTACTTTATCCTGCCACTCCTTGGTTACTCTTCAGTCCATCTTCATTTCCCATCACCAACACAATCTCTTATCTGTTCTGTTTCTTCAAAAAAAAAAAATTACTGATCCACTCTAGATTAAATACGGCCATTGGTGTCTTGCACTTTCTCCTTATCACTCTTCCTGAACTTAATTTTGACCCAGACCATTCACTATCTCAGCACTTGTTTTTTTTTTCCTTTATAATCTCAGATTCAGTGAACAAATCCTTGTTGTTCACCCTTCAGGTACTTCCTCTGGTCCCATCATATTTTTTTTTTTTTAAATGTCTCTCTTTAAGTCCCCCTGGTCATTATGAATTTTTGGAAACCTTTCAATTCTGCTGATTTTAACAGGTTGAAGAGTGTACATGGCCATAGAGGTGTGTAGATCCCATACCGGGAGGGATTCATCCTGGGAGAGGAGGATGGAATCCTCAGGATTAGAAAGAGAGCTATTCATTGGTGAATAGAGGAGTAGGTAGAGGTGGAGCATTGGATCACACAGAGGTGTTGGTGAGAGATTGAATCGACTGATAGTAATGAGTGTCAAACTGTGGGATGAAAAAATGATTCTCCTAAAATTTGATTGGCCAAAACAAAAGATTGAATATTCCCCTTCTCAAAATCTTGATCCTTTTTTTTTTTTTTGTTTTTTTTTTTTGAAAATTTCTCAGTACCATCTTCTAAAAATCATTTATTTCAATTTTGATGAAAAATCTAAGTGTAGATAAGTCCTTTGAAATTCTAAAAATAACAGATACCCTTTTTAAGTCAAAATATCCTTTCAAATTTTAGTTTGAACCATCTCCCATCTTCCTGATCTAATCAAACCTAAAATTTTCAAACTTAAGAAATTGAATAATTATTATATGTTGGATTTTTTTTTCTTTCATCTATTTTTTTTGTTTTTTTTTCTTCATCTTCTACCTTTTTTTGAAAGAGTTTTCTAGTGTTCACCCCTGATTTGTATGAAGCTTCTCCAGCTCCAGGGGACTACCCAGTTATTTTAATCCCTTTTCAAACTGAAAACATTGTAGAACTGACTCCTGTGCTACAGTTCAGATTAGCTTTCTCATACATTTCTTGGTTTTTTTCTTATTTTGAATCATTTCTTTATGCTTGCCCTCATACTTCAACTAATTATAATTTGAATCTACCAAGAAGACAACTTCTCAATACTCAATTTATTCAAATCTTTTGTGGTGTTGACAAACCTCAAGCTATTCAATTTGAAGCTCTCCAAAATCTCACCAAGCAAATTTTTTCTCATCCTCTCAAATTCATTCACTAGTCCTTTTTCAACTAATTTCCTTTGATCTCCATTTCCTTTATCTCATCTCTACATCAAACACTGACTCTCCCTGGTTATTTTCATTTAATTTCTTTTTTCATAATTTTGTTTTTTTTTTTTTTTTTGATTCTGAAATCAATGGTTCTTTTCAGCACCCAAATTCAACCTTTTATCCCTGTAAGAGAGTGAAATTCTTCAATTTAAGCCCATAAATCCTTTAAGAGCCTGGAAAGATACAAGGCAAATAAATATTCCCAAACAATCCTTCCCCCAAAAAAAGTATTTTCCAGTGTTTAAATTATTGTGGTAGGTCAAATCTGTTCCCAAAAATGGAGAAATTTATTAAAATTATATCAAATTATATCAATTTAAATTAATAAAGGTTACAGGAAGCTGATGAGTTCAATATAAACCATTTCAGTCATAATTTCTCATAAAATGAAAGGAATGAATAGAAATATTAGCTTCTTGAATAAAAAAATACCAACTTCTCTATGAGAATTTTTTTATAAAAAATTCTAATAATGAACTACCTCAATTTATAGGATAGCATGAATGATTGGATGAAATAAAATAAAATTTTGCAGGTTTTTTTGTAAAAAATAGCATCTGATTTAAATAAATTTCTTTGAACAGCCAGCAGAGAGGTACTTCAAAAATAGTTTCTGATTATTTAATCCATTGATAAAAATATCCAGTATAAATATTGATTAGAGAAGTCTGAAAAAAGATTATCTTGACTTGGAAAACTGGAAGTTATATTCCTAATGAATAATATGACTCTAGAACTAAAAGAGCTGTTAAAAAATCATGAGTTTCCTTCAAAATAAGAAAAAAAAAAGCATGAAAAGGGAGAATATCTGATTGATAACTGTGTTTTTCTCACTGCCTTGCAATAAACCTAAAACTGAATTATTCATTCCAAAACCAAAGTAGCTGTCCTTGCCATATAAATAGATTTGATTCCTAAAATTTCAAAATAAAATTTAAGCTAGAAATGAAACATAAATTAGCTAGCTTCAGATTAAAAAATCCTAGACACAGGAACAGGAGATGTGTAAGATAATTCCAATGAGTAACATCAAATTTTATTAAATAAATAATAATAATAATAATAAAACCTCCAAGAATCATATCTCAAAATAAGACATAAATTCATATGATTAATCCCCAGTTTCAATAACCTTGGAGGAAAATTAAACCTAAGAACTTCTTTATTGACTTGTCCATGATTAAAAAGCTACATCTGAAAAATGCCTTAGGGGTGATACTGGCTGAATGCTATCAAGAATGCCCCCATTAGTCTCTGTCAGTTTGAAAGAGATTTCCACATCAGCTATGCCTAAAAAATGGAACCTATAAAATTAATTCAAAGAAAAGCAATGAAAATAGAAACAAGAGCTTTATTGATTGCCAGCAACAGCCAATGTAATTTGGAAGTACAAGATAAAAGAAAATATATAGTAAGTTCAATGGACTGAATTATCATTCCTAGAGCCTCAAGCCTTGAAGAAGCCCACCAAAATAAGCTGAATACTGTGAGCTTCACCTTGATACCTCAATTTGAATAAGGAAACACCTGGAGAGCCTAACAATCACATCTGAAATATTGAGTAGGTACCCATGAAATACTAGGATGGCACCTGAATCACCCAAAACCTGCTTTGGCCCCTGTACATATTATTTCATTCTAAAATTTTTAATAAAAGGAAAAAAAAAATAATCATCTACCTCTCATTATATTGAGTAGCTTTGTAAGGGATTTAACCTCTATTGCTACACTGGGCTGTGGTTAAACCTGCAAAAAACAAGACAAAAAAAAATTTTAAAATCAGTTAAGTACTTATTACAACAGTAAAACTGTAAAAAGGCAAGAAAAATTGAATGATAACAGATTGTTATGAGTAAAAGTCCACAACTTGATCTCTATGAAGAGATAAGGGACCTTACTTCAAATGAATAAAGCCTAAAGGAGCTTTGTTTACAAGGTAAACTCACACCCTTTCAAGTAACAATAAATGTTACAACTCCAAAAGGAATTTCCACACAAACTTGGAGTTGAGGAGTTGATTATTTTATGATTCTTATACTAAAGTGTAAGGCCCAAGTCAATCTTCTTCTTGAGATTAAGGTGAGGGAGCTTTTTAACTCTTGCTGTATACTGGATCAATAATAAATAACTGAGGAAGGGGCTATAGGGTGCAGACCCTACTCTTTTAAGGTAACAGGAGCCCTCAGGGGACTCAAGGAATCACCAGGGGAGTTCTAGGCTCCCCCTGGTTTCGTCCTCAAGGGCTCAAAACACAATTACATCATACCCAATGAGGGATAGGGTACCAGTACCCATTGGGGGTGATTTTCAATGTAAAAGGTTCTAATTACCCACCTCAAAGGTTACTTAAATGATCCTAGGACTCAATATCATTCAAAAGGACAGTGAAAAATTCCTAGAAAACCCCAGAAAGAATTAAATACCCATAAATTGATAGCCTTGGCATGTACTTACTTCTTAATTCCTAGTACCTTGGCAGATATCATACATATAAGGTATGTATATTCTTGGCAATGATATTACATGGTCTATACTTTACAACTGAGTTCAGAGAGCTCTGAGTGGACGCTATGATGGCCCAGTGAAGAATATTAAAGTATAATTACATCCCAAAGAGGGATAAGATTAAAATTATGCAATTTGTTTATACAGAGTAGAGAGTATGGCTTAAAGTAATTACTATCACTTGTTCCCAAAGGAATGGAACATATTGGGAATTTCTATATAAATTTTTGGGTCGCATCTGAGTCTTCATAACTTAATTTAAAGCTCTATTGGATCCCCATCTTGATAATATATATTATCAATGTTTTAATCCCATAATCAATACTCATAAAAGCATACTTATAAAATATTATTTTACATTATCAAAATTTATTGTATAGTTCTAAAACTCTTGATAATTATTCATTCTTGGCTCAATGGTGGTTTGAAACAGTGACCTTGATGTAAGATAATGGAAAATAAGCCTATCACTTGACCACTATACCAACAAGACATATGAGTCATGCAAACATTTGGACAAATTACATTGTTTTGTGGCTGACAAGCTTAAAGGTGCTTAACTTGGTATCCCAAGCCTGAAAACATCTTTTGGGGCTAAAGATCCCCCAAAACTGGTGAATATTGAATTTGATTCTGGAAGAACAATACAGATTACAGAATTCTTTGAGAACTACCCATCCCAAATTTTTAAAAAACGTCTCAAAGCCAACATTTTGATGCAGGAAGACTGAACCCAATTTGGTTTTAAAATTCATTATGATTTGATGGTTATTTGAAGTAAATGGGTCATAAAACAGTGAAAAAGGGGAATATATCCCCAGGAAGCTCATCTCTTAGTTTCCTTAAGATCAGCTAGGCTGCTCACAATTGAAAACAGAATTATAATTAACCCTTGAATCCTATTATATTCCTCCTCATAAAAAAAAACAATAAATCTTGTTTTTTATTGGACATGAGGTTCTGAATTATTTTTTTTCATGAATTCATTGAGTGATTATTTCCATTTGGATTCATTCATTGGGTCATAATGAAATAAAACTGATTTAAATAGAGACAAACCATTTTTTTTGAGTCAGATCCAAAATTTTGTATTTATTCCCTGAAGTTGGCTCAATATAAATCAAAAATTAAATCAATGAATATCCCTTGGAAATTTTTTTTGAGGAGTTTTATAGAACCCCAGCTATTCTGGTCCCTCTTTCAAGGTACCACTTATGATTATTTTTCCCACAGTTTTTACAAGATTAAATTCACAAAAATCAATTTTTCTCAAGTTTAAGATACCCAAACCTGAATTTATCTGAAACAAATAATAAAACCATCACCATTTGTCAGGTCTGAACCTCTGAATTTAGAAGAAGTAAGGGTTTTCAGGAAATTTGAATTCAAAATTTTATAATGTCACCAAAGATATTTTTATTCTAAGTGGTAGGAAGCGATCCAATGCCAGGAATCATTTATTTTTAAAATTACTGAAGTATTGATAGAGGTTCAATATATCCCAATTTTGGATTCAAGTAGTGCTACAGCACCAATGTTTGAGTAATGCTGGAAATCATCGATTTTTCAGTGCTGGAAGAAGATAAAATTCAGTTAGGAGAGATGGAAGATATATTTTTGTGATTGAATTGATTTCAAAAGGAGCTCTCCCATTGCTATAGTGACCAATAGAACAACAAAGACGGCAGATTTGGAGTTGAAATACCACGTGTTTAGATTGAAGGTCGATCGCTTGTTTGCCTGATCGCCCACTCTCCCCTGCAAGTTCCCCGGTATTTAAACACGTATTGGATGAATCGGATTCCTCAATTTTGACCATTCATTCCAGCCTTGTTCTCAAAATTTGGCTCATTCTGATCTCATCGCACTACAGGTTTGTGCCTTGGTGTGCAGAATACGCCACGAGTCTAACGGAATGAGCGCCGAGAAAGGGACCGAAGGAGGGATTTCTGCCCGAGTGGTGGCTTAATTATAATACAAGTGTGCTGGAGCCCTGCTTTGTTGTTTGATCAAACACTATTTCGACTTCCCGCGTCACGTGTAGGCGCGCTCGGAAGCTCTGCCTCTCGGAACAGTGTCTCGTTTTGACTTCGACCTGACCCAGGCCCAGGGGATTCGACCAAGATGACCCGGTGTTACCAGAGGTCAATGAAGCAACGCAAGAATCGAATTTCTTGCGTGCGAAACATGAGGATTTCTGAAAGCTGCAGACTAATATTGGGGCAATGTTGGTACTCGATCAGACCTGGCGAGGATTTCTGAAGTAGGCCTCAATTATATGACAAAAAGATGAAACAAGGCTCACAAAAGGACACGAGATAGATTCTCACGAGTAAACCATTCAAAATAAAGCCCGTAGTTTGGCAAATTATCTGCCCCATCAAAGATAAGCTAGTTGTCACATGGGGAACTGGTTTGAAAAAATGTTTCATAAATCATTGTCAGCCACTAGTTTTGATTCGGCAGATTGAATCTGAGTCTATGAGGAAATCGCTCACTCATCGTCATTATGAGAGAAAGGATAACTGTCAGGGAAGTCAGAGCAAATGTGCTAAGGACCAAACCAGCTAGTTAGTTGATGGGGGCCGCCAGGCATGGCTATAAATAAGGGGAGATATGTACAAGTGCAGGGGACTTACTTGATCGTGATAAGTAGTAATCGATGAAGTGTTGTCCTTAGCGATTTGTGCCGCATAGAGCTCCGACTTTGATGAAGCGCTCTCACCATGACCCAGGTAATGGTTCCATCTGTCAACCCATTTAGACCTAGCCATGCCAGATTGAAAGCCAGTAATTCATTGTAAACAACCAACGGTGTCGACATATGAAGACCGGTGAGCTCGAAATGTTTTTCGAACGCTAAAGCTGTTGCAAATCCTCCTACGAAAGTGGCGATGGTTAGAATTCCTATCGTGCATGTCCATTTCTTCGAAAGGCCTGCCGTGGTGCATGCAAGTCGAGAGAAATGGCACCTGAGAGGAGGTAGTGTATCGCGAAAAAATGTGCAAAGAAAAACAGAAGCACTTTTATTGTGGTTAATTGAATAATTGAGGCTTGTGAGGTTAATCCTTACTGCACGATCAATATTATACCCGTCGACAGAAATATTTGTAGAGCTTCATAAAGAAAGTAGGTATATGATCCACCGCTTGCATAGAGCTGAAAAGATTGGGTCATGGTCTATAATTTGCGTCAACATGTCAGTAAATCTCAACAGAAAGTTCGAAAATGATGGTCCCACTAGAACACTGACCACCAAGTCAACTATCATCTGGAACAGGTGAAGAATGATTCCAATGGTTCCCAAACGGAACAATAATCTCGACTTGCGGGAGGCTTGCCGAGAGCAGAATTCACCATATTGGACGAAAACTATTCCGCTGATAAAATGCATCAAGGGCTGGTTTAATGAATCAATAATAATTCAGAAGAGCTTATATCCGGGCATTCCGGTCAGAATAATTAGCATTTCGGACGCCTTACTTACCACTCCGATGAGAGCAGAGCAGAGACTTGTGGTTATCTGAGCCCTGGCTTGCTCAGTGGTGGAACTAGGGGTCGACATATCCTAGGGGCACTGGCGATTTTGAGGTGCTGATAATGGACAATTGAAATCTAGTAATGGCAGAGTCCAGGGGAGCGATCTATCGCAGTTCTAGTCGAAGCTTCAAACCTGGGTCGAACCCTATTTAATGACATTGCACATTTGGCAACCAAAGACTGCACAAACGTCCGATTCAAAGAAGATTATGTGATCCTGAACTCGATCCACCAGTCTGGGTTATTTCTAGGAATTTGATACTGATCTAGTGACCTAGTCTACCTCGTTCGCTAGTTTTTTTTTTTTTCATTTTGTGTCATAGCATGTATATCCACGCATTCGGCGTGATCGTATTCACTCGATTCTATGGGTCTCCATTTTCATCGTGAGGCTTGAGCGGAAAACTCAGTCTCAGGTACTTGGAATCTAGCCTTTCATCAAAAAGGCCTACTTCTAGCCGAACCTGTCGTGTTTTGAACCCCGGACTAAGGACGAAAGAAGGTTGGACTAGGGGAGTCTTCGATTAAAGGCTTTCAAGGTACATTATATTTATGTTAGATTTTTCGTCAGAAGACTTGGAACGGAAGAAACTCTTTGAATGTAATTTCAACCTCCAATTTTGCGTAGACCATTTCATTTTTGAGTGAAACACGAGAGTGAAAAATGATCCTAGTGCTCCCTGCTAACTCCGAACGTACCTTAATGTGAGGTATTTTTGCACGTTAGCGTTGGGTACTTGAAGGTTTTCTCATTAGTACCAAAACATGAAAGCCTACATCTGCCCTTAACACCCTCTCCGACGATATCTACACGCTGTTTATTTTCTCTTGCCTATTCTTCATCATCAAATTTCTTCTTGCGACGGCTTTGAATTTTATCTGCGAATCAATGCTTGGTTGCATTTTCTGGTCAGCTACATCCCTTATCATTCACTTATGATATTCAAGAGACCAATATTCATTTCCCCAAATCTTATAAAATCCTAGCTACTGGGCTACTGGGAAATAATAGCCCAGAGGGCGCCAACAACTGCGCAGGAAAACCTTTGACAACTTGCTGGCAATTATGCCCCTTTAAACCCACTGCCAACGCACTGTCACACCAGTAGCACATGACTGGCGCCAATGTTATCTATCGGTGGACCCCCCAGCTGTGCGCCCATTCCATCGTTGCAGGGTTGTACCATACCTCCAAGATGGACTCACAGCGGTCGGGTTCCCGCTATTGTAACTCAAAGAGAGAGGATCTGCAGTCCCGTCATATCCCAATCGATTAGCTCATCCCGCTCGGGAACTCGTCCTCAACTTCAATGAGAAGAGGAGCAGTTCCGGGCGGGGAGCTTTAGTCTATATACAACGGGTATTTCAATAATAGCATATCTGAGTGGTCTATGTCTATAATCTGTAGTTCTGCAGTAGGTTGTGATTCGCCTTCTGTACAATTTGTAATTCGTGTGAAAGTCTATTTTTACATCCCCCCCCCCACGACTTACAAATTGTGCCCTCTCACTCCCAAGTCTACTAGCGCATCGGTCATTTTATTGGGGCCAAGGCGTTTGGTGAATACGTCGGCTTTCTGATTGTGTGTAATGATCCATCCTAGCTTTGCCTTGTTCTGCCTGATGAAATCATTCCCAAAATAAAATGCACGTGACAAATATTTAGTACGCTTCTTCTAACAGTTATCACCCGCAATTAAGATTGCCAATTCATTGTCACAGAATATTTTGAGTGGTGCTTCTCCAATGAGATTGGTCACCAGGCTGTTCAAATAAGAAAGCTGTTGTGTTTCATCGGATAGTGCAACGTACTCACCAGTGCAGGATGACAGTGTGAAAAATTTAAGTGGTCACCAAGACCAGACTGTGATATGATTGCAAGGTAAGACTTAATGTGACAAAAAATGAAAAGGAGAAACATTAAAAAAAATTAACCAACGGGAGTAAAACATGGCTTGTCAGCTTGCTACTATGTACAGAGCAACCTGTCAAAAGCAACACAAAACTATGAAAAATAAGAATATCTCAATTAACAAAATAAGGAGTGAGAAATCCATAAATATTATTACAGAAATGGATTCCTCACCCAAAATTAGGTAGGGTCACTCACTGACCCCACCCTTGAATTCCAAGTCCTTATATTTTTAAAATAATTAAAAAGAAAAGTACTAAAATTTACAACACCAGTATGGCACTTTTTGGCCATTCTAATATTTCAAATGTATTGTCACGTATAGGGTTTACACCTAAAATTCACTGAGAATTGAGGTGTTGTGTTTATTTTAGGAGTTACACGTGGAAATGTGTTATGTCACAATTCCTGCGCGCAGCCCCGCATCATTACATATCCCTACGTACTAGTAGCAGCAGATTCCCACATACTAGAGACCAGCGCGCAGCTGATTCTGCCACGCACGCAGCGGATCCTACCCCCCGCCCATCTGTACTAACTGATCCCCGCACCTGGATCAGTTGTGACTAATCTGACAACCAGATACCGCTCAGAAGAGCTAAAACCTCGTTAGGGTTGCCTAGTATATGTAACAAACAAACATATGCATTACTAATGATCTAAAAATATCAAAACTTAAATAAAATTAATGAAAATTAAGTTTAAAACATTTTTTAATAATGAATCAAAGATCAAGGGTTATCACATAAATCACTGATCCTGATCTTTGAAGACCACAAAACACCACAAGGAGTGTTCATAAAAATTATTGAAATTGATCTAAATGATTAGCAGATGATGGAAAATCAGTAAAAATCCACATCTGCACGCTTTAAAGCAATATAAATAGTACAAATGAAGGATGAGTACTGAATGATCAAATTTACGCCATAACAGATTAACAGATCATGTGGCTAAAATAGTACAGAAATCCAGCAGATCTAAGGACAGCTGATTGACAGCACTAAGTGAACGTGCTAATCTTGCCCTGACTGGCTTGCAAGCCTCAGCCCACAAGCAGAACTCTCTCTCTGTGCCCTGAGAAGACCAAAATCACCACAAAAAGGTATTTATACAGACCTCTTTGGATCCATTATTCCATCATCAGTTACCAGGAATTATTTATTATCAATCAGAGACCGTTTTATTGTTGATCAAGTGCTTATATGAAGATAAGCAAGTGATTTATGACTTAGTCTGCAGTAGTATTATTTACCCTTATTAACCAATCAACCATTGAAGTTTGGTCAAGCAATCTACCCCATCTGCTCTGAAACCCTTCCAATTATTCCAGGATTTTCGTGGTAAAGTGCTCAGATTGAGTGTTACCCTTCCTGTCTTGGTCATTTGTGCTGTTAAGCCCTGCCATTAGTGGAATAAGTCCTTTCTAAGGCACCCATCTTTATTCCAAGGTTCTTAAACTGCCTAAGGAGGCCCCTTGAAGAGAGGTTTCTAGTTTGTAAAGATCCCCAGTAGTATAATACTGTGGCCCCTCCTTTATATTATATTGAAAACCATTTACTACCAAACCAATTAAACCTTGCAACTGCTCTTATTAAATCATTTATTTGAGCTTCTAAGTGTTTATTATTTGAATAATAATTATTATTATCATTCCAGCATTTTTATCACTCTCTGTAGCTAAAGGACTGCAAGGTTCCTGGTATCAGAGAGCTGCCAACTGGGGGTCTGGCCGGGAAATATTCTTAAATAATTAATTTTTAATTATTTATTCGTTGGAACAGTCTATTTATTTTTAAAAATAAGTTAAAATACTTATAACATATATTTTTGATCCTTTGTTTCTCTAGTGGATCTTAAGACCAACGGAGAATTGATCAATTATTACTTGAACCTTCTTAAAAAGAAAAAAGAAGAAAAACTCCGTAACTTTGTCCCTGTTATTATAACTCCTGAGCAACAACAGGAGAAATTGCTTTATTATAAACAACAGGTTATAAAAGACAAAGAACTTGAGATTGAAAGAATTATCAATTTCAATTCTTTATCAAGGCAACATAAGGAGTGGAAGATTTATCAAAGGAAGCTTTATATTTATAAACTGAATAACCCTGAAGATAAAGAAAAATCCAAAAATAATAAAAGTGATTATTTTTTCTAAAAACCATCATTTTAAAAGTAAAAATACAAAAAAATATTAAACTTAGATTTTTTGTTTTTATCCATCTCAGTGGATTTAGTTTTTGGTGATCTCATTGACCAGGACCTCCTAGAGGACATCCCAGACAGTGTACCATTGGACTTACCCTTGGACTTATCCCAGGATCTGATTGGAACTCACTCAGACCCTGTTGGAATACCCTCCAAGGATAGTTGTGATCCCAACCAAGTGTTGGTACCCTTGAATTTAACTCTAAGTAAGTTAAAATATTTATAAAAAAAATTATTAAAAATATAAAACACACAAAAAATATTATTTTCATAATTTTAAAGTCTTTTTCCAAAGTTTTGACAAAAGCCTTACACATTTTTTTTTGGTGCTATGTATCAAAATAGGCGCAACACCCGTCCAACAGGTAGAGCCCCGTCATATGGATCTCTTCCCGGAGGAACCCGTGCGCGCAAGGACTCCAGTTGCAAGCGCGCTGAGGGGACTCGAACCCATGACCATAGCGTCACGCAGGACGACAACGGCGACGACCGCGGCCGCCAACTCGACCAACAGACCGTTGGAGAGCCATCCGTTGCCCACCATGTTATCCAAGGAGGGTACAGGTCCTCCTACGCCACCCCAGCTGGACTCAACCAAGGAGGAAAGAGTCAAAGTATTAGTGAAAGAGCATGTGAGCTATTGGGAACAATTCAGGTTGGCTCAGACCCAGGAGGATCAACCAGGTATGAGAAAAGCCATTTCTCAGGCAAAAAAATCTCAGATTTCTCTGCCAAGGTTGATCCCAAAGAAAGAAGTTGAAGGCTATGTGCAGAACTGGAATCCTTGGGATCAGTTAGCTTCCTTAAAGGGAAAGGACCCCAAAAAGAAGAGGTCCTCAGCCCATCAGAAGTTAAGGAACCCAAAGGATTGGGACAGCATAATATCCTTAGCCCAGAAGTGGAAAAAGGTGTACCACAATGAGATTTAGAAGCTCTTAATAGCTTTTCTGTAAATGTGTCTCACAATTTTACTATTATTAGCCAATGCTTTGACAAAGTTTATCAACAATTGGACAAATTAAGTTCAAGTATTTTCAGGGTGATTGACACTCAGTCTCAGATTATGAGAATTGGTGAGTTGGAAATACAACAAATCAAGGATAGTAAAAGAGCTAGTAAGTTGGACCTGATGAAACATATTGATGACAACCAATCAATTCTTCAGGAAGATATTCTTGCAACCATAGAACAGCTTAAGGAAGAAGTTAAGAAAACTAGTCCTACTCCTACAGCTCATCTGACTAACAAAATTGACTTATTAAGAAACAAACTTGATTTAGAGTTAGGTATGATTAAGAATGATCTCAGAGATCTTAAGATCAACTCTACTAACTCCTTGGTCATTGACCTAGAAGAAACTAGACCTGCCAGGTTCACCAGTACTCCTATTGTTCCTCCCAGAACCAGGATAACTAGGAATGAGTCTTTCAGACCCATTCCTACTCCTGAAATGGAGCAGGCTTTGAAGCTAATTCCTCCCATCAGTGAATGGCCTAAATTTTCTGAAGAAGGAGAATACAACCATGTCAGTTTCATTAAATTTATTGTCTATTTTTTCTTCTTATGAGCTCCCTGATGCAATAGCTGTGGTCAGATTTCCCAGATTATTTTAAAGAGTAGCTCTTGATTGGTTTATCAATAAAGGAGAAGAAGTTGGATCTTTATCCTGGAATTCTTGGAAAGAATTCATCAAAGTGCATTTTGGTACCAGGATTTGGAAAAGAAAGATGATGAAAACTTTTGAAACTTGCCAGTTTGATCCATTTAAGGACAAACCTCATAAGTGGTGCTTAGACCAGAAAAAGAGGTTACACTGTTTTTATCCTGATGCTGATAAAGAAGAAGTCAATGAAAGACTCCTCAACTTATGTCCCGGACAAATCAACCACAGTGTAAGGTGCAGAATGCCTATGGATTCAGATATTTCCACCTTAATAGGTGTACTGGAAGAGACTATTGATATGAATGGTCTTGATAAAATGGTCAATAGACCTCCTAGGGAACAAAATAATAGGAAAAGGGAAGAATATACTGCCAAAAATAAAGAATCCCCTGCTACTAATCCATATAACTTGGAAGTCAAGAAGACTCCAGAATCAAAAGAGAAAGTATGTTGGAACTGTAACCAGACAGGACACGTAAAACATGATTGTCCTCTACCTAGGAAAAGGATTAATCTTATTGAAGGAGAAGAATATAACGATCCTGAACCTCACCTTGATGATACTGATGGATCACTCTCTGATTGTGATCTAATAATGACTAACCCTATCAATGTTATTGAAGGCAGTATTGAGTCTTCTCTGGAAATAAATTCTGTCAATGAGGATTCTAACTTACCTCAAAAATGGAATCCCAACATGAATATTCACCACATCTCTGAGGCTAAGGCCTTGACTCTAAAACCTTCTGCCGACAAAAGTTACACTTCAGGCAAAACATGCTATGCTACTGGTTTAATTCAAGGTTACCCTGTTAAGTTACTTGTAGACAGTGGAGCCTTTTGCTCTTGTGTTGGTTCAACTTATCTGGAGAAACAAGACCCCAACTGGAAACTGAACTTACTACCAGTACCTCAGGCTAAGTTCAGCAGTTGTAATTCTGCTCTCAATGCTGTTGGAGTATGGTCTTCTGATATCATAATCCCTTACTCTAAAGTATCACTCAAACTGAACATTGAATTTGTAGTGCTCCAAAATGGAGTATGTGATTATTTTATCCTTGGAAATGATTCTATTTGCTTATATGGTATAGATGTATTCCAAAGCAAAGGTCGATACTTCACCATAGGTGGAGACTGGAATACGAAGTTCCAAATATGCCATATCAATACTCAAACTTCTGATTCAACTTATGAAAAACACTTAGAGAATTTCAATCAGGATTAATTCTCTCAAGCTGCTTTCAATTCCCTTCTCAATGAAGAACAAAGACGGGATATCGTACAAGTATTCTTTGAAAACCAGAATGCTTTCTGTACCAAGGATCACCCCATTGGTAACATCAAAGGACATGGTATGATCCTAACTCTGACTATTAAGCCTCCTTACCCACCTAACCTCAGGAGACCTGCTTACCCTTCTAGTCCAAAATCTAGAGCCGCTCTGGAAACCCATATTCAAGAGCTGGTTGACTTACAAGTCTTAAGGAAAGTAGGCCACAATGAACAAGTGGATATTACTACCCCATTAATTATAGCTTGGCACAATGATAAGTCAAGAATGGTTGGAGATTTTAGAATGCTTAACAACTACACCCAAGCTTATTATTATCCAATTCCAAGAATTGACCATGCTCTACATAATTTGTCCAAGGCTAAGTACATAACCACCATGGATATGCTGAAAGGTTTTCACCAAATACCTATCAGCCGTGATAGCCGGAAATTCATGAGAATTATCTGTCATTTGGGAATTTATGAGTATCTTAGGATTCCTTTTGGTATTAAAAATGCTCATTCTCATTTTCAAAGGATGATGGACATTGTCCTAGGATTATTCATCAGACAGGGATGGATGATGGTATAAATTGATGATGTTATCATTTACTCTGATCATTGGGATACTCACATGGAGAAATTAAGGCTAGTCCTCAAAACCATCTCTGCCGTGGGATTGAAAGTATCAATGAAAAAGTGTAACTTTGGCTACGGGGAACTCAAAGCCTTAGGACATATTGTCTCTGGACTAACCTTAGCTGCTGACCAAAACAAGATAGCAGCAGTAATGAATAGGCCTATGCCTCAGAATAAAACTGAACTCCTATCCTTTATCAGCTTCTGCAGCTACTATAGGAAGTGTTTACCAAAGTTTGCTCTTCTAACCAAATGTCTGTATGAGATCTGCAACAACACAACCGTGTTTGAAATGACTCATGACAGAGTCAAGAACTATGAGGAACTCAAAATGGCAATGACTTCAGCTCCAATACTGATCCAGCCAGATTACTCTAAAACTTTCAAGCTCTACATAGATGCCAGCATGGAAAGGAGCTGATTTACACCAGGAAGTCATAGAAGAGTATAAACCAGTGGAAAAAAATATACTCTTCATATCCAGACAAATTGAAGAAACTGAGAAAAGGTATGGTGCAAGCCAAATGGAATGTCTGGCCTTAGTATGGGCTCTAGGGAAAATCCATTATTACTTAGAAGGCACCAACTTCACTGTTATTACTGATTGCAACACTGTTGGGACATTAATGAACATGAAGACCCCTAGTAGGCATATGTTGAGATGGCAGATAGCTATACAACAGTACAGAGGACAGATGACCATAGTTCATCAAGCTGGGACTAACCACCAGAATGCTGATAGTTTAAGCAGGAATGCCTTACCCAATGACCCAAGTAACCCTGCTTATGATCCAGAGGATAATGATATCTTCCCTATTGTTAACATTAACAGGTTAAACATTGAAGCTCCTATAATGGGAATCCAAGTTTGTGAACTGAATGAATCATTGTTCAACTCAATCAAAGAAGCTTACAGTTCTGGCATAAAAATTCTGATCACTATTATGGAAAGTACTTCTACACCATCTGAATTGATCAAAAGCCTACCTGAGCCTCTTTTGCAACCATACAAAGCCAGAAGGTTCACCATATGGGATGGTCTGGTATACTATAGGCATCAACATTCAAGTGTTATAGTCTTGACTAAGGATGACCATATCAAACATGTTCTGGCTGAGTGCCATGATAACTGCTCATCTGTTCATTTATCTGCTGATAGAACCTTGGATAAGGTTGAACAAACTGCTTGGTGGGTTAATTGGAGAGACTCCACTATACAGTACATTACCATTTGTGAAACTTGTCAGAAATCCAACAGGACTACTGAGAAATGGTTTGGACTACTGCAAAAGATTGCTGAACCCAAGAAAAGATGGGAGATCATAAATATGGACTTTGTGACTGGACTACCACCAGGAGGAGCCTATTCCTACAACTCAGTCTTGGTCATTGTGGATAGGTTCCAGCTAACCAATATTCACCCTACATCACTTGATTTCAAAAACATGATAGATGTAGCTAACAAACATGCCCTTAAGGGTGTCAAAGATGCTGTGGAGTATAACCAGCAAAGGTGGAATAAAACCCATATGGAACCTGATTGCAAAACTGGTGATCAAGTCTTGATCTCTACCACTAACTTTACCAACTTGGGTGGAAATAGAAAGCTTAGACCAGCTTTTGTTGGACCTTTCAACATTAATAAACTTCATGTTAAAAATGCTGTGGAAGTAATACTCAGTGATGAGCTTTCTAGGAAACATCCAGTATTCCCAGTAAGCCTCATCAAACACTACCACCCAAGGAATGGAGAACATACTTCTTCACCTGAAATATCTGTTATAGAAGAACCTGAAAAGGACAAAGGGAAAATTAGCAAGATCCTTAAAGATAAAAAAGATAGGATCAATGGAAAAGACGTCAGACTCTACCTAGTTAGATACAAGGGTGAATCAGCGGATAAAGATGAATGGTTGCTTGAACATAATATTCCTGACGGACCTATACACCTGAGGAACTACAGAGCCAGCAGGAGGCATTAACCCAAAATTTCTTTTTCAGAGATAGACATATCTTGGAGTGGGGGAATGTCAGCTTGCTACTATGTACAGAGCAACCTGTCAAAAGCAACACAAAACTATGAAAAATAATAATATCTCAATCAACAAAATAAGGAGTGAGAAATCCATAAATATTGTTACAGAAATGAATTTCTCACCCAAAATTAGGTAGGGTCACTCACTGACCCCACCCTTGAATTCCAAGTCCTTATATTTTTAAAATAATTAAAAAGAAAAGTACTAAAATTTACAACACCAGTATGGCACTTTTTGGCCATTCTAATATTTCACACGTATTCTCACGTATAGGGTTTACACCTAAAATTCACTCAGAATTGAGGTGTTGTGTATATTTTAGGAGTTACACGCGGAAATGTGTTATTTCACAATTCCCGAGGCAGCCCCGCATCATTACATATCCCTACGTACTAGTAGCAGCAGTTTCCCGCGTACTAGAGACCCGCGCGCAGCTGATTCTGCCACGCACGTAGTGGATCCTACCCCGCAAGCATCTGTACTAACTGATCCCCGCGCCTGGATCAGTTGTGACTAATCTGACAACCAGGTACCGCTCAGAAGAGCTACAACCTAGTTAGGGTTGCCTAGTATATGTAACAAACAGACATATGCATTAATAATGATCTCAAAAGATCAAAACTTAAATAAAATTAATGAAAATTAAGTTTTAAACATTTTTTAATAATAAATCAAAGATCAAGGGTTACCACGTAAATCACTGATCCTGATCTTTGAAGACCACCAAACACCACAAGGAGTGTTCATAAAAATTATTAAAAATTATTTCCATGATCAGAAGTTAATGGATAAGCAGTAAAAATCCACATCTGCACGCTTTAAAGAAATATAAATAGTAAAAATGAAGGATGAGTACAGAATGATCAAATTTACACCATAACAGATTAACAGATCCTGTGGCTAAAATAGTACAGAAATCCAGCAGATCTAAGGACAGCTGATTGACAGCACCAAGTGGAAGTGCTAATCTTGCCCTGACTGGCTTGCCAGCCTCAGTTCACAAGCAGAAATCTCTCTCCGTGCCCTGAGAAGACCAAAATCACCCCAAAAAGGTATTTATACAGACCTCTTTGGATCCATTATTCCATCATCAGTTACCAGGAATTATTTATTATCAATCAGAAACCGTTTCATTGTTAATCAAGTGCTTATATGAAGCTAAGCAAGTGATTTATGACTTAGTCTGTAGTAGTATTATTTACCCTTATTAACCAATCAACCATTGAAGTTTGGTCAAGCAATCTACCCCATCTGCTCTGAAACCCTTCCAATTATTCCAGGATTTTTGCGGTAAAGTGCTCAGAGTGAGTGTTACCCTTCCTGTCTTGGCCATTTGTGCTGTTTAGCCCTGCCATTAGTGGAATAAGTCCTTTCTAAGGCACCCATCTTTATTCAAAGGTTCTTAAACTGCCTAAGGAGGCCCCTTGAAGAGAGGTTGCTAGTCTGTAAAGATCCCCAGTAGTATAATACTGTGGCCCCTCCTTTATATTATATTGAAAACCATTTACTACCAAACCAATTAAACCTTGCAACTGCTCTTATTAAATCATTTATTTGAGCTTCTAAGTGTTTATTATTTGAATAATAATTATTATTATCATTCCAGCATTTTTATCACTCTCTGTAGCTAAAGGACTGCAAGGTTCCTGGTATCAGAGAGCTGACATGGCTAATCTATGGAGTCAAGATATTTGCGAAGATAACAAGAAACATGACTCCTAGATAGTTGACAACATGAGGAAATAGATAAGCAGCTGGCAGAAGTCTAGGATGGAAATGATTGATATGTACAATGGCTGTCAGCCTCCTGGATGCCAAGATCATTTCTATCCTTTAGCTACCAGAGGTGATAGAATAAATAATAAATATATTATTCAATAAATGCAGCAAAAATTTATAAAATATTTGGATAAAGCTTATTGCAAGGTTAATTGGTTTGGATATGGTTTATTGTTATAAATCAATATAGACAAATTGATTATTAAATATTTTTATAGAGGGGCCACAATTATATTGGGGATCTTTAACACCTCTCTTCAGGGAATTCAGTATGAAAACACATAGGCCTGGTTACTTTGGCACCTTTAGTTTAAAGGATATTTTTCCCAAAGATAATAATATGTATATAAAATACTTGGTGGAGTGGCAGGGCTTTGTAACCAAGCTTCCACCACAGAGAAAGGATAATAAGACTCACTGGTATATTATTAAATCCTTTGGGTATCTGTTTGGGACATGCACTGATGGGTTAAACCTGTATACTGGGGTTATAAGGTTGTTCCGCAGTTTGAATTGATAAAAAAGGGTTGAGGACGGATATTATTAATCAGACTAAAGCCATAAATCACTTCTTTATCTCTTATAAGTATTTGATTACCTTGGAACGGTGTCTGGATGTAAATATAACTGGGTCTCTGGGTATCAAACTTCTCAAAAGATCTCTTTATTTATAGCTTTTGAAGTCCCAATATTGTCCTTCTGAGGGGTACAGGGGCTCAAAGGGAGGAACACTGAGGCTGGCAGGGTACCCAGTGGTAGCCTGTAATGTGCTTTGGTGCTGTAACACGGGTAGCATCTAATTCCACAGGGTATGGGAATTTTTCTAGTTTATAATTGATGTTTGGACGTGTGAATAACACTAATCTGTCCTTTTTATTTATTATTTAATTAATTATCCATAGTAAATGTTCCCAGTAAGTTAATAATTAATTGAATACACATTCCTACGGATATTCTGATGTCAGGTGAGTTCTCATTATGTATTAAATAATTGGAGTAAAGTCATGATATTGATTTTACTCCTTATTTTCGAATTTCAGTTGATTTACTAAAATAATTACTTGAAAATATAATTCATGGGTATTCATGTGATACTTTCACATCATTAGTTTTCTTAGTATGTCACAAAAATATTGATGTCTAGAAATTCTCATGATAGAATATTAAAGTATCTCAATATATTTTTAGAAGTAGTCATTATCTTATTTTTGACATTTTTGGTACTTTGAATTACATTTAATAAAAAATACTTATAAAGGTTATTTAGGTATTTTTATATAGGTTTCTGTATTTTTAGACTATCTAATATCCATGGGAACGTTTATTACCTATGTCAAATGTTCCCATATAGGTTGTAGCATGTTTATGGGGTACCTAGGTTTCTCAGGCCGCCTGTCACTTTGTCAACCCGTAGTCCCATGGCTGCGTACTTGTAAGAGGCCTGGGGCTGCATACACGGCTTTCACAGGGTGACAGTGCTGTAGCTCAGCTGAGCGCAGGTTTATTGGCTGCCGCGGCTGTGTGCGGGAATTGTGACAGAACACTTTTCCGTCTGTAAATCCTAAAACATACACAACACCTCAATTCTGACTGAATTTTAGGTGTGAAACCTATACGTGACAATACATGTGAAATATTTAATTGGCCAAAAAGTTCAATAGTGGTGCCATGGTATTTTGGTCTTTCTTTCTTTAATTATTTAAAAATATAAGGAGATGGATTTCAAGGGTGGGGTCAGTGAGTGACCCTACCTAATTTTGACTGGGTAATCCATTTTTGAAATAATATTTATGGTTTTACTACTCCTTCTTAGGTTAATTTTATTATTATTATTTTTATTTTATTTCTGTTACTTTTGCTGCTTGCTCTGCAATAGTAGGAAGCTGACTATGGCCAGTTGAGAATGAAGAAAAAGCCAGCTTTAATTGAGAAGATTGTAACCTTGAGCACCTTGAAAAATCTTTCAAAAGTAAAAAGGTGAGCAATTGATGATAGTTGAGTTGACGCTGATAGCCTTACAATTAGATGAACTGGCTGCTGGGTTTCTTTGATTGTAATGATTGAGGATGGTTGGTTGTGTAATGTAGATGATGCTGTGATTATTCAGATTGGTGGTTGAATGATTCAAGTTCCCCCAGATTGATCACAGTGGCTTGATTGAGAGTTCAATTAATAGAGTCCACACGTTGTGACAAGTAAGAGAGAGAGGTGCTCCCCTACTTGTCATCATGTTCTGGAATCAATGGTCCTCGCATCTGAAAGGATAAGGATGCTCTGGTTGAGAGAGAGGGAGAGAGGGAGAGATAGAGAGATAGAGGGAGATGAAATTCCTTCCTTTCCTTTCCTTTCCATATCCTTTTCCGTATCCTTTCCATATCCTTCCCTCCATCCATATGTATATATCAATGAATGTCTCTCCTCCAAGCTGGGGTTGAGAGCGCAGACTTTATACCCACACCCTCAACCCTAACCTAAGTACAAGCGCAATGAAAGCCCAACAACAAATAGAAAAGAAACCCTAAAAACAAGAACTCTAGCCTAACCCTAACCATTTCCCATGCCGCAATCACCCTCCAGCCTGCCTACCCTTACACACACCCTTTTGTCCTTCTCATGACACGGACCTCTGCCGTGCCCTACTTGGATCCTCCCACATTTTCTGTGTCCTTCCGGAGCGCCATATGATTTCCTGCCCCAAGGTTTTGCCTGCGCTTGCGCGCGCCCAGCCCGCTACTATAGCCTTTCACATACCGGAACCACCCTCAAGCCCGCCTTCTGTTACACACTTCCTCCAAACTAGCTGCCCGCAAACCTGGTTGGGCCAGCTTCATTCTTGGGTCTCCAATGTCCAAGCGTGAAAACTTTGATTTCCAAGCAGGCCAACTCCAATTTCCAAGCGGGCCGCAATGAGCTCTCCAACTCTGATTGCCAAGTGGTCCACAATGAGCGCTCCAACTGGGGCAGGGTTCCCAATCCAAGGCTACATAACAACACCACATCCCCCCAACTTGAGTTCTTTCCCCACAGGTCTTCCCACCGTTTCCTTGAACATACCCACCCGTAGAGAAGAAAACAGATAAAAAAGAGAAGCAGACCCAGACCAGAGAAAGAAAGAGAAGAAAAGTTTTTGTTTTTTCTGCAGAGCTCTGCTCCTTGTCTCACCTTGCATTCCGCCATTTGTAGTGGGGCTTGTCCTTGCGTATATGGACCTGGAATTGCACCATGCCCATGTTACTGCAAAAATATCCCTCCTGTTTGTCCCCCCAACACCTAGCCGCTGTCCCCAGTGGCTTGCAACCTTCCACTCCGTTGAGAGAGATTTGCACAGCCTCATCCAATCCCACGCTGGTTGTGTCCACCTGCTGTTGTCCCAAACTTCCTTCCAGGCGCCCCTTCTGTTTTCAAAGCCCTTGCAACCCCAACCTCCTTTTCCCCAGCCATACTGTTGACACCCAATACCTTCCCATTCCACACCTGAAGCCTCTCCTGGCATGTCTGTTGCACCAATGCCAAAAACTCTGCTAGCTGTGATGGAAATGGGCCTGCTGTTTGCCCATCCATCCCGCACTCTCTGCGCTCCATGTCCTTCCATTCCGCATGCATTATCCCTGCCGTCAAAGGGGTCCAACATGGGTAGCAATCCTTCAACTCCTGGTCTGTTCCTTTTGCCACCCCACCCCTCCTCTCCGCAAGACCCATCAACCATTCATTGGTTCCCAAATTGCGCACAATGTCCATGGCTTTCTTCTTTTCTGCAAGAATTGCCTGCCGCCCATTGGTTCCCAAATTGTGCGCAATATCCGCTCCCACCCCATCCCCCGCAGCTCCCCTTCCATTTGCCACCATTAGTTCTGCTTCCTGTCCCCTTTTCCTTGTTCACTTCATAGCAAGGGGCTGATACAACTCTGCCAAGACCCGCTTTCCCACTACATATCCTGTCTCCGCTGGGTAAACCAATCCCAAGTTTGAATCCATTGTCAGGTTCTTGCGTCCCAACCGCCAATAGCTGTTATTTTCACCATACATGCACACCTGGGGTGCAGGCGTGCTAGGGAGCTGAAAAACCTCTGCCATGCAAAGTAGCAAACCACACCAGTGCTGCAATGTGTGGCTCAAATAGATATTGAGGTCCCTTGCCAACTCTTCAAGTTCATTAACCCAAGGGATGGTTTCTGGTGGTGGGGCCAGAGCACACGCTGCCATGTAATCCAATTCCGCTTGCAACTGGACCCTGCCTCCGCCATGTATTGTTGGAAATTGCCTTCCCAGAAACAAGGCTTGTGCTTCCCCCATCTTGCCAGCATGTCCCCCTTCAGTTTTGGCCAATCAAGGTTTTGGTAGCCATCCATCTCTTCCACATAATAAATATCTTCCATGTACATGATGAACAGGAAAACATGGTGTGCCTTGTTTGAATCCAATGCGCCTTTGGAGTCTGTAATCACTTCATATTGTGAGATGAATTGCTCCAAATCCGCAGTGTTGAATTGAATGCAAGGGTAATCCTTTGGTTCGATGCAGAAATTGCGGGAGGAAGAATAAAAAGAAGAAGTGACAGCTGGTAGCATCCTGAGTACCTTCAAGAGACTTGAGATAAAAGAAGTTCCCGGCCAGACCCCCAGATATGGAAAGTAAGAGAGAGAGAGGTGGTCCCCCAGTTTTCCTTAAGTTCCAGAATCAATGGTCCTAGCGCCTGTAAGGATAAGGATTCTCTGTTTGAGAGAGAGAGAGGGAGGGAGAGATAAAGAGATAGAGATAGATGAATTTCCTTCCTTTCCTTTCCATATCCTTTGCAGTATCCTTTCCATATCCTTTGCTGTATCATTTCCATATCCTTCCCTCCATCCACATGTATATATCAATGAATGTCTCTCCTCCAAGTTGGGGTTGAGAGCGCAGACTTTATACCCACACCCTCAACCCTAACCTAAGTACAAGCGCAATGAAAGCTCAACAACAAATAGAAAAGAAAACCTAGCCTAACCCTAACCCTTTCCCATGCCGTAATCACCCTCCAGCCCGCCTACCCTTGAACACACCCGGTTTGTCCTTCTCATGACGCGGACCTCTGTTGCGCCCTACTTTGAGCCCCCTGCGTTTTCCCTATCCACCTGGAGCACTGCGTGATTTCCTGCCCTGCGGGTTGGTCCGCACTTGGGTGCTCCCAGCCTGCTACTACAGCCTTTCCCATACCGCAACCACCCTCAATCCGGCCTTCTGTTACACACTCCCTCCAAACTAGGTGCCCGCAAACCTGGTTGGGCCAGCTTCATTCTTGGGTCTCCAATGTCCAAGCAGGCCACAATGAGCGCGCCAACTACAATGTCCAAGCCAAACGCCGCACAGTTCCTGATCAGAGGCTATATAAAAAAATCACAGCATGTTTAGAGTAAGAGTATCTGCACCGGGAATAGATAGATTGATAGTCAAGGTGGCTTCAGAGTACAAGACAAGTGGAAATGGAAGTGTAAGACAAAAAAGAAATAGAAGAGAAAAAGAATATAATTGAGTGCTCTGGATAGGATATGGATGAGTACTTTGAGAACTGTATCAGTTATATTCTAAGAGGGTCAGAAAAAGGAACACAGAATAATGAGCAGTAGTTTTAAAACTCCCCTTCAACTCAAGAATCAGTGAAATAGCAAACTAAAAGAATTTGCAAGGCAAATGTTTGTGGCTTTTTTAGCTGCCTTATTCAGAGCATCAGCAGTCATGGAGAGAGAAGAAATGAGTCAAACATCAATAAGCCTGCTTTTGAAATTGTTTCTTAGAATTTTGGTTTTGAGATTGATATGTTTAAACTTAGAGTCTGAACCAATTTTTTTTATTTTTTTGACCAGTCTTTTGTTATCAATAAGGTGTAATGGGCACTTGAATTTCTCTCAATACATGTCTTCAATTAGCATCTTCAGCCAACAAGCTTCAAGGTGACAACTTGAAAACACCACACATTCTGATTAGGTGGAAGAATGAGTGATGCATTTTTGACATCTGCTGGTCCAGTATAGTGGACTTCTTTTGAAGGAGCAGATGAATCCTCTCTGAGAAATTCTTGAAAGCAGTTCATTGCCCCAAGTAGCATTTCTGAAGCATACAAGTTGGTTGGAGATTGATTGAGGACCTAAGGTTAAAGTGAGGTCTTTAGTTCTTGAAATATACTTCCATACATGTAGGACTTCATTCCAATGACCAAGACCAGGCCAATTGCAATATTTTTCAAGAATGGAAACAGAAAAACTGATTTCAGGTCTGGCAAGTCTGGCTATGAATTTCAATGGACTGATGGGTGACCAATAGTTGATGCTGAGATCTAAGAATTTCTTATGATCTTCATCATCTGCTGGTTGAAGGTGAAGTTGCAGAGTGAGTTGTGTAGATTTGTGTTGACGGTTACTCATGTTAAGTTCTGTTAGTCCTTTTTCTATGTGAAGTGCTAGAGAAAGGTGGATTAGTCCATCACAATGTTCCACTTTCATAACAAGCAATTTCAGGGTTTTGTGCACTGAGGAGTTGCAAAATTTTGAGAGAAAAGCATCTTGAAGCAAGCCACGTTGCCAGCCATGGTGAGGTAATCAACATGGAAGAACACTACCAATATCTTATCAGTGCCAATATACAGACATGGGTCACCTTTGGATTCTTCAAACCCTTGAAATTTGATCCAATCACTTAGCATGCAATACAAATTCATGGGTTCTTTTTTCAGGCCATAGAGAGATTCCTTTAGACAAATATACTTGGAAGTTTTATTGCAGTCAAATGGTGTTTTGATGTAGATGCGTTCCTCAAGACTTGAATGAAGAAATGTGCCTTTAACTTTGAGTTGAAGAACTTGGAGTTTTTTATCAGTAGTGTAGGCAAAAACACCTCTCAAGGAGGCTATCTTACCAGTTGGTGCATAGGTTTCTAAGTATTCCAGGCTGTAAAGTTGATTGAATCCCTGCACGCATAGTTGGGTTTTGTAAGTAACCAGCTCTCCATGAGCATTTTGCTTAATTTTTAACACCGGAATGGTGTTCAGTGGGTTGGTTACTTCATTGTTTTCTGCTTCTTCCCATACATCTTGATCTTCAATTGAATTGAATTCACTGATGGCTTATTCTTTCCACACAGGAATCTCCATTGCTTCTTGGAGAGTTTTGGGCAGTCTCTCAGACACAAAACCATATCTCTCCGGTTTGGAAAGTTTGTTTCAATCTCAAAGCATTGGGGGAAGATTGTTTTCAATACATAATTTGCTTTCAGAGGATTTGTCAGATTCTGGTTCTGATTCAACCACAGAAGGATCCTCTTTAATATCCTGTGAGATTTGGTTGACCTTGGGTTCTTGTGGAGGTTGTATGAGGATTTGAATTAGATTGTCAGTCTTTAAGTCTATAAAGGGAATCTTTATTGGCTTTTGATTGTTGAAGCTCACGTGTTTAGAATTGAAGAGGATTTGGGTTTTGGGCTATAGGACTAAAACCAACAGACTGTATTTCCAAGTTAGAGACATATCTCAGAGAGGAAGAGACATAGTCACAAGAAAAGAACACAAAGTGAATAAGGAAGAAGAGGATACCAACAGCTCAACCAGACTTTAGATTAATCAGGACGGGAAGGACATTTTACAAGGAGGTGAGTAGGCTGAAGGATGCAGATCTGTAGAAGTATCATCAGGTTCTCTTGATTGATAAGTGTTTGATGTTGGGTTGTCTTACCAGGCAGAGATTGAGAGGAGGAAGGCTTGAGTCGGATGAACAAGGAGAGATTTGACGAGGTGAGGCGTGATAGACAAGCGCATAACAGGAGAAGAATGGAAGAAGAAGACACAAGAAAAGGACAGAAAACAGGAAAAGCGATGAGGAGAAGAATGGAAGAGGAAGACAGAAAACAAGGAAAGCAATAGAGGAGAAGAATGGAAGAGGAAGACACAAGAAAAGGACATCATTGAAAGCACTCGAGAGGAAGGACTAGAAGTAGAGACCATCCCCCAGAGCCCTCCGGGGGTCTCCTTGCCGCGCGGGAATACCTGAGATGAGGTGAGGATTTTCTGAGATCTCAACACCCCTCGTGACTGGAAAGACAAAAGAAGAAGATTCATGCGGTAATTTACTAGTTATCTGTGAAGATGAACTTGTGGAGGAGTTGAAGCAATTTGCGACTGGAGGCCTTTGTCAAAGAGTCCTCAACCATTGAGTCCGTCGGGATGAGTGATAGATTGTATTCTGATTTGTTATATTCCTCCCTTAGACCCTTTGTCTTGATGTCAATATGGCAATATTTGGAGTGAGACCCAAATCGTTTGATCTTGTTGTCCAACCCCTTGTTGTCAATGTAGATGGTGGGTTTGGCCACTGAAGACTTATAGATTTTGCCTATTAAATGAGTGACCCACTTGAGCTCAAGGAAGCAGTTGAGGAGAGCATTGAGCTCAGATTCAGTGGAGGAGTATGTCACATTTCTTTGTCTTGAAGAATTCCAGACCACGGGGCTACCGTAGTGAAAGATAATGAAACCGGTTTGAGATTTTCTTGAGGACGGATCATCCCCCCACGTAGCTTCACTATAGGTCAAGATCATTCCTTCTTCAGATTTGTGACTGAGAGTGAGTTTGAAGTCTTGGGTCGTTTTCAGATATTTCCAGACTTTGCAAGCTTCTCTCCAATGAGACATACCAGGTTTGGTATTGAACCTAGAAAGATTCAAAACGGCAAACGCAACGTCGGGACGGGTGTACTGAGCAAGGTGATTGAGGAGACCGGTGACTGAACAGAAATTGACGTTGAGTTTTGCAAATTCGGTATGATCTTCATCAGAAGCTGGTTCCAGATGGAGATTTTGAGTGAGAGGAGAGTGAGTATCTCTGCACTCCGAGAGACCTAGTTCTTCAAGGCCGCAATCAATATGATTAGGTTGACTGAGTAGAATTTGATTGTCGTTTACTTCCATTAGCATCCCAAGGATCGTATTCGGCGGGTGGCAAGAAGAGTTTTTAAAGCTTTTGAGAAAGTTGATCTTGAAGATTTTGCTTCGTCCGACATGGATAAGATTGTCTACGTGAAAGTAGAGCACCTCCTTGGAGTCGGAGTTAATGTATAAGCACGGATTGCTGCTAGATTCCTGGAATCCTTGAGTTTTGATCCAAGAAGTCAGTGTTTCGTACCAGTTCTTGGGGGCTTGTTTAAGACCATATAGAGACTTCTTTAGTTTGAGATAGGGAGATTTCCGGAGAGAACCTTCCGGAGTTTTGATAATTACATCTTTGTTAAGGGGGGCATGGAGAAAAGCCCCCTTGACATCGAACTGAGTGAAGGTCATCTTCTCTTTCAAACCATACAGAAGGGCAATTCGTAGTGAGCCTAGCTTACCGGTGGGTGACCAGGTCTTGTCGTAGTCCACACCCAAGATTTGGTCAAATCCTTGGACGCATAATTGCGCCTTGTACTTCACCGGTTTGCCGTGGCAGTTTTCTTTCACTTTGAAAACCCAGGTAGTGTTCAGGACATTATCCAGTGTGCCGTAATACTCTTCCCATACTTCCTGAGATTCAATAGATTTGAGTTCTTCTTTTGAGGCCTTTTCCCACTTGGGCCATTCGGGGCACTTCTGAGCAGCCTTGTACAAGGGAGGTTCGTAATAGTGATGGAAGCCGTAACGTTGAGGTTTACAAGTTTCTTGTTTGGGTTGTTGGTGGATTTTGGGATTTATAGGAGCAGGAGATGGGATTTGAGAAGGTTCTGAAGGTTCTGGTTGAGGATCAGATAGATTCAAATTGAGAGAGACGGAATCATCTTGAATTGAGTCAGATTCAGAGGGGTCATCATTATGATCTCTAGCAGTGAATTGTTTGTTGGGTGAAGAAAAATCTGATTCGTTGGAGTCGCGGTAGGATTGAGAAAAGATATTGGTTCCAACAGATTCAAGAAGGGGAAAGTCGATTGTATGCGCCTTGAGAAAGGTGACGTGCTTAGTTTCAAAAATAGAGCCCAGTGAGTTAAGGACAAGATAAGAATGAAAAGCGGGATTGAACCCAAATAGAATCCCTTCATGTCCTTTTTCATCAAACTTGCAACCTTTTTGCATGCAATTTGCCAGATAGATGAGAGGAGAGCCTACAGGCCTCAGATAGTTAGCAGGAAGTTTTTTACCAAACATCAGCTCCCAAGGAGAGAGATGATTACCTTCTCTAGGTATCTGATTAAGCATGAAGCAGCAGCTTCTCGTGACAATATGCCAGTAATTCTTGGGTACTCAAGAGGAAGAAAAAGTAGATCAAGCTGATTTGACGATAGTACAATTTGCTCTTTTGGCGCGGCCATTATGTTGGGAGTGATAAGGTTTGGAGGTGAGTAGTTTGATATGTTTAGTTTTGGAGAATTCCTTGAGCGTGGCGTTAGTAAATTCAGAGGCTTTGTTGGAGTAGATTTCTGATGGGTAATATTTGAGTCTTTTGAATTTGACTTCCAGTACATTGATGATAGTTTTGGGAGTTTCATCTTTGGAGTGTAGAGGGAAAGTTGCAAGATATCCCAAATAGTTGTCAACCCGGGTTAGCATGTACCAATGGCCGGACTTAGATTGTGGAGTAATAGGTCCAACTAGGTCAAGATGAATTCGTTCCAGTGGAAGAGTCAATTGAGTCAAGACTGCAGGGAAGGAAGAGCGAGTAATCTTGCTTTGTGCGCAGGCATTGCATTGGAACTGGGTTAAAACGTCACGAGCAAACAGATCCTTTACTATTGGTCAAAGGGTTGAGACCGAGGCATGGCCGTATGTCTTGTGAATGTCCATCAGGGATTGAGGTGATGAGGATGAGTCTTGCATAGGTTGAGTGGTGTGATTAATCACATTGGTTGAACCAATGGCCTGAGGTTTCTCGACTACAAAAAGATTATCTCGGATTAGTCCATTAAGTACGGTCAACCCGTTCCTGGTAAGGGAGAATTTATCTTGATTTTGAGTTAGGCAACAGTCTTTCTTAGCAAGAAGACCAGGGCTAATGAGATTAACAACAATATCTGGGACAAAGACGCAATCTTCTAAGGTGATGATTGAGTCCCTCCATTCTATTCTTACCGTGCCAATCCCCATGATCTTTAAACTGGCTTCAAGTTTTCCAGTCTTGATCACTTCATGTTCTTCTTGAGTTTTGAGATCGGTGAAGTATTTACGGTCGTTAAACACATTAATATTGGCACCCAAATCCAGGATCAAGTTGGGAGTGTCGTCCGCATTGATCCATGAAGTTAGGAGAGCGTGATAGTTGATTGTCGGTGCTGGTTTCTTATTTTTATTTTTCCATTTGTTTTGCTGTTCTACCCACCAACTTGGGGCAATCTGAGGGTTTAAGTGAAAGCAAGAGGATTCGGGATGTGGGGCATTGGGATTGTGGTAACCCTCTTTACATCTCATTTTAACCTTCCTATCTTCTTGGGAGTTTTGATGTCTAGTAGTTACAAGAGAGAGAGTAGAAGTGGATTTGGAACCTTTTTGTTGGGCCTTTCGTTTGTTGTCATATTGAATTAGATGGTTGAAAACTACGTTGATTGTCATTAGTTTCTCCACGTGCATGACCTGTTGTTTCAGATTCTTGAGAGAAGGAGGAAATTTAAACAGTACTAGGTAGGCAAGACTATCTTTAGGTAACTCTATTCCTACGTCGGCATCCTTGTCAAAGCTTTCTTGGTATCCATTACAAAGTCCTCGATAGCATGGTCATTGAAAGTAATATGAAGGAAATGGTTGAATATTAGGGCACAATTGGCTGTCTCGGACAAAGCAAATCGACAAGTTATATCGGCCCAGAGTAATTTAGACGAGTTGAAGTTTGTTGAGTTGACAACATTGGAATGCGTTGTGCTGTCCAATTTTGAGAGGAGAACGGCCCTAATATCTTGATCCTGCTTGATGGACATTTGTCCTATATTCTTCGTGATAGCATCCTTGATTTCCTTGAGGTCAAAGAGCATCAGCATCTTGTCCCTCCATATAGAATAGTTTTTGTCGTTGAGAAGTGGTATGGCATCAACCGCAGCTTTTAGAGCAACTTGGTGGAAATAGTTGGTAGCTCCTGTTGGTTTGGCCATCTTGAGAATTTCGGTTATTCCAGTGGGGTTTTTGGCTTTTAACCGTGAAGAGGATTTGGGTTTTGGGCTATAGGACTAAAACCAACAGACTGTATTTCCAAGTTAGAGACATATCTCAGAGAGGAAGAGACATAGTCACGAGAAAAGAACACAAAGTGAATAAGGAAGAAGAGGTTACCAACAGCTCAACCAGACTTTAGATTAATCAGGACGGGAAGGACATGTTACGAGGAGGTGATTAGGCTGAAGGACGCAGATCTGTAGAAGTATCGTCAGGTTCTCTTGATTGATAAGTGTTTGATGTCGGGTTGTCTTACCAGGCAGAGATTGAGAGGAGGAAGGCTTGAGTTGGATAAACAAGGAGAGATTCGACAAGGTGAGGCGTGATAGACGAGCGCATAACAGGAGAAGAATGGAAGAAGAAGACACGAGAAAAGGACAGAAAACAGGAAAAGCAATGAGGAGAAGAATGGAAGAGGAAGACAGAAAACAAGAAAAGCAATAGAGGAGAAGAATGGAAGAGGAAGACACGAGAAAAGGACATCATTGAAAGCACTTGAGAGGAAGGACTAGAAGTAGAGACCATCACCCGGAGCCCTCCGGGGGTCTCCTCGCCGCGCAGGAATACCTGAGATGAGGTGAGGATTTTCTGAGATCTCAACAAGAATCAATGATTTTTCCAGAAGAATTGATGATCTTGTAGGATAAGAGTTGAGGATTGAATGCAATCAAGATTCTGGGAGCTCCTTTTTTGTCAAGCTTGGAGCAAGTGTTGGTTTGATTTAACTTGTATGTGAGTGAGGTGCCTAGAGGTTTAATATAGCCATCAGGCAAGGGATTGTTGTGAATCTTGATCCATGGAGAAATATCTCCTTTTATTTTTGGAATTTGATTGAGCATCAGAAAGCATCTTTTCACTACTTTGTGCCGGATTTCAGCTTTGAGTTTACAAAATCTCCCCCTCCATCAGAGCATACCTCTTTGGGATATTTATTGGTCTTTCAATGTTGATTTTCAATAATGAAAAGAATCAAGTCTGCCGCATTGCTCTTGGCTCTAAGAGGAAAACATGAAATTTAACCAGAGACTGAGGCAACAATTTTCAAAATGAACCTGAATGTTCCATTGGAAATTGGCCGGATGGGACTGGTCCAGATGGATCTTGTCAAAAAACTTGTTGGAGATTCTTTGTTTGTATTTGAAAGGCTGAGAAGAAATTTTGGATTTATGACAACTCAGAAATTTAAATTTGTCCTTGAGATTGGACAGGATTTTTTGATTGAGAAAAATCTCCATTCTTGCAATGCTGGCGTGGCCAAGTGAGCAATGGATTTCAGATAGATCTGCTTGTGAGAAATGAAAGTTGTCTGACTTTTGCATCATGTCAATTACAAACAATTTTTTGGTCATTGTACCCAATATAACATCATTGCCATGTTTCAACAATTTGAATGTGCTTGGTTGGTTGAAGAGTTCACTTGAAGAAAATCTCCCTTCACCATCAATGCTCCAAGCAAGATTGGATTCACAGTAGATTAAAGGACACAAAAACTTTCTGAAAGAGTGATGAAGGCATCTGTTGTAGCAAGTGATACTTCACCCTATCCGTTGATTGTAATGGCCGCTGTAGATACTCCTGTGGGATTATATAAAAAGTAGAAAATAGCTTGCTGGCAGTCCTTGAAGGGGAATTTAGTATTACTTCCACTCCTTTTGAGTATTAGTATATACTAAGAGTGGTTTTGAATTGCCTGCCCTTCTAGTACTATAGTAAGTCTGCACAGTAATTTATTTAAATTAATGGCTGGTTTCTTTGAGACTTAATATAGGTCTCAGATCAGAACTAGATTAATTATTGACTGTGATATTGGTAGGGTTTGTTGAAGAATAGACCAGATTTATTGGACTATTGGTTAATTTATTGATCAGATATGTTTGATCTTAACCAATACCCCAATATTGAAGGGTTCAGGGTTTATCAAAGGGCTGGTTCAGGAGAGGACCCAAGGATGGGTTTACCCACAGGGGGCTGGGCAGAGGGAAGTTTGGTAGTTTCTTTTTGTTATGCTCTCTTTCTTTGTAAGGGTTATTTATTAACTAATGGGTGGGGTTTCTTTAATATGGTGCTGAATATTTAGGTCACAGAAGAACCCTTACTCAAGCATATGTTGGGTGGTTTAATTGGCTAAAGATGGGTAATAACTTGGTTTCTGATTTCTTGTTTCCTTTTATAACTGATTCACTACTAATATTTTATCTGGGTAGGTACCACAGATGGATGGGCCAAGAGGGCCTGATAGGGTGGATGGAAATAGCTGGATAGGGATGATGAGTTGGGTGATGATACAACTTGGATAGGACAGAGAGGCCCTCCTTAAATAGAAAATCCTGCCCCCAGGGGTGCTCAAGGCTGCCCCCAAGGGTTCTCCCTGTTCTGGTGAGGAACAGTGAGCTAAAACTACATGGGGCATTTTGGCTGGTTGAAAAAGGCTTGTACAGTTACATGAGGCATTTCTGCTGGTTGGGAAAAGCTGGTACAGGGGTTTCATGCATGCACAGCCCTGCATAAACTGCTGTGAAGTGCAGATACAATGTATTCCTGTGCAGTACTGATGGTTGGTCTGGTGCTACTTGATTCTCCCTACATGTGCTGCTGTTCATTCACTGGTGATTTTTTTGGTGCTGCATGGTCTTGACTGCCTGCATATATTGATGGTTAGTGCTGGGGGTTGTTGTTACTGGTGGTTTGCTGAGTATCACATGCTTCTGACTACATAAATTGCTGTGGTGCTGTGGTGGGTTGATACTGCATGGTTCTGACTGCCTGCATATATTTCTGGGTAGGCCTGTGGTACTTGTACTGGTAGTCTGTTTGGCATCACATGCTACTGGCTGCATAAATTGCTGTGTGGTGCTGAGGTTGTTTGGTACTTCATGGTTCTGGTTGAGCCTGGTTCCACTTCCTCCTGCATATATTGCTCCTGTATACTTCTGCACAGCCTTCTGTATGTATGTTTGCTTATTTTGTTTGGTCCTGGTTGAGACTGGTTCCACTTCCTCCTGCCTGCACTGTTCCTGTACACTTCTGAACAGCCTCCTGTATGTATATTTGCTTGCTTTCTGGGTGAGGTGATAGGAGCTGAACTAGCTGTACTGCCTCCTGTATCTATATTGCTGTATTCTGGTTGGGGTGAAAGGGTTGGTGTATGGTCCTGGTATTGAGGGTAAGCTGTTACTGGCATGTATTTGAGATTTCATAAGGTATTTCTGGGTGTGTTCTACAGAGATGTGACACCTGGTTGGGTATGAGTTTGCCACAGTTGGAGGTTTATTGGACTGTATCTTCTAATCCATGAGAGATAGTGGGGTACTTTGGCTGAGTGACTATGGGTTATTTGTGATTTAGAATCCAATTATGAGGTTAATTTGAGGGATTGAGCTGTTGTTACACTAGAAAAGGGAGTCTGATGGCTATAGGACAGGTTTGGACTACCACACCACATCTTTCTTACCGTTTTGAATTCTTCCAGAGCCGTCAATCAAGGTAAGATGATTGAACCAGTCCTTGTTGGTTATCATGTGTATGGGAAATCCCAAGTAAAGAATGAAAAGAGTTGGTAAGATGTTGCCATTGGAGTTTAAACCACAGAAGAACAAATAAAAGTGTGCTTCTTTGGTTTGAGCTGGTTTTGAATTCTTACCTCAATTGTGTGTGTTGAAGGTTTTGAGTTCCAGGAATGTGAACCAGCACAATTGGGCAGAATAAGAAGTGACCTCAGGGTAGTGCTTGCCGTTTTCACAACTTGGTCCACAATACAACACTACATTGACTGGTTCAGCTTGATTATCCTGAGCTATCACATTGTTCTTTTCCTGAATCAGATGGTTGAGTACAACATCAATTTTCATTTTTGTGGTGATTGTCAGCTTGCTACTATGTAAAGAGCAACCTGTCAAAGCAACAGAAGAAATATGATAAAAACAATTAAACAAGAAACGTAAAATTAACTAAAGAAGGAGTGAAGAAATTGAAAACTTAGATTCATGGATTTCAAAACAAAGACCGACAGAAACAAAGAAGGAAGAAGCTAGCGCAAAGGAGGGAAAATCAAAATAAGCATAAGATGAAAATGACACAAATGATTGGACATGAACGTTGGATTGGTGTTGTGAGAGTCAGAGCAAGAAGTTGCCTCACAGCTGGACAGAATCAAGGAGTTGACAGAAGTCTTGGAATGAAGGCAGGAGATTGATTCTTGTTGTTGTATCAAAAGATGGCAGGAGGCAGAGGAGGTTGAGATCAACGGTGACAGTGATGATTGGATGGCGAGAATTTGATGGGAGGATTGAAGGAAGGGGGAGTGAGGAGCGGAGGCAGATGTGAAGAATGATGGAGCGAGATGAAGATGAAAGGAGGATTAATCAAGGGGTTGAACGCAGTGAGGAATTGAGGAGATGAGGAAATGATGAAGGGAGGAAGGTGATGATCATTGGAGAAGTCGGCGCAGAGACCATGGAGTGAAGATAGGAGAGGAACAACTGAATTTGAAGTATTGACACTGGAAGTGCCGCGACTACGCAGGAGGTGCTGGCCACTTTTGATTCTGTCAACTCAACACACCGCCCTGTTCAGTTGTGAGGTTCTAGTACAGCGGAGGTGAGAGCTTGAACCAAGGGTCTGATTGCTGGCTTGGTTAACGGGTCGGCAATCATTTCATGTGATGGAATGAGATTGGTAATTAGATTCTTGGCCTCGCAATGCTCTCGGAGCCACTTGATCTGAGTGTCCACGTGTTTTAAGGCACTATGATGCGACTTGAAACAGACTAGGTTGTTGACCGCCTTGTTGTCAATGTTGAAGCAGTGGGATAGTTGAATATGGGGGTTGAGGTTGTGAAGCAGGTTATCAAGCCACAATTTTTCTTGGGCAACAGATACCAAGGCTTTCAGTTCACCCTCAGTCAAAGAGAGAGATACCGATGGTTGGAGTTTGCTACTCCAGGATACTGGACAGCCATACAACAGGATGATGAAACCGGTATGACTTCTACGCGTCAAAGTGTCATTGCGGCCATTGGAGTTGCTGAAGCATTCGATGTTGTAATTGAAGTGTGTTGACTTGAGTCTGAGTGCCAGGTTTTTGGTGTGGTTCAGATATTGCCAAGCATGTTTGGCCTCTAGCCAGTGCTGAAGGCCGGTTTTGCTATTGAATCAAGAGAGAGTGGATACCCCGTAGGACAGGTTGGGACGAGTTCTACTGGAAATGAAATTAAGAAAGCCCGAGGACGATTGAAAGTTGATGTTGAGTTTGAGGAAGTCATTGAATTCTTCATCGGCTGCTGGGGAGAGGTGAACGTTGGGAGTCATGGGTGTGGTGATTGATTTGGATTCAAACAAGCCCAACTCTTTTATGGCGTACTTGATGTGCTTGGGTTGCAGAAGACCGGGTCCCTGAGGAGTGTCAACAAGTTGATTCCCAAGGATCTTGTGAAGCGGGCCATCGTGAGAGATGGAAAATTTGGATTTGAGCCGATTGCAGAATTCAGTTGATTGAACAATTACAATCAGGTCATCCACATAGAAAAAGACAAAGGTGGAAAGCTTGCTGTTAATGTAGAGACAGGGATCCGCGCTTGAGGCAATGAATCCTTTGAGTACAATCCACGCCCTTAACGTGTCAAACCAACTCTTTGGAGCCTGCTTAAGGCCGTACAGGGCCTTGTTGAGTTTGAAGTAAGGGAAGTTTGAAGAGTATCCTTCAGGTCGTTTGATATAGATGTCCTTGTTGAGTGGGGCGTGTAAGAAGGCGGACTTAATGTCCATTTGGCGGATTTTAAGAGAATGATGGAAGGAGTAGATCAGGAGAGTGCGGAGAGTGGTGATCAAGCCGGTGGGAGCGTATGTTTCTCCGTAATTGCAGAATTCCGTTTGCTTGAAGCCTTGGACGCACAAACTTGACTTGAAAAGAGATTCGGAATCGTTGGGCTGTTCCTTGAGTTGATAGACCCAGACAGTAGTCAGAGCTTGCTTCCCTTCAGGTAGAGTGTGGCAACCCTCCCAGACTTTAAGTAAGTCTATGCCGTCCAGCTCCACTTTCATTGATTCTAACCATCTAATTTGATTGGGGCTCTTCTCCACGTCTTTATAGGATTTAGGGACGGATTGCATGAGGAAACCAAAGCGTTGAGGCCGCTGAATGGTTGAGCGATTGCGGAAGTTGTAAGTGTTGTGAGGAGTTAGAAGATTGGAAACTTGCTTGCCATCTGATGCTTCAGAGTTTGACTTGGAGTTTGAATTGCTCTCTGATGTCGGAGACGTGGGAGTTGGTGGATTGGAGGGAGACAGGTGAGGTTTGGGTGTGGATGAGACAGAGCTCTGAGAGACCGGATTTGGAGGTTGAGTAATTTGGGGAGTAGGGAGAGTGAGAATTTCAGTCAAGGGATCAGGAAGAAGGGAGTCAAAAGGGGAGTTGGGAGAGGAGGAGGAAAAGTCGTCAAATTTCATGTTTTTGAAAATTTGAAGATGTTTGCTATGGACAATTGAGCCAAATTCGGGGCAATATACCCTTTATGAGTTTAGGGAGAGGTCAAATCCCACCAAGATTCCTTTGACACCCTTTTTGTCAAACTTTGAGAATTTCAAGTTGTTGTTAAGAACAAGGGTCTTGGAGCCTAGCATTCGAAACAGTTTAAGCTTTGGAGTTTTGTCGTGCCAGAGTTCAAACGGGGAAACTTTAAGGTGTACTGATGGAACTGAGTTGAGGATCTCACACACGCCAACCATGATCTCATCCCACAAGTCAAGTGGAATGGACATGTCTATCATTGATGTTCTGGAAGCCTCAATGAGTGTTCTGTTTCCTCGTTTGGCCACTGGGTTGTGTTGAGGGGTGTAAGGTTTGGAGGTGGTGTGGAGGATACCATTGTCTTTCAGGAAGGATGAGAGATGGGAATTGATGAATTCACCGCCATTGTTGGAGTGAAAAATTTTTAGCATTCAATCGAAACAATTTGAGTTCAACTTTATAAAGTTGATGATTTCATCAGTCACGTCCAACTTGAGCTTTAGGGGCACGCAAGTCTTATATTTAGAGTAATTGTTGGTGAGAAGTAAGAAGTACCTATAACCGGATTCGGAGATGGGATTGATTGGACCACAGACATCAGCATGGACAAATTCAAAAGGATGAGAACTTGGAGGAATGTGGTTTTTGAAAGGTAATCGGTGGATTTTTCCTTTTGCACAAGAGGTGCAGACATAATTTTCCCATTTCAGATTGAAAAAAAGGTGGATAGAATCTTGGCTTGTTCATGGTGAATGTGGCTGAATTGCTTGTGAATCGTGGACATGGAGAGGAAAGTGTGGCAATTCGATGGATTAGGTATTGATTCTTTGACGTAGAGGAGATTGTTGTGAATGCAACCGGATATTATCAGCTTTCCTTTGAAAAGCACACCAAACCCTTTGGAGTCCAGTCAAACCAGTGAACATCCCTTTTGGATGAGCTGGCCAAGCGAGATCAAATTGACCGCCAGATTGGGTACCAGAAGCGAGTTGGTGAGAGTGAGAGATGCAGTGTTGGTGTGAATGATAGCGTTGCCAGTCCCTTGGGACATGATGGATGCGTCGGGCTTTCCAGTGTTGACTTTGGTACTGTCATCCTTGAGCCAATTGAAATAGTTGGGGCTATTGAACATGTTGTTGGTGGCGCCGGAGTCCAGGAGCAGGGAGTCGCGATTGATCTGATGGAAGTTGGCAACAGCAAAGGTGTATGCCAAGTTGGCTGAGGCTTTAGGGTTGGAGGTTGATTGCTGTTGATTCTTGGAGGGGAGATTATCACTGGTTCCATTGAAGTTGGGGCGCAGGTGAGGATATAGGGCAAAGCACTTGTTCTTTGGATGATAAGCTTGAGGATTGTGCCAGTTAGGTTTGCAACGTTGTGGTAGACCAAACCTGTCCTATAGCCATCAGAATCACTTTTCTAGTGTAACAACAGCTCAAACCCTCAAAGTAACCTCAGAAATGGATTCTAAATCACAAATAACCTATAGTCACTCAGCCAAAGTACCCCTCTATCTCTCATGGATTAGAAGATACAGCCCAAGAACCCTTCAACTGTGGCAAACTCATACCCTACCAGGTGTCACAGCTCTGTGGAAGGCATAAAGACATACCTTTAAAACCCTCCATTACATACCAGTAACAGTTTACCCTCAACACCAGAACCATACACCAACCCTGTCACCTCACTCAGAATGCAGCATACAGACACAGGAGGTAGTGCAGCATGCCAGATCCAGTCACCTCATCCAGCATGCCAGATCCAGTCACCCCATCCAGAATACAGCATACAGACACAGGAGGCAGTGCAGCATGCCAGATCCAGTCACCTCATCCAGAATACAGTATACAGATCCAGGAGGCAGTGCAACCAGTCCAGAAACAACCAAAAAAGCAAATATACATACGGGAGGCTGTTCAGAAGTGTACAGGAAAAGTTCAGGCAGGAGGAAGTGGAACCAGTCTCAACCAGGACCAAACAAAATAAGCAAACATACATACAGAAGGCTGTGCAGAAGTATACAGGAGCAATATATGCAGGAGGAAGTGATACCAAACAAACTACCAGAACCATGCAGTACAAACCAACCTCAGCACCACACAGCAATTTATGCAGCCAGTAGCATGTGATACAAACAAAGTACCAGTACCAACAACCCTCAGCACCACACAGCAATTTATGCAGTCGGAAGCGTGTGATACCAAATAAACTACCAGTACCAACAACCCTCAGCACATCACAGCAATTTATGTAGTCAGAAGCATGTGATACCAAACAAACCACCAGTACAAGTACCACAGGGCTACCCAGCAATATATGCAGGCAGCCAAGACAATGCAGCAACAAACAAGACCACCAGTAATGCACAAGAAATACATGAAGGTAGAAGCAAGTAACACCAAACAAACCACCAGTACTGCACAGGAATATATTGTATCTGCACTTCACAGAAGTTTATGCAGGGCTGTGCATGCAGGAAACACCTGTAAAAGCCTTGTCCAACCAGCAGAATTGCCTCAGTTTCATGCAGTGTCTTTTTTCCAACTAGCATAATTCCCTCAGTTTCATGCAATGTCTTTTTCCGACCAGCTAAAATGTCTCATGTACCTGTATCCCACTGTAGCAAGGGAAGCCCCAGGGCACCCTCAGGGGCAGCCCTGAGCATCCCCTGAGGACCAAATTGTCTATTTAAGGAGGGCCTCTCTGCCCTATCCAAGTTGTATCCTCATACCTCCTCATGCCATCTGGCACATCCCACCCCAGCTCACACATCAGTACCCATCTGTGGTACCTACACAGATAAATAGTATCAGTGAACCAGTTATAAAGGAAAAAAGAAATCAGAAACCAAGTTATTACCCATCTTTAGTCAATTGAACCACCCAACAGGTGCTGGAATAAGGGTTCTTCTGTGACCTAAATATTCAGCACCAAAATTAAAGAAGAACCACCCTTCAATTAATAAATAACCCTTACAAAGAAAGAGAGCACAACCAAAAGCAACCACCAACCTTTTCCTCTACCCAGCCCCCTGTGGGTAAAACCATCCTTGGGTCCTCTCCTGAACCATCCCTTTGATAAACCCTTGAACCCTTTAATATTGGGATATTGGTCAAGATCAAATATATCTTATCAATAAATAACCAATAGTCCAATACATCTGGTCCATTCTTCAACAAACCCTACCAATATCAATCAATAACTAATCTAGGTCTGATCTGAGACCTATTTTAAGTCTCAAAGAAACCAGCCATTAATTTAAATAAATTATTGTGCAGACTTACTATAGTACTAGAAGGGCAGGAAATTCAAAACCACTCTTAGTATTTACTAATACTCTAAAGGAGTAGAAGTAATACTAAATTCCCCTTCAAGGACTGCCAGCAAGCTATTTGCTACTTTTATTTATATAATCCCACAGGAGTCTCTACAACGTACGGGTTCTTGATTCACTAGCAGAGCTGAAGCATAGGTTCCTGCCGCCACCTCATTTTTGATTTGGTTCAGATGCCTGAGAACTAAGTCGCCGTTGATCTTTGCTTTGCCAAGGGAATGGGTTATGGTGGTCTCTAAGTGCTCGAGTTGTGGCGGAAACTTGTACAGAATCAAGTAGGCGACTATGTCTTCGTCCATGTTTATGCCAATTTTGGAGATTTTCAGAAGGCATGATTGCACGTCAGTAATGAATTTCTCTACATTTTTTGGGTTGAATGCAAGGTTGAGAAAGTTAAAGAAAATCCAAGATCTGTTGGCGGTCTGAGAGGAGGCATAGAACTCGTTGATCAACTTCCAGAGTGCGATTCCATTCAGAGCATCGGAGTCCTTGACACAGTTCACGTAAGTTCCATTATCCAGCTTGGCTAAGATGTACCCGGCAATTTCCAAGTTAATTTCAGGAGGACATTCTTTGTTGTTGTCATGGTTGAGCCATTTTGCAATTCCTTTCAGGGAGAATATGGTGGTTAGTTTTGATTGCCATAATGAGAAGTTGGAATTGTGAAGGTTATGAATGGAGTCCGTTAAGGTACGGAGGAGGGATGAGTTTGAGTCTGTCGGTCCAGTTGAGTCCATGATTGCCGGATCGGCTCGGTTGTGGCTTTTGGCTTTTAACCATGAAAACTTAGATTCATGGATTTCAAAACAAAGACTGAAAGAAACAAAGAAGGAAGAAGCTAGCGCAAAGGAGGGAAAATCAAAATAAGCATAAGATGAAAATGACACAAATGATCGGACATGAACGTTGGATTGGTGTTGTGAGAGTCAGAGCAAGAAGTTGCCTCAAAGCTGGACAGAATCAAGGAGTTGACAGAAGTCTTGGAATGAAGGCGGGAGATCAATGCTTGTTGTTGTATCAAAAGATGGCAGGAGGAAGCAGAGGTTGAGATTGACGGTGACAGTGATGATTGGATGGCAAGAATTCGATGGGAGGATTGAAGGAAGGGGGAGTGAGGAGCGGGGGAAGATGTGAAGAATGATGGAGCAAGATGAAGATGAAAGGAGGATTAATCAAGGGGTTGAACGCAGTGAGGAATTGAGGAGATGAGGAAATGATGAAGGGAGGAAGGTGATGATCATTGGAGAAGTCGGCACAGAGACCATGGAGTAAAGATAGGAGAGGAACAACTGAATTTGAAGTATTGACACTGGAAGTGCCGCGACTACGCAGGAGGTGCTGGCCACTTTTGATTTTGTCAACTTGACAGAAATACACAAATATTATTGCAGAAAGAGATTCCTCACCCAAATTAGGTAGGCTCACTCACTGACCCCACCCTTGAAATCCAACTCCTTCTATTTTTAAATAATTCAATAAAAAAGGGAACAAAAGCCATGACACCAATATGGAACCTTTTGGAAGTTTCAATATTTCACGTGTATTGTCACATATAGGTTTTACAACTAAATTTCACTCAGAATTGGAGTGTTGTGTATATTTTAGGAGTTACACATGGAAATGTGTTATGTCACAATTCCCCTGCGCAGCCCTGCATCCTTAAACAATCCTACGTACCCATAGCTACACATTCCTGTGTACAGAGGTCACACCCGCAGCTAATTTTTCCACGCACGCAGCGGATCCTACCCCGTGAGCATCTAAATTGACTGATCCCTGGGCCTGGATCAGTTTTGACAAACATGACAACCAGGTACCACTCAAGGTAGCTACAACCTATTTAGGTTTATCTGACATATTTAATAACCTGACATATGCATTAGTAAAAGTCCAAAAACTATAAAGCTTACATAAAATTAATAAGAAACTAAGTTTAAGTATTTTTTAATAATAAACCAAATATTGAGGATTACCAGGTAAATCACTTATCCTGATCATCAAAGACCACAAAACAATACTAGAGGTCATCATAAAAATTATTAAAAATTACCCACCTGATCAGCAGATAATGGATAAGCAGTAAACGTCCACATCTGTCCACTTCAAAATAATATTAATAGTACAAATGAAGGATGAGTGAAGAATTATCACATTTACCCCATAACAGATTAACAGATTCTGTTGCTAAAATAGCACAGATATCCAGCAGATCTGATTTCAGCTGATTGACAGCACCAAGGAGACGTGCTAATCTTGCCCTGACTGGCTTTCCAGCCTCAGCCCAAGAAAGGAACTCTCTCTACGCGCCCTGAGAAGCTCATAGTCACACCAAAAAGGTATTTATACAGACCTCTTGGGACCTATTATTCCCCATCAGTTTACCAGAAATTATTATTATCAATCAGAAACCGTGTCATTCTTAGTCAAGTGCTTATAAAGAAATAAGCAAGTGATTTATGACTTAGTCTGTACTATTATTATTTATTTCTCAAAACCAATCAACCCATTGAAGTTAGTCAAGCAAATCTACCCAATCTTCTCTGAAACCCTTCCTATTATTGCAGGATTTTCGTGGTAAAGTTCTCAGAGTGAGTGTTTCCCTGCCTTTCTTGGCCATTGTACTGTTTTTCCCGGCCATATCAGTGGAATAAGCCCTTTCTAAGGCACCCATCTTCATTCCAAGGTTTTTAAACTGCCTAAGGAGGCCACTTGAAGAGAGGTTGTTTATCTGTAAAGAACCCCAGTAGTATAATACTGTGGCCCCTCTTTTATAAAAAATTGAAAACCATTTTTAACCAAACAAATGAAAAATTTCACCAGCTCTTAACATATTCATTTTTTGCGCTTTTTACATTTTTATCATTGGAATACTATTATTATTATTATTCCAGTATTGTCTATCACTCTCTGTAGCTAAAGGACTGCAAGCTTCCTGGTATCAGAAAGCTGAAAAATGGGGATCTGGCCAGGAATTATCCTTGAATAATTAATTTTTAATTATTTATTCCTTGGACTGGTCTATTTTTTAAAAAAATAAGTGAAAATACTTATAACATATATTTTTGATTTTTATTTCTCTAGTGGATCTTAAGACCAACAGAGAATTGATCAATTATTATTTGAACCTTCTTAAACAGAGAAAAGAAGAAAAAATCCATAACTTTGTGCCTATGAGCAACAACAGGAAAAGCTTCTTTATTATAAGCAACAAGCTTTCAAAGAAAAAGGGCTTGAGTTAGAAAGAATTATCAATTTTAATTCTTCATTGAGGCAACATAAGGAGTGGAAAATTTATCCAAGGAAGATTAATATTTATAATATAAACAACCCAGAAGATAAAGAAAAATCCAAAAATAACAAAAGTGAGATTAAAAATTATTTTCTTTTGAAATATCATCTTACCATGTAAAAATTGCAAAAATATATTAAACTTATATTTTTTTATTGTTTTATCCTTCTTAGTGAATTTTGTTTTTGGTGACCTTATTGACCAGGATCTTCTGGAGGACCTTTCAGAAAGTGTACCCTTGGAATTGCCCTTGGATTTATCCCAAGATCTGATTGGAAACCATTCAGACCCCATTGGAATACCCGCCAAGGATGGTACTGACCCCAACCATGTGTTTTTACATTTAAATTTGACTATAAGTGAGTCAACATATATATAAAAAAATAATTAAAAAAATAAAAACCCAAAAATTATTATTTTTTATATTTTTTTAAGTCTTCAAAAATTTTGACAAATACTTATACCTTTTTGCGCTATGAATCAAAACAGGTGCAAAACCCAAGCAACCAGAAGAGCGCTATCCTATGGATCTTTGCCCGGAGGAACTGTGCGTGCAAGGACTCCAGTTGCAAGCACAATGAGGGGTCTCAAACCCGTGACCATAGCATCATGCGGGACAACAACAGCAAAAACTGCGGCCTCCAACTTGACCAAATCACCTTTGGAGAATCAGCCATTGCCCAACGTGTTATCCCAGAAGGGTACTGGTCCTCCTACGCCACCCCAGCTGGACTCAACCAAGGAGGAAGGAGTCAAAATGTTAATGAAAGAGAACATGAGTTACTGGGAACAATTCAAGTTGGCTCAGACCCAGGGGGATCAGCCAGGTATGAGAAAAGCCATCTCTCTGGAAAAGAAATCTCAGATTTCTCTGCAAAAGTAAATCCCAAAGAAAGAAGTAGAAGGCTACGTGCAGAGTTGGAATCCTTGGGATCAGTTAGTTTCCTTAAAGGGAAAGGAAACCAAAAAGAAGAGGTCCTCAGCCCATCAGAAGTTAAAGAACCCAAAGGATTGGGACAAAATAATCTTTCTAGCCCAGAAATGGAAAAAGGGGTACCACAATTAGATGTAGAAGCCCTTAACATCTTTTTTGTAAATGTGTCTCACAATTTTAACATTATTAGCAAGTGCTTTGACAAAGTTAATAAAAAAATTGACAAGTTGAGTCTGACTGTTTCCAGAATTATTGACACCCAATCCCAGACTGTGAGGATTGATGAGTAGGAAATACAAAAAATCAAGGACAGTATCAAATCTAGTAAATTGGATCTGATGAAGAATATTGATGATAATCAATCAATCCTTCAGGAAGACATGATTGTAACTATGGATCAACTTAAGGAAGAAGTTAAGAAAACCAGTCCTACTTCTTCAACTCATTTTATTAAAAAAATTGATTTATTAAACAACAAGCTTGACTTGAAGTTAGGTATGATTAAGAACAATCTCAGAGATCTTAAGTTCAATTTCAGTAACTCTCCAGCCACCAACTTGGTAGAAGCTAGACCTGCCAGGTCGTCAGCTGGCTACTATTCAGAACCAACTGACTAAAGACCCCAGAGATAAAAATGAATGAATAATAATAATGAATACAAAAATATGGAAATAATAATTTAAAAACAAAAATGAGATAAAAAACCTTAATGAGTAAGGAAAGTAGAAATATTATTGCAGAAATGGATTCCTGGTGCCAAATTAGGTATGGCCACCCACTGGCACCACCCCCCAGTTCCTGCTCCTTCAGGTAGAACCGTGACACCCCTGTGTACTGTACCTCACATACACCCCACAGCCTTGTTCCAAACCACATGGGGCCCACAGAGTACCACAAAGAGGTAGCAAACAGCATGAGACTGCCCAAACAAACAGAAATTTTGGAAAAATTGGGCCCCGCATCCTTTTGAGAGCTGTATCAAAGGTTGTCAGGGTCCCCTGTAATGGGACCTGTACAGAAGGTTTGGGCCCAAAAGAGTACACAATAGGTACAGAAGCATCCTGAGAGGGTACACTGAGGATACACAGAGGCCTAGATTTGTGCTGACTAGCCCACAAGACACCTGACACCTATACAACCTCCTCTGTACCCTATACAAGGAAGACTGTACGTAACTAGTTACAACCACTGGCTTAATACCCAATTAAGTAGATTTAATTAGACTAATATTATTTACTGTAGCACCCTGAGAGTGTGCAATGGGGATAAACAGTAGATTAGCTTTGTGATAACATGCTCACAATATACCAGGAACCCATACAACCTCCCCTGTACCCTGTACAATGTAGACTGTATGTAACTAGTCACAACCAGGGGCTCACTACTCAATTAAAGAAACCCCAATTAAGAAAATATTGAAAGACAAGCCTCATACTTGAAATCAGCCCTCAGAACAAAGTCTCCTGAGCATTTTTTTAAGCCCCTGGTCTCAGGAGACCATGGCTTATATTTAAAAATATTAATTGAATACAACCTCTTTGGCTGATACAGTGAGATCATTAAGGGTACAGAAACGTGTAACAAGCCCCAAGTATGATGACATAAGACTCTCCATACTTCTGTAGTGGCTATAGCAGGTCCACACGAACGCACTGATGGTCCCTTAGCCTCAGCATTAGCCTTGTTCACTATATTTTATTAATTGAATACTACTTCTTTGGCTGATACCGTGAGGTCATTCAGGGTAAAGAAACGTGTATCAAGCCCCAAGCATGATGACATAGAGCTTTCTGTACCTCTGTAGTGACCAGGGTAAGTCTACAAAAACTCAATGGTGACTCCCTGGCCTCAGTACTAGCCTGGGTCACCCTCATTTGGTTGGTAAAAAGACTGCACCATGAGGGGACCCAAAATGATATAAATAAAGCCTCCTCCCCCAGCCATTTCTGACTGATTCATCCAGTTATATAGTCATGATTGCTTCAGATAATTTCTTTGTCAAGCAATAAAACCCTTATAAGAAATAAGTTTGTGATCCTGGACCACTTTCTGATAAAATTATAGACAAAACTCTTGAATTCTTATTTTTGGCCAAAATCAGCATCCAGCCATTCAGCCTGCCCCAGAACAGCATCCAGCAACCTGAATCCCTGCATATTGGCCCATCCATCAAAATTAATTCCGGATCTAGGTGTCAGCTCTCTGATACCTGGAACCTTGCAGTCATTTAGCTACAGAGAGTGATAAAAATGCTGGAATAATAATAATTATTATTATTCCAATAATAAACACTTAGAAGCTCAAATAAATGATACAGTAAGAGCAGTTGCAAGGTTTAATTGGTTTGGTAATAAATGGTTTTCAATATAATATAAAAGAGGGGCCAAAGTATTATACTATGGGGGATCTTTACAGACTAGAAACCTCTCTTCAAGGGGCCTCCTTAGGCAGTTTAAGAACCTTAGAATAAAGATGGGTGCCTTAGAAAGGACTTATTCCACCAATGGCTGAGCTTAACAGCAGAAATGGCCAAGACAGGAATGGTAAACCTAACTCTGAGCACTTTACCACGAGAGTCCTGGAATAATTGGAAGGGTTTCAGAGCAGATGGGGTGACTTTCTTGACTAAACTTCAAGGGTTGATTGGTTAATAAGGATAAATAATACTAATACAGACTAAGTCATAAATTGCTTGCTCATCTTTTATATAATCACTTGATCAACAATGAAATGGTGTCTGATTGATAATAAATAATTCCTGGTAACAGATCCTGGAATAATGGATCAAAAGAGGTCTGTATAAATACCTTTTTGGGTGATTTTGAGCTTCTAAGGGCACGTAGAGAGGGTTCTGCTCTTCGGTTGAGGCTGGAAAGCCAGTCAGGGCAGGATTGGCATGTTCAATTGGTGCTTTCAATCAGCTGTCCTTAGATATGCTGGATTTATGTACTATTTTAGCCACAGGATCTTTTAATCTGTTATGGAATAAATTTCATCATTCTGTACTCATCCTTCCTTTGTCCTATTGATATTGCTTTAAAGCGGGCAGATGTGGATTTTTAATGATTGCCTATCATCTGTTGATTATTTAGATAATCATTAAAGATTTTTATGAACACTCCTTGTAGTGTTTTGTGGTCTTCAAAGATCAGGGTCAGTGATTTACATAGTAATCCTTGATCTTTGATTTATTATTAAAAAATGTTTTAAACTTAATTTTAATTAATTTTATTTAAGTTTTGATCTTTTTAGATCATTATTAATGCATATTTCAGTTTGTTACATATACTAGGCAACTTTAACTAGGTTTTAGCTCTTCTGAGCGGTACCTGGTTATCAGATTAGTCAAGACGGATCCAGACATGGGGATCAGTTAGTACACATGCGCGCGGGGTAGGATCCGCTGCGTGCCTGGCAGAATCAGCTGCGCGCGGGTCTCTAGTAATTGGGAATCTGCTACTACAAGTATGTAGGGATATGTAATGATGCGGGGATGCGCGCGGGAATTGTGACATAACACATTTCCCCTTGTAACTCCTAAAATATACACAACACCTCAATTCTGAGTGAATTTGAGGTGTAAACCCTATATGTGAGAATTGTGTGAAATATGAGAATGGCCAAAAAGTGCCATACTGGTGTTGTAATTTTTAGTACTTATCTTTTTGATTCTTTTAAAAATGTAAGGACTTGGAATTCAAGGGTGGGTTCAGTGAGTGACCCTACCTACCTTTGGGTGAGGAATCCATTTCTGTAATAATATTTATGGATTTCTCACTACTTATTTTGTTGATTGAGATATTCTTATTTTTCATAGTTTTGTGTTGCTTTTGACAGGTTGCTCTGTACATAGTAGCAAGCTGACATTCCCCCACTCCAAGATATGTCTATCTCTGAAAAAGAAATTTTGGGTTAATTCCTCCTGCTGTCTCTGTAGTTCCTCAGGTGTATAGGCATGTCAGGAATATTATGTTCAAGCAACCATTCATCTTTATCCGCTGGTTCACCCTTGTATCTAACTAGGTAGAGTCCGACGTCTTTTCCATTGATCCTATCTTTTTTATCTTTAAGGATCTTGCTAATTTTTCCTTTGTCCTTTTGAGGTTCTTCTGTGACAGGTATTGCAAATGAAGGAGTATGTTCTACATTCCTTGGGTGGTTATGTTTGATGAGACTTACTTGGAAGACTGGATGTTTTCTAGAAAGCTCATCACTGAGGATTACTTCCACAGCATTTTTACCATGAATTTTATTAATGGTGAAAGGTCCAATGAAAGCTGGTCTAAGTTTTCTATTTAAAGCCAAGTTGGTAAAGTTGGTGGTAGAGATCAAGACTTGATCACCAATCTTGAAATCAGGTTCCTTATGGGTTTTATCCCATCTTTGCTGGTTATACTCCACAGCATCCTGGACAAACTTAACAGCATGTTTGTTTGCTACATCTATCATATTTTTGAAATCAAGTCATGTAGGTTGAATTTTTGTTAGCTGGTGGTTAAGGTTATCGTTGGGTAATCTAGGAATACATCCTCTTTCCAATATGTAGGGTGCTTCCTTAGTAGTAGAGTGCTTGCTACTGTTGTAGGCCATCTCCAGTGCAGGTAAAAGGCTAATCCTATCCTATCAATAACCGTCAGAATTCTTGTATTCTACTCCAAAGCACAGAATTTCCTGAGCATGTCTTCCAGGGTGTCAGCTTGCTACTATATACAGAGCAAAACTGTCAAATAGTAACACACAATAAGAAAAATAAGAATGCCTCAATTAACAAAGCAAGGAGTGAAAAATCCATAAATATTATTACAGAAATGGATTCCTCACCCAAAATTAGGTAGGGTCACTCACTGACCCCACCCTTGACTTCCAAGTCCTTACATTTTTAAAATATTTAAAAGGAAAAGTACTGGAAATTACAACACCTGTATGGCACTTTTTGGCCATTTTAATATTTTGCACATGTTGCCACGTATAGGGTTTACACCTAAAATTCAATCAGTATTGAGGTGTTGTGTATATTTTAGGATTTAAACGCGGAAATGTGTTTTGTCACAATTCCTGCACGCAGCCCTGCATCATTACATAACCCTACTTACTAGCAGCAGAAGGATCCCGTGTACTAGAGACCCGCGCACAGCTGATTCTGCCACGCATGCAGCGTATCCTACCCTGCGCGCATCTGCACTACTGATCCCCGCGCGTGGATCAGTCGTGACTAATCTGACAACTAGGTACCGCTCAGAAGAGCTACAACCTAGTTAGGGTTGCCTAGTATATGTAATAAACAGACATATGCATTGATAATGATCTAAAAAGATCAAAAATTAAATAAAATTAATGAAAATTAAGTTTTAAACATTTTTTAACAATAAATCAAAGATCAAGGACTACCACGTAAACCATGGATCTTGATCTTTGAAGACCACAAAACACTACAAGAAGTGTTCATAAAAATTATTAAAATTTATCTAAATGATCAAAGGATGACGGAAAATCAGTAAACATCCACATCTGCACGATTTAAAGCAATATCAATTGTAAAAATAAAGGATGATTACAGAATGATCAAATTTATGCCATAACCAATTAACAGATCCTGTGGCTAAAATAGTAACAACATCCAGAAGATCTAAGGACAGCTAATTGACAGCACAAAGTAGACGTGCTAATATTGCCCTGACTAGCTTTCCAGCCTCAGCCCACGAGAAGAACCCTCTCTACGCGCCCTGAGAAGACCAAAATCACCCCAAAAAGGTATTTATACAGACCTCTTTGGATCCATTATTTGATCAGTTTACCAGGAATTTATTTATTATCAATCAGATACCGTGTCATTGTTAATCAAGTGCTTATATGAAGATAAGCAAGTGATTTATGACTTAGTCTGCAGTAGTATTATTTACCTATATTAACCAATCAACCATTGAAGTTTGGTCAAGCAATCTACCCCATCTGCTCTGAAACCCTTCCAATTATTCCAGGATTTTCGTGGTAAAGTGCTCAGAGTGAGTGTTACCCTTCCTGTCTTGGCCATTTGCGCTGTTCAGCCCGGCCATTAGTGTAATAAGTCCTTTCTAAGGCACCCATCTTTATTCCAAGGCTCTTAAACTGCCTAAGGAGGCCCCTTGAAGAGAGGTTTCTAGTCTGTAAAGATCCCCAGTAGTATAATACTGTGGCCCCTCTTTTATATTATATTGAAAACCATCTACCACCAAACCAATTAAACCTTGCAACTGCTCTTATTAAATCATTTATTTGAGCTTCTAAGCATTTATTATTGGAATCATAATCATTATTATCATTCCAGCATTTTTATAACTCTCTGTAGCTAAAGGACTGCAAGGTTCCTGGTATCACAGAGCTGACACAGGGTCTGAATCCTTCTTTCAGCTAAGCCATCCGTCTGAGGGTGATAAGCTGTAGAGAACGCTAAGGTGGTTCCAAGCATATCATGAAGATTTTTCCACAACTCAGAGGTGAATTTAGGATCTCTGTCACTGATAATAATCTTGGGAACTTCAACATCAGCAATGAGTCTGTTCCAAAATAATAGGGAAACTTCCATAGCAGTGTCTTCCTTGTGATTAGGTAGAAACTTTGCTTTCTTGGAGAACCTATCCAAAATGACTAAGACTGAGTTGTAGGAATAGGCTCCTCCTGGTGGTAGTCCAGTTACAAAGTCCATGTTGATGATCTCCCATCTTTTCTTGGGTTCAGCAATTCTTTGCTGTAGACCAAACCGTTTCCCAGTGGTCCTGTTGGACTTCTGACAAGTTTCACAACTGGTAACATACCATATAGTGGAGTCTTTCCAATTAATCCACCAAGCAGTTTTTTTAACCTTATCTAAGGTTCTATCAGCAGATAAATGGCCAGATGAGCAGTTATCATGGCACTCAGCCAAGACATGTTTGATATGGTCATCCTTAGTCAAGACTATAACATTTGAATGTTGATGCCTATAGTATACTAGACCATCCCATATGGTGAACCTTCCGGCTTTGTATGGTTTCAAAAGAGGTTCAGGTAGGCTATTGATTAATTCAGATGGTGGAGAAGTACTTTCATGATAGTGATCAGAGTTTTCATGCCAGAACTGTAAGATTCTTTGATTGAGTTGAACAATGATTCATTAAATTCACAAATGTGGATTCCCATTATAGGAGCTTCAATGCTCAACTTGTTAATGTTAAGTATAGAGAAGATATCATTATCCTCTGGATCATAAGCAGAGTTACTTGGGTCATTGGGTAAAGCATTCCTGCTCAGACTATCAGCATTCTGTTGTTAAGTCCCAGCTTGATGAACTATGGTCATCTGACCTCTGGACTGTTGTATGGCTATCTGCCATCTTAACATATGCCTACTAGGGGTCTTCATGTTCACAATGTCCTGAAGGCATTGCAGTCAGTAATGACAGTGAAATTGGTGCCTTCCAGGTAATAATGGAAATTCTCTAGAGACCATACTAAGGCAAGACATTCAATTTGACTTGCCCCGTACCTTTTCTCAGTGTCTCTAATCTTTCTAGATATGAAGAGTATAGTTTTTTCCACGGGTTTATCATCTTCTGTGACTTCCTGGTGTAAAGCAGCTCCTAGCCCTTCCATTCTGGCATATATGTAGAGCTTAAAAGGTTCAGAGTAATCTGGCTGGATCATTACTGGAGCTGAAGTCATTGCCATTTTGAGTTCCTCATAGTTCTTGACTCTGTCATGAGTCATTTCAAACACAGTGGTGTTGTTGCAGATCTCATACAGACATTTGGTTAGAAGAGAAAACTTTGGTAAGTACTTCCTATAGTAGCTGCAGAAGCTGCTAAAGAATAGGAGTTCAGTTTTATTCTGAGGCATAGGCCTATTCATTCCTTCTTCTATCTTGTTTTGGTCAGAACCTAAGGTTAGTCCAGAGACAAGATGTCCTAAGGCCTTGAGTTCCCCGTAGCCAAAGTTACACTTTTTCATTGATACTTTCAATCCCACGGCAGAGATGGTTTTGAGGAATAGCCTTAATTTCTCCATGTGAGTATCCCAATGATCAGAGTAAATGATAACATCATCAATGTATACCATCATCCATACCTGTCTGATGAATAATCCTAGGACAATATCCATCATCCTTTGAAAATGAGAAGGAGAATTTTTAATACAAAAAGGCATCCTAAGATACTCATAAATTCCCAAATGACAGATAATTCTCATGAATTTCTGGCTATCAGGGCTGATAGGTATTTGGTGAAAACCTTTCAGCATGTCCATGGTAGTGATTTACTTAGCCTTGGACAGGTTATGTAGAGCATGGTCAATCCTTGGAATTGGATAATAATCAGCTTGGGTGTAGTTTTTTAGCATTCTGAAATCTCCAACCATTCTTGACTTATCATTGTGCCAAGCCATAATTACTGGAGTAGTGATATCCACTTGTTCATTGTGTCCTAATTTCCTTAAGACTTTTAAGTCAACCAACTCTTGAATATGGGTTTACAGAGCAGCTCTAGATTTTGGACTAGAAGGGTAAGCAGGTCTCTTGAGGTTAGGTGGGTAAGGAGGCTTAATGGTCAGAGTTAGGATCATATCATGTCCTTTGATTTTACCAATGGGGTGATCCTTGGTACAGAAAGCATTCTGATTTTCAAAGCATACTTGTAGGATATCCTGTTTCTTTTCTTCATTGAGAAGGGAATTCAAAGCAGCTACAGAGAAGTATTCCTGATTGAAACTCTCTAAGTGTTTTTCATAAGTTGAATCAGAAGTTTTAACATTGAAATGGCATATTTGGAACTTCTTATTCCAGTCTCCACCTATAGTGAAGTATCTAACCTTGCTTTGGAATACATCTATACCATATAAGCAAAGAGAAACATTTCCAAGGATAAAATAATCACACACTCCATTTCGGAGCACTACAAATTCAATGTTCAGTTTGAGTGATCCTTTAGAGTGAGGTAGTATGATATCAGAAGACCATACTCCAACAGAATTGAGAGCAGAATTACAACTTCTGAACTTAGCCTGAGGTACTGGTAGTAAGTTCAGTTTCCAGTTTGGGTCTTGTTTCTCCAGATAAGTTGAACCAACACAAGAGAAAAAGGCTCCACTGTCTAGAAGTAACTTAACAGGGGAACCTTGGATTAAAACAGTAGCATGGCATGTTTTGCCTGAAGTGTAACTTTTACCGGCAGAAGGTTTTAGAGTAAAGGCCTTAGCCTCAGAGATGTGGTGAAACTTCATGTTGGGATTCCATTTTTGAGGTAAGTTAGAATCACATTGACAGAATTTATATCCAGAGAAGACTCAATACTACCTTCAATAACATTGATGGGGTTAGTGATCATTAGATTACAATCCGAGAGTGATCAATCAGTATCATCAAGGTGAGGGTCAGGATTGTCATACTCTTCTCCTTCAATAAGATTAATGCTTTTCCTAGGTAGAGGACAATCATGTTTTATGTGTCCTGTTTGGTTACAGTTCCAACATACTTTTTCCTTTGATTCTGGAGTCTTCTTGACTTCCAAGGTAGATGGATTAGTAGCAGGGGATTTTTTAGTTGTCAGCTTGCTACTATCGCAGAGCAAGCTGCAAAAATAACAAAAATAACATAAAAATAATAAAAATGCAATTAACCTCAGAAGGAGTAGGCAAACCTTAAATATTAATACAGAAATGGGATCTCCACCCAAAATTAGGTAGGGTCACTCACTAACCCACCCTTGAAATCCAACTCCTTATATTTTTAAATAATTAAGGAAAGAAAAACCAAAATACTATGGCTCCATTATTGAGCTTTTTGGACAATGAAATATTTCACACACATTGTCACGTATAGGTTTCACACCTAAAATTCAGTCAGAATTGAGGTTTTGTGTATATTTTAGGAGTTACGGGCGAAAATGTGTTTTGTCACAATTCCCGCATGCAGCTGCAGCAGCCAATGCACCCGCGCGCGGCTGAGATACAGCCTTGTCACTCCATTGAGGTTGTGTACGCAGAACCAAGCCTCTGACAAGTACGCAGCCGCGGGACTATGGGTTGAAAGAGTAACAGGCGGCCTGTGAGGCTCAGGTACTGCGTAAACATGCTACAACATACACGGGAACTTCCTACATATGTAATAAATGTTCCCGTGGATAGTAGACAGTTTAAAAATACATAATATTATACAAAAATACATGAATCATCCTTATACATATTTTTTATTTAATATAATTCAAAGTACCAAGAATGTCAAAAATAAAACAATGACAACTTCTAAAAATATATCAAAATAATTCAATATACCTTTATGAGAATTGCTAGACATCAATATCTTTGTGACATATGAAGAAAACTAATGATGTAAAAATATTACATGAATTCACATGACTTATATTTTTAAGTAATTACCTTAGTAAATCAACTAGAACTCGAAAATAAGGAGTAAAATCAAAATTATGACTTTTACTCCAGTTATATAATACATAATGAGAACTTACCTGACATCAAGATGTCCGTAGAAATGTCTATTTATATAATTATTAAATTAATGGGAACATTTAATAAGGATAATTAATTAAATAATACATAAAAAGGACAGATTAGTGTTATTCACATGTCCTAATGTCTATTACATAGTGGAATAATTCCCATAATCTGTGGAATTAGATGCTACCCGTGCTATAGCACCAAGAACACATGGCAGGCTACCCCTGGTTACCCTGCTAGCTATAGTGTCCGTCCCTTTGAGCATCTACAACCCTCAGAAGGACAATATTTGGACTCAAAAAGCTATAAATAAAGAGCTCTTTTGAGGATATTGATGGGGAGAAACCCAGGTATATTCATATCCAGATGCTGTGCCAAGGTAATCAAGTACTTAGAAGAGATACGTAAGTGATTTATGGCAATTTCTGATCAGTAATATCCGTCCTCAACCTCTTTTTATCAATCAAAACTGCTGAACAAACCGTATAACCCCAGTATACAGGTTTAACCCATCAGTACACGTCTCAAACAGATACCCAAAGGGTTTAATAATATACCAGTAAGTTTTATTATCCTTTCTCTGTCGTGGTAGCTTGGCTACAAGGCCCTGCCACTACACTGTGTATTTTATATACATATCATCTTTGGGTAAAATATTCTTTAAACTAAAGAGCCCAAAGTAATCAGGACTATGTGTTTTCATACTGAAATCCCTGAAGAGAGGTGTTAAAGATCCCCAATATAATTGTGGCCCCTCTATAAAAATATTTAATAATCAATTTATTCATATTGATTTAAAACAATAAACAATAACCAAACCACTTAAACTTGCAATAAGCTTAATCCAAATATTCTACAGATTTTTTCTGCATTTATTAAATAATATATTGATTATTTACTCTATCACCTCTGTTAGCTAAAGGATAGAAAGGGTCTTGGAATCCAGGAGGCTGACATTAGTTTTGGCAGTATATTCTTCCCTGTTCCTAGTATTTTGTTCCCTGGGGAGTCTATTGACTCTCTTATCAAGACCATTCATATCAATAGTCTCTTCCAATACACCTATTAAGGTGGAAAGATCTGAATCCATAGGCATCCTGCACCTTAAACTGTGGTTGATTTGTCCAGGACATAAGTTGAGGAGTCTTTCATTGACTTCTTCTTTATCAGCATCAGGGTAGAAACAGTCTAACCTCCTTTTCTGGTCTAAGCACCACTTATGAGGTTTGTCTTTGGATGAATCAAACTGGGAAGTTTCAAAAGTTTTCATCATCTTTCTTTTCCAAATCCTGGTACAAAATTGTACTTTGATCAATTCTTTCCAAGAATTTCAGGATAAAGATCCAACTTCTTCTCTTTTATTGATAAACCAATCAAGAGCTACTCCTTCAAATATTCTGGGAAATTTTACCAGAGCTATTGCATCAGGGAGTTAATAAGAAGAAAGAGTATAGTAAATAAATTTAATGAAACTGACATGGTTGTATTATCCTTCTCCAGAGAATTTAGGCCATTCAGTGATGGGAGCAAGTAAATTCAAAGCCTGCTCCATTTCAGGAGTGGGACTGGGTCTGAAAGACTCATTCCTAGTTATCCTGGTTCTGGGAGAAACACTAGGAGTACTTGTGAACCTGGCAGGCCTAGTTTCTTCTAGGCCAATGACCAGAGAGTTAGAACAATTGATCTTAAGATCTCTGAGATCATTCTTAATCATACATAACTCCAAATCAAGTTTATTGCTTTATAAGTCAAGTTTGTTAATCAGATGAGCTAAAGGAGTAGTACTAGTTTTCTTAACTTCTTCCTCAAGCTGGTCTATTGCTGCAAGAATATCTTCCTGAAGAATTGATTGGTTATAATCAATATGTTTCATCAGGTCCAACTTACTAGCTTTTATAATATCCTTGATTTGTTGTATTTCCAACTCATCAATCCTCATAATCTGAGACTGAGTGTCAATCACTCTGAAAATACTTGAACTCAATTTGTCCAATTGTTGATAAACTTTGTCAAAGCATTGGCTAATAATAGTACAATTGTGAGACACATTTACAAAAAAGCTATTAAGAGCTTCTACATTTAATTGTGGTACACCGTTTTCCAATTCTGGGCTAGGCATATTATGCTGTCCTAATCCTTTGGGTTCCTTAACTTCTGGTGGTCTGAGGACCTCTTCTTTTTCGGGTCTTTTCCCTTTAAGGAAGCCAACTGATCCCAAGGATTTCAGTTCTGCACGTAGCCTTCTACTTCTTTCTTGGGGATCACCCTTTGCAGAGGAATCTGAGATTTCTTTGCCAGAGAAATAGCTTTTCTTGTACCTGGTTGATCCTCCTGGGGCTGAGCCAACCTGAATTGTTCCCAATAGTTCACATGCTCTTTCACTAACACTTTGACTCTTTCCTCCTTGGTTGAGTCCAGATGGGGTGGCATAGGAGGACCTGTATCCTCCTGGGATAAGTTGTTGGGAAGCAGAAGGCTCTCCAACGGTTTGTTGGTTGAGTTGGTGGCCGCAGTTGTTGCTGTTGTTGTCCTGCTTGACGCTATGGTCATGGGTTTGAGTCCCCTTATTGCGCTTGCAACTGGAGTCCTTGCACGCACGGGTTCCTCCAGGCAGATATCCATACAATGGGGCTCTACTTGTTGCGCGGGTGTTTCACCTATTTTGATAAATAACACAAAAAAAAACCAGTAAGTCTTTTGTCAAAAATTTTGAAAAAGACTTTAAAAATATAAAAATGATATTTTTTGTGTGTTTTATATTTTTAATTTTTTATATATATATTTTAACTTACTTAAAGTCAAATTCAAGGGTACCAACACTTGGTTGGGATCACAACTGTCCTTGGGGGTATTCCAATGGTGTCTGAGTGAGTTCCAATCAGATCCTGGGATAAATCCAAGGGTAAGTCCAAGGGTAAACTGTCTGGGAAGTCCTCTAGGAGGTCCTGGTCAATGATATCACCAAAAACAAAATCCACTGAGATGTATAAAAAAACAAAAAAATATAAGTTTAATAATTTTTTGTATTTTTACGTGTTAAAATGATATTTTCAAAAAAAATAATCACTTTTATTATTTTTGGATTTTTCTTTATCTTCAGGGTTATTTAGTTTATAAATATAAAGCTTCCTTTGATAAATCTTCCACTCCTTATGTTGCCTTAATAAAGAATTGAAATTGATAATTCTTTCAAGCTCAAGTTCTTTGTCCTTTATAACCTGCTGTTTTTAATAAAGCAATTCCTCCTGTTGTTGCTCAGGAGTTTTAATAACAGGGAATAAATTACGGAGTTTTTCTTCTTTTTTCTTTTTAAGAAGGTTCAAATAATAATTGATCAATTCTCCGTTGGTCTTAAGATCCACTAGAGAAACAAATGATCAAAAATATATGTTATAAGTATGTTAACTTATTTTAAAAAATAAATAGACTGGTCCAAGGAATAAATAATTGAAAATTAATTATTTAAGGATATTTCCCGGCCAGACCCCCAGTTGTCAGCTCTCTGATACCAGGAATGTTGCAGTCCTTTAGCTACAGAGAGTGATAAAAATTCTGGAATAATAATAATAATTATTATTCCAATAATAAACACTTAGAAGCTCAAATAAATGATATGATAAGAGCATTTGCAAGGTTTAATTGGTTTGGTGGTAGATGGTTTTCAATATAATATAAAAGAGGATCCACAGTATCATACTACGGGGGATCTTTACAGACTAGCAACCTCTCTTCAAGGGGCCTCCTTAGGCAGTTTGAGAACCTTGGGATAAAGATGGGTGCCTTAGAAAGGACAAATTCCACTAATGGCCTGGCGTAACAGCACAAATGGCCAAGACAGGAAGGGTAACACTCACTCTGAGCACTTTAACACAAGAATCCTGGAATAATTGGAAGTGTTTCAGAGAAGATGGGGTGGATTGCTTGACTAAACTTCAAGGGTTGATTGGTTAATAAGGATAAATAATACTACTACAGAATAATTCATAAATCACTTGCTTATCTTTCATATAAGCACTTGATCAACAATGACACGGTGTCTGATTGATAATAAATAATTCCTGGTAACTGATCCTGGAATAATGGATCAAAAGAGGTCTGTATAAATACCTTTTTGGGTGACTTTGAGCTTCTCAGGGCACGTAGAGAGGGTTCTACTCGTGGGCTGAGGCTGGCAAGCCAGTCAGGGCAAGATTGGCACGTCCACTTGGTGCTGTGAATCAGCTGTCCTTAGATCTTCTGGATTTCTGTACCATTTTAGCCACAGGATCTGTTAATCTTTTATGGCGTAAATTTGATCATTCTGTACTCATCCTTCATTTGTACTATTGATATTGCTTCGAAGCGGGCAGATGTGAATGTTTACTGATTTTATACCATCTTCCAATCATGTAGATAATTTTTGATAATTTTTTGCACACTCCTTGCAGTGTTTTGTGGTCTTCAAAGATCTGGGTCAGTGATTTAGGTGGTAATCCTTGATTTTTGATTTATTATTAAAAAATGTTTTAAACTTGATTTTCATTAATTTTATTTAAGTTTTGATCTTTTTAGATGATTAGTAATGCATATGTCAGTTTTTTACATATACTAGGCAACTCTAACTAGTTTGTAGCTCTTCTGAGCAGTACCTGGTGGCCAGGTTAGTCACAAAAGATCCAGATGTGGGGATCAGTTAGTACAGATGCGCGCAGGGTAGGATCTGCTGCGTGCGTGGCAGAATCAGCTGCGCGCGGGTCTCTAGTACGCGGGAATCTGCTACTACAATTACGTAGGGATATGTACTGATGCGGCGCTGCGCGCGGGAATTGTGGCATAACACATTTCAGCTTGCAACTCCTAAAATATACACAACACCTCAATTCTGAGTGAATTTTAGGTGTAAACCCTATACGTGAAAATACGTGTGAAATATTAGAATGGCCAAAAAGTGCCATACTAGTGTTGTAATTTTTAGTAATTTCATTTTTAATTATTTTAAAAATGTAAGGACTTGGAATTAAAGGGTGGGGTCTGGGAGTGACCCTACCTAATTTTGGGTGAAAAATACATTTCTGTAATAATATTTATGGATTTCTCACTACTTATTTTGTTAATTGAGATATTCTTATTTTTCATAGTTTTGTGTTGCTATTGACAGGTTGCTCTGTACATAGTAGCAAGCTGACACTAGGCCTAGTAAGTGATCCTGCTGACTTATATCCCTTTTTTAGGTTCTGCATAACCAAAACCCCAAGGAAATTACACACAACCTTCTTGAAAAGAGTCCTTGTAAACTCCACAGGCACCAAAATTGCATCTATATTGTCCTGAACAGACATATACCTGTGTTCCGGAGGGCTCAACAACCCCATTGAGTTCTTGGACTCTCCTTTTAAATTTCTTTATATATATATATAAATAAATTTAACTCTTTCAGCCAAAATATATCTTTGGCATTTTTCAACATTTTTGCTCTAAATTTTCTATCACATCTAGTAGCTAGAAGGAGCTAGGTCCTTGGCATCTAGTAGGCTGACAATTGGGGAATGGCCGGGAAATAATTGTTATAGTTATTGATCCTGTGCCATTTTTATAATTTTTTAATAATTTTTCAAAAAATTAACCAAAAATTCCGAAAAAATCATTATAAATTACCAAACTTCACAAATACCTAAAAAATACAAACAATTCTGAAAAATTATTTTCTAATATTTTTACGGAGTCCTTACTCTGCAGTGGACGTAAAGATCAAAGCAGAACTTATTAAATAATATCTTAAACTCTTAAAAATCTGAAGAGAAGAGTATATCAAAAATTACAAACCAACTGATTGGGCACTTCTATCTCCTTTAGAACCAAAGAAAATGATTGCTCTCCACTCAAAACTCAGAGAGTAACAAGGATTTGAAGGAAGGTTTTGTGTAAACCTCCTCTTGAAGTATCACAGAGATTGGGCTAAGACTCAACCCCCTGCTCATATCAGATTCAAGCTATTAAAAAGTGAGATTTTTCCAAAAATTTCTTTAAACATTTTTAATTATAAACTAACTTATAAATCTTATATCTGGTACTTTCTAGTGTCTGGACCGCCCACTGCCTCATTAACTCCAACTGCTGCCACTGCGGAGGTAGCAGCTCCACCAGTTACCACTCCAGTAATAGTACCCAACTACCCTGTTGTAGAAGCTCCCATCCAACCTAGGTCCCAAACTAGAGAGGAATCTGTGGCCACTCCAAACTCAGAGAGTAAGCCACATTATCTCACTTTTTTTAAGAATCTATATAAGTTACTTATTGCTTTTAGTAAAATATGTCTAGACTCAGAGGACCAGATGGAAGCTTCACCTCTCTCACCCACTCCAGAGCCAAGCAGAATAATCCATCCTTTGACTCTACAAAGAATGAAAGACCTGGGTATCCAGCCAATCCAGAGGATCCCATTCCCAGATCCTCTTCCCAGCTCCTCCTCCCCAGCTCCTTCTAAAGGACTGAAAGAGGAGTCCTGCAAAATTCTAATCAAGGAACACATGTCCTTGTGGCAAAAGGCAATGCAAGTGGAGAAAGAGGCCCACCTGAAGATCCAGGTCTTCTACTGCAGGAAAGCCCAGATTTCTCAAAAAGCATTACAAAAGATAATAAAAAAGCAGGAGTTAGAAGAATATGGGAAGGGGTGGAATCCTTGGAATCACCTCAAGAAAATCCAGCCTCCTCCCAACAAAAAGGGAAAGGCAAGATCCTCTTACCAGAAGAGACCAAGGGAGGATTTGAACCATCCAAAGGAAGGGGCATAAGTGAAAGATCTGGCTCAAGCATTAAAGGGGGCCTACAAGAGCTAGTTGTAGATAGTTCTTTTGCAAATAGTCTCAGGAATAACTTCAGTGCTTTAGATAATAATATATGTTTGTGCCTCCAAAAGATCCACCAATTGGAAGAAAAATTGAGTAGCCCTGAGTACCTCCTTGAGTTGAACATGGTAGTAACCACTGCACTCATCAAAAATGGAGTTTCTTCTGATCTTGAAGAAATTAAGAATCTTATCTTAGAGGAAAGAACCAAGAACAGGATCAACTATGAGAAATCCTTCTCAACTTTGAGAGAGAGTATTATTTGTAACCAGTCTTCTACAAGTAACTCTTCCCTTGAAGATAATTTGAGAGACCATAGGAACCAGTTAGAGAACTACATAAATGATCTCAAAACTCAAATGGACATGCAGCTTAATATGATTAAGAATGATATTAGAGACATAAAATTATCCTAGATTTCGCAATCCAAAGCTGTTAACCATTCTGAGTGCCACATACCTCCTCCTAGATTCCCCAACCCTAGGTTTAATCTTTCCCCTCCTCACCAAAATTACTCTCCTGACATGGAGCAAGCTACCAAATTGCTGCACCCCATCACAGATTGGCCTAAGTTCTCTGGAGAAGGAGAATATGATCATATAAGTTTTATGAAATATATTGATCACCACATCCTTTCTTCTGGCTTACCAGAGACAATAGCTCTAGTAAGGTTGCACAGGCTTTTTGAAGGGGTAGCTTTAGATTGGTTTATCTCCAAAAGAGAACTGGTAGGAGAAGTTCCATGGGAAGAGTGGAAAGAAGTGATCAAATAACAGTTTGGTACTCAAGTATGGAAAAAGAAAATGCTCAAAGTTTTTGAGCAGGATTTCCTCGATCCGGTTACAGACCACCCCCACCAATGGTTCTTGAATCATAAAAAGAAAATTGACTGTGTCTATCCTCAAGCTTCTGTAGAAGAGACCAATGAACAATTACTAGGACAATGCAAAGGGCACATAGAACATAATGTCCGGTGTAGGATACCAATTGACGCTGACCTCCCCACCCTTATAGGAGTCACGGAAGGAATAATTGACATGATGGAACTCAATAAAAAGCCCAGAGACAGACCCAGAGAGCTTCAGACCTAACCCAGAGAGGCAAAAGAGGTTGGTAAGGAACTAGTGCTAGCTGCTCCCCAAGGGAATGCTGTTGTTAAAGCCAACCCCTCTCTCGAATTCTGGAACTGTGGAGAGAAGGGGCATAGGGGACCTGACATTCCTCATCCTGGAAAGAGGATAAATAATATCAATGGCAACTCTGATAGCAAGGAAGAAGGTGAAAAACTAGACCTAGTCATCCAAAAACACAAGGAAGAAACAGACTTGTGCCCTGTCAATGTGATCTCAGGAGATATAGGTTCTAGCATGGAAATTAATCATGTTAAAGGAGAGTCACAACTACCTCAGAAGTGGGATGAATCCATGAACTTAGAGCACATCTCTGACACCAAAACTTTGACGGTAAAACCAGTCACTGGCCGGAGCTACACTCTGGGTAAAAATTGCTTTGCCACTGGTCTGTTTAAAAAGAAACTGGTCAGAATTTTGCTTGATAGTGGAGGTTTCTGCTCATGTACCAGCACTGATTTCTTAGATCATCACTACCCCATGTGGAAAGAACACTTAATTCCTGTGCCTAAAGCTAAGTTCAGTAGTTTCAATTCAGCTATGGATACCTTAGGAGTCATAACAATGCCTATTGTTTTCCCACACAGTAAAGGATCCATAAGACTTCAACTCAAATTTGTAGTCTAGAAAAATAGCCTTTATGATTACTTGATACTAGGTAATGATTCTTTCTGTTTGTATGGAATAGATATGATCCAGAGCAAGGACCAATACTTCACCTTGGAGGAGAATGGAAAAGGAAATTCCAGATCTTTCACATATCAATCTCCATGGAAAACAAACCTCTAGAGTCTTTTAAAAGTGAATATTTTTCTCAAGCCTCTCTTAATTATCAACTGACCTCTGATCAGTAAGAAAACCTAGTCAACTTATGTTTTGAAAACATGGGTGCCTTTTGCACCAAAGATCATCCAATACGTAATATCAAGGGACAAGAATTGGTACTAACCCTGACCATAGAATCTCCTTTTACCCCAATATTGAGGAGACCTGCTTACCCAGAAAGCCCCAAGTCCCGAGTAGCATTAGAAGAACACATAACTGAGCTCATGGACTTAGGAGTACTCTGGAAATTAGGGCATAATGAGAAAGTGGAAATCACCACTCCTGTCATCATAGCCTGGCATAACAACAAGTCCAGGATGGTGGGTGATTTCAGAATGTTTAACAACTACACTAAAGCAGATTACCACCCTACCCCTAGGATAGATCATTCCCTCCATAATCTTTCCAAAGCCAAGTACATTACTGCAATGGATATTCTGAAAGGATTCCACCAGATACCCATTGAAGCTAAAAGCCAAAAGTATATGAGGATTATCTGCCACTTAGGAATCTATGAGTACCTGAGGATGCCTTTTGGGATGAAGAATGCCCCTTCCCATTTTCAAAGAATGATGGACACAGTCTTCAGAACTTTTATCAGGCAAGGGTGGATGATGGTGTAAATTGATGATATTATCATCTACTCTGATGATTGGGAAACTCACTTAGAGAAGATAGGTCTTGTTCTGAAAACCGTATCAGATGTTGGACTAAAGATATCTATGAAGAAATGCAACTTTGGTTATGCTGAACTAAAAGCCTTAGGACATGTAGCCTCAGGATTGTCCCTAGCAGTAGACCAGAACAAAATTTCTGCCGTAATCAATAGGCCAATGCCTCAAAATAAGACTGAGTTACTCTCATTTTTCTGTTTCTGTAGTTATTATTGGCAGTTCATACCCAACTTTGCTACCATAGCCAAAAAATTGTATGAGATATGTAACAAGACTTCTATATTCAAAATGACTCATGAAAGAGTACAGAGCTATGAAACATTGAAGAAATCCATGACCACCGCCCCCGTCCTAACTCAACCTGACTACTCTAAACCTTTCTGCTTATATATTTATGCCTGTCTTGACAGACTTAGAGCTGCTCTTCACCAATCCAAAGTAGAGAATGATGTACCTGTGGAAAAACCTATACTATTCATATCTAGACAGAATAAAGATAGGAGAAAAGGTATGGAGCAAGCCAAATGGAATTCCTAGCGTTGGTCTTGTCCTTAGAGAAACTTCACTATTACCTGGAAGGAAGTACCTTTGAAGTAATAACCGACTGCATGGCAGTAAGGACACTCATGAACATGAGAACCCCTAACTGCCACATGCTTAGATGGCAAATAGCCATCCAGAAGTACAGAGGACAGATGACAATCATGCACAAACCTGGAACCAAACATCAGAATGCAGATGGACTCTCCCTAATGACCCTAGTAACTCTGCATATGATCCAGATGAGAATGACATCTTCCCAATCTTGGGCATCCATGTTTGTGATCTAGATCTGGCTTTCTTTGATTCTGTTCAAGAGAGTTATGACCCAGAGCATCTTAAGTTGCTAGAGATTATGAAAAGAAAAAACCCTTCTAATGAGTTAATACAAAGTTTAGACAAGGAACTCTCTATTCCCTATAAAGAAGGAAGGTTTAAAAGCTTAGATGGTCTGTTGTACTTCCGTCATAAACACTCTAGCGTGATAGTCCTCAACTAAGAAACCCACATTAAAACTATACTGCACAAGTGCCATGATAAATGCAATTCAGGGCACATCTCATTAGAAAGGACTATTGAAAAGGTCAAGCAGACAGCTTGGTGGATTGAATGGAGAGAGAAAACCACTGACTATGTCAAGTCCTGTGACAACTGTCAGAGAGCTAACAAAAAAACAGGAAAGAGATTTGGTCTTCTCCAAAAGATATCAGAACCCACCAATAGATGGGAGATAATAAACATGGACTTTGTCACCGGTCTACCGCCAGGGGGACCATACTCTTATAACTCTGTGGTAGTGATTGTAGACAGATTCTCCAAGAGAGCAAAATTTATACCTAATCACAAAGACGACACAGCTATGGAAGTAGCTCTGTTGTTATGGAACAGAGTTGTGGGTGATTTTGGTATCCCCAAAATAATAATCAGTGACAGAGACCCAAAGTTTACTTCTGAATTCTGGAGTAACCTTCATGACATGTTAGGAACAAAATTAGCTTTCTCCACAGCTTATAATCCCCAAACTGAAGGTCTAGCTGAGCGCATGATCCAAACTTTGGAAGAAATGTTAACAAGGTTTTGCTCTTTTGGTTTAGAGTTTAAAAACCATGATGGGTACACTCACGACTGGGTAAGCCTCCTGCCTGACCTAGAAATAGCCCAAAACAGCAGTATGCACTCAACTAATCAAAAAGTTCCTTATATTCTAGAGAGAGGATGGGTACCTAGGATGCCTAAAGAGAGTTTTAACCAAAAACTTGTCAATGTCCACCCAACAGCCCTTGACTTCAAGAAAATTTTGGACAAAGCTAATCATCATGCCCAAGAATGCATTCAGAGAGCTGTTGAGTATAATAAAACTAGGTGGGACAAAAGCCACAAAGAACCTGACTTTAAAGTAGGGGACAAGTTCTTACTGTCCAGGGTAAACTTCAACAACCTAGAAGGTAATAAGAAACTGAAACCAGCCTTTGTAGGCCCTTTCTGCATTAAAATGCTCCATGGAAAGAATGCGGTTGAAGTTATCCTGAGTGAGGAATTGTCCAAGTAACACCCAGTTTTTCCGGTTAGTCTGATTAAGCACTATAACCCTAGAGAAGCTGAAGACCCACCTGCCCAGAATATTCCCTTAGAAATCCCACAAGAAGGGAGCAAGAGCAAAATAAGAAAAATCCTTGAAGAAAAGAAGGAAAGAGTGAATGGAAAGGATTTTAGGCTGTACATTGTCAGATACAGAGGAGAGTCAGCAGAGAAAGATGAGTGGCTACCAGAAAATAAAATACCAGATGGCCCCATCCTTCTGAGGAATTTCAGAGTCACAAAGAGGAAAGATTAAAAGAATCCACCCCAAAACCTTTTCTACCTGTTGGTAACCCTCCCAAAACTTTTTTGGGGTACACCAATCTTGGAAGTGGGCAATGTCAGCTGGCTACTATTCAGAACCAACTGACTAAAGACCCCAGAAATAAAAATGAATGAATAATAATAATGAATGCAAAAATATGGAAATAATAACTTAAAAAAAAGAGATAAAAAACCTTAATGATTAAGAAAAGTAAGAATATTATTGCAGAAATGGATTCCTGGTGCCAAATTAGGTAAGGTCACCCACTGGCACCACCCCCCAGTTCCTTCTCCTTCAGGTAGAACCGTCACACCCCTGTTTACTTTACCTCACATACACCCCACAGCCTTGTTCCACACCACATGGGGCCCAAAGAGCACCACCACAAGGTAGCAAACAGCATGAGACTACCCAAACAATCAGAAAATTTGGAAAAATTGGGCCCTGCATCCTTTTGAGAGCTGTATCAAAGGTTGTCAGGGTCCCCTGTAATGGGACCTGTACAGAAGGCTTGGGCCCAAAAGAGTACACAATAGGTACATTAGCATCCTGGGAGGGTACACTGAGGATACACAGAGGCCTAGCTTTGTGCTTACTAGCCCACAAGACACCTGACACCTATACAACCTCCTCTGTACCCTATACAAGGAAGACTGTACATAACTAGTCAAAACCACTGGCTTAATACCCAATTAAGTAGATTTAATTAGACTAATATTATTTACTGTAGCACCCTGAGAGTGTGAAATGGGGATAAAAAGTAGATTAGCTTTGTGCTAACTTGCTCACAATATACAAGGCACCCATTCAACCTCCCCTGTACACTGTACAATGTAGACTGTATGTAACTAGTCAGAACCAGCAGCTCACTACTCAATTAAACAAACCCCAATTAAGAAAATATGGAAAGAAGAGTCTCATACTTGAAATCAGCCCTCAGAACAAAGTCTCCTGAGCATGTGTTTAAGCCCCTGGCCTCAGGAGACCATGGCTTATATTTCAAAATATTAATTGAATACAAACTCTTTGGCTGATACAGTGAGATCATTAAGGGTACAGAAACATTTACCAAGCCCCAAGTATGATGACATAAGACTCTCCATACTTCTTTAGTGGCTAAAGCAGGTCCACACAAACACACTGATGGTCCCTTAGCCTCAGAATTAGCCTTTTTCACTATATTTTATTAATTGAATACTACTTCTTTGGCTGATACAGTGAGGTCATTCAGGGTACAGAAACGTGTATCAAGCCCCAAGCATGATGACATAGGGCTTGCTGTACCTCTGTAGTGACCAGGGTAGGTCTACAAGAGCTCACTGATGGCTCCCTGGCCTCAGTGCTAGCCTGGGCCACCCTCCTTTGGTTGGTAAAAAGACTGCACCATGAGGGGACCCAAAATGATATAAATAAAGGCTCCTCCCCTGCCATTTCTGACTGATTCATCCAGTTATATAGTCATGATTGCTTCAGATCTTTTTTTCCTCAAGCCATAAAACCCTTATAAGAAATAAGTGTGTGATCCTGGAACACTTTCTGATAAAATTATAGACAAAACTCTTGAATTCTTATTTTTGGCCAAAATCAGCATCCAGCCATTCAGCCTGCCCCAGCATCAGCTTCCAGCACCCTGAATCTCTGCATATTGGCCCATCCATCAATAATAAATCCGGATCTAGGCCTAGTAAGTGATCCTGCTAACTTATATCCCTTTTTTGGGTTCTGCATAACCCAAACCCCAAAGAAATTACACACAACCTTCTTGAAAGGAGTCCTTGTAAACCCCACAGGCACCAAAATTGCATCTATATTGTCCTTAACAGACATATACCTGTGTTCTGGAGGGCTCAAAAACCCCATTGAGTTCTTGGCCCCTCCTTTTAAATTTACGTTTATATATATATATATAAATTTAACCCTTTCAGCCAAAATATATCTCTTGCATTTTTCAACATTTTTGCTCTAAATTTTCTATCACCTCTAGTAGCTAGTAGGAGCTAGGTCCTTGGCATCTAGTAGGCTGACACAGGTTCACTAGTACTCCTAGTATTCTTCCTAGAACTAGAATAACTAGGAATGAATCTATTTAGACCAAGCCCTACACCATAAATTGAGCAAGCTCTGAAGTTAATTCCTCCCATCACTGAATGGCCTAAATTCTCCAGAGATGGAGACTATAACCATGTCAGTTTTATTAAGTTTATTGATTACACTCTTGCTTCTTTTGAACTCCCTGATGCAATAGCTGTGGTAATATTACCCAGACTGTTTGAGGGAGCGGCTCTTGATTGCTTCATCAATAAGAGGGATGAAGTGGGATCTTTAACTTGGAATTCTTGGAAGAAATTGATCAGAGAACAATTTGGTACAAGGATTTGGAAAAGAAAGATGATGAAAACTTTTGAAAACTCTCAGTTTGATCCATCCAAGGACAAACCTCAAAAGTCGTGTTTAGACCAGAAAAGGAGGTTAGATTGTTTTTACCCAGATGCTGATAAGGAAGAAGTAAATGAGATACTTCTTGACTTGTTTCCCGGACAAATCAACCATAGTGTGAGGTGCAGAATGGCCATGAACTCTGATCTATCTACCTTGATAGGTATATTGGAAGAAACCATTGACATGAATGGTCTTGACAGAAGAATTAACAGACTCCCCAGGGAGCAAAATGTTAGGAGTAGAGAAGAATACACTTCCAAAACTAAATATTTCCCTGCTGCTATTCTAACCACCTTGGAATTCAAGAAGAATTCAGATTCCAAAAAAAAGGATGTTGGAACTGCAACCAAACAGGACATGTTAGACCTGACTGTCCTCAGCCCAGGAGAAGAATTAATCCTATTGAAGGAGAAGAGTATGAAAATACTGACCCCAAACTTGATGATACTGATTGATCACTCTCTGAGTGTGATTTAATGATCACTAACCCCTTCAATGTTATTGAAGGAAGTATAGAGTCCTCCCTGGACATAAACTCTGTTAATGAGGATTCCAACTTACCTCAAAAATGGAATTCAACATGAAAATTTACCATGTCTCTGAGGCTAAGGCCTTGACTCTGAAGCCTTCTTCTGGTAAAAGTTACACGTCTGGAAAAACATGCTAAGCTACTGTTTTGATCCAAGGTTCCCCTGTTAAGTTAATCTTGGACAGTGGAGCCTTCTGCTCTTGTGTTGGTTCAACTTATTAGGACAAAAAAGACCCAGATTGGAGATTGAACCAATTATCAGTACCTCAGACTCAGTTTGGAAGTTGTAATTCTCCTCTCAATGCCATTGGAGTATTGTCTTCTGACATCATACTACCTCACTCTAAAGGATCACTTGAACTGAACGTTGAATGTTTAGTACTTCAAAATGGAGTATGTGATTACTTTATTGTTGAAAATGATTCTCTTTTCCTGTATGGTATAGATCTATTCCAAAGCAAGGGTAGATAATTTACTATAGGGGGAGACTGGAACAAGAAGTTTCAAATATTCCATGTTAATTCTCAGACTTCTGATTCAACCTATGAGAAAGACTTGGGAATTTTTGACCAAGAATACTTCTATCAAGAAGTTTTTAATTCCCTACTCAAGGAAGGACAAAAACGTGAAATCTTCTTTCAAGTTTGCTTTGAAAATCAGAATGCTTTCTGTACCAAGGATAACCCCATTGGTAATATCAAACAACATGACATGATTCTAACTTTAACCATTAAGCCTCCTTACCCACCTAACCTCAAGAGACCTGCTTACCCTTCTAGTACAAAATCTAGAGCTGCTCTGGAAACTCATATCCAGGAGTGAGTTGAATTAAAAGTCTTAAGGAAAGTAGGAAACAATGAACAAGTGGATATTAATAACCCAGTAATCATATCCTGGCATAATGATAAGTTAAGAATGGTTGGAGACTTTAGAATGCTAAATAAATATACCCAAGCTGATTACTATCCTATTCCAAGGATTGACCATGCTCTACATAACCTCTCAAAGGCTAAATATATCACTCCTATGGACATGCTGAAAGGTTTTCACTAAATACCTATCAGCCCTGATAGCTGGAAATTAATGAGAATTATCTGTCATTTGGGAATTTATGAGTATCTTAGGATGCCTTTTGGTATCAAAAATTCACCTTCTCATTTTCAAAGGATGATGGAAACAGTTTTAGGATTATTCATCAGACAAGGATGGATGATAGTGTACATTGATGATGTTATCATTTACTCTGATAATTGGGATACTCACATGGAGAAAGTAAGGCTAGTCCTCAAAAACATCTCTGCCGTGGGATTAAAGGTATCAATGAAAAAGTGCAACTTTGGCTATGGAGAACTCAAGGCCTTAGGAAACATTGTCTCTGGACAAACCTTAGCTGCTGACCAAAGCAAGATAGCAGCTGTGATGAACAGGCCAATGCCTCAGAATAAAACTGAAATTCTATCTTTTATCAGCTTCTGCAGCTACTATAGGAAGTACTTACCAAATTTTGCTCTTCTAACCAAGTGTCTGTATGAAATCTGCAACAAAACCACTGTGTTTGAAATGACTCATGACAGAGTCAAGAACTATGAGGAACTCAAGATGGCAATTAACTCAGCTCCAGTACTGATTCAGCCAGACTATTCTAAACCTTTCAAGCTCTATATAGATGCCAGCATGGACGGCTAGGAGCTCCTTTACACCAAGAAGTCATAGAGGAGGAAAAACCTGTGGAAAAACCTATAGTCTTCATATCCTGACAAGTTAAAGACACTGGGAAAAGGTATGGTGCAAGTCAAATGGAATGTCTTGCCTTAGTGTGGGCTCTGGAGAAACTCCATTACTACTTGGAAGGCACCAATTTCACTGTTATTAATGACTGCAATGCTTTCAGGACATTGATGAACATGAAGACCCCTAGTAGGCACATGTTAAGGTGGCAGATAGCCATACAACAGTACAGAGGTCAGATGACCATAGTTCACCAAGCTGGTACTAAAAATCAGAATGCTGATAGCTTGAGTAGGAATGCTTTGCCCAATGATCCAAGTAACCCTTCTTATTACCCAGAGGATAATGATATATTTCCTATACTGAATATTAACATACTTGATATTGAGGCTCCTATTTAAGGAATCCACATCTGTGAACTGGATGAATCTTTGCTCAACTCTAACAAGGAGGCTTAAAGCTCTGATATGAAGACTCTAATCATCACTATGGAAAGTACTTCTCCCCCATCTGAAATGATTAATAGTACACCTGTCCCTCTTCTGAAATATTACAAAGCTGGAAGGTTCACCTTATGGGATGGTCTAGTATACTACAGGAACCAGCATTTGGGTGTCATAGTCTTAACTAAGATAGACCATATCAAGCATATCCTGGCTGAGTGCCATGATAACTGCTCTTCTGGCCACTTATCTACTGATAGGTCCTTAGAGAAATTCAAACAAACTTCTTGGTGGATCAATTGGAGAGACTACACTCTGCAATATGTAACCAGTTGTGAAACTTTTCAGAAGTCCTATAGGACCACTGGGAAAAGTTTTGGTCTACTACAGAAGATTACTGAACCAAAGAAAAGATGGGAAATCATCAAAATGGATTTTGTAACTGGATTACCCCCAGGAGTTGCTTATTCCTTCAACTCAGTCCTGGTTATAGTAGATAGGTTCCCAAAGAAAGCAAAGTTTCTACCTAATCACAAGGAAGACACTGCTATGGAAGTTGCCTTGTTATTCTGGAATAGTCTCATTACTGATGTTGGAGTACCCAAGATTATTATCAGTGATAGAGACCCCAAATTTACCTCTGAGTTCTGGAGAAATCTTCATGATATGCTAGGATCTACCTTAGCTTTCTCTACAGCTTATCACTTCCAGACAGATGGTTTAGCTTAAAGAATGATCCAGAATCTAGAAGATATGCTCAGAAGATTCTGTTGCTTTGGTCTAGAATATAAGAATTCTGATGTTTATTGCCATGACTGGGTTAGTCTTTTACCCCCATTGGAGATAGATTACAACAGTAGCAAGCACTCCACTACTTAAAAAGCACCCTACATACTGGAAAGAGGATGTATCCCTAAATTACCCAAGGATGACATCAACCAGCAGTTAACAAATATCCATCCTATGTCACTTGATTTCAAGAAAATGATAGATGTAGCCAATAAACATGCTGTTAACTGTGTTCAGGATGCTGTTGAGTATAACAAACAGAGGTGGGGTAAAACCCATAAAGAACCTGATTTTAAGATTGGAGATCAAGTCTTAGTTTCTACCACTAACTTTACTAGCTTAGCTGGTAACAGGAAGCTCAAACCATCTTTTGTAAGACCTTTCACTATCAAAAAGCTTCATGGTAAAAATTCTGTGGAATTAATCTTGAGTGATGAACTCTCTAGGAAACACCCAGTCTTCCCAGTAAGTCTCATCAAACACTACCACCCAAGGGGGGGGAGAACATACCCCTTCACCAGAAATACCTGTTTCAGAAGAAACTGGAAAAGACAGAGGAAAAGTTAGCAAAATCCTTAAGGATAAGAAAGACAGGATCAATGGAAAAGATGTTATACTCTACCTATTCAGATACAAGGGAAAGTCAGCTGATAAAGATGAATGGTTGCCTGAACACAATATCCCAGATGGACCCATACACTTGAGAAATTAAAAAGCTAGCAGAAGGCATTAGAACCAGGATTTTTTTTGAGATATAGACATATCTTGCAGTGGGGGAATTTAAACTTGCTACTATGTACAGGGCAACCTGTCTAAGTAACAGAAAAAATATGATAAAAACAATCAAATAAGAAAAGTAAAATTAACTGAAGGGGGAGTGAGAAATCCGCAAATATTAATGCAGAAATGAACCCCTCACCCGAAATTAGGTAGGGTCACTCACTGACCCCACCCTGGAAATCCAACTCCTTCTATTTTTAAATAACTAAATAAAAAAGGGACCAAAAGTCACAAAACCAATATGGCACCTTTTGGCCATTTCAATATTTAACGTGTGTTGTCATGTATAGGTTTTACAACTAAATTTAACTCAGAATGAGAGTTTTGTGTATATTTTAGGATTTACACACAGAAATGTGTTATGTCACAATTCCCGCGCGCAGCCACGCATCCTTACACAATCCTACATAACCATAGATACACATTCCCACAAAAAGAGGTCATGCGTGCAGGTAATTTTGCCACGCACTCAGTGGATTCTACTCCCCCTGCATCTGAATTGACTGATCCCCGCGCCTGGATCAGTTGTGAAAAACCTGACAACCAGGTACTGCTCAAGGTAGCTACAACCTTGTCAGGGTTATCTGACATATGTAATAACCTGAAATATGTAATAACCTGACATATGTAATAACCTGAAATCTGCATTAGAAATAGTCTAAAAACTATCAAAATTAAATAAAATTAAAAAGAAACTAAGTTTAAGTATTTTTCAATAATAAACCAAATATTTAGGATTACCAAGTAAATCACTTATCCTGATCTCCAAAGACCACAAAACAATGCTAGAGGTCATCATAAAGATTATTAAAAATTTCCTAAATGCTCAGCAGATGATGGAAAATTAGTAAATGTCCATATCTGTCCACTTTAAAATAATATTAATAGTACAAATGAAGGATGAGTGCAGAATGATCACATTTACACCATAACAGATTAACAGATTCTGTGGCTAAAATAGCACAGATATCCATCAGATCTGATGTCAGCTGATTGACAGCACCAAGAAAAAATGCTAATCTTTCCCTGACTGGCTTGCAAGCATCAGCCCATGAGCAGAACCCTCTCTATGTGCCCTGAGAAGATCATAGTCACCCCAAAAAGGTATTTGTACAGACCTCTTTGGACCTATTATTCCCCATCAGTTTACCAGGAATTATTATTATCAATAAGGAACCATGTCATTTTTAGTAAAGTGCTTATAAAGAAATGAGTAAGTGATTTATGAATTAGTTTGTAGTATTATTATTTATTTCTCAAAACCAATCAACCCGTTAAAGTTAGTCAAGCAAATCTACCCCATCTTCTCTGAAAAACCTTCCTATTATTGCAGGATTTTTTTTGGTAAAGTGCTCAGAGTGAGTGTTTCCCTTCCTTTATTGGCCATTTTGCTGTTTTTCCCGGCCATATCAGTGGAATAAGCCCTTTCTAAGGCACCCATCTTTATCCCAAGGTTTTTAAACTTCCTAAGGAGGCCCCTTGAAGAGAGGTTGTTTGTCTGTAAAGACACCCAGTAGTATAATACTGTATCCCCTCTTTTATAAAAAATTGAAAACCCTTTTTAACCAAAACAATTAAACCTTGAACCAGCTCTTAAAATATTCATTGTTTGAGCTTTTTACGTGTTTATCATTGGAATAATATTATCATTATTATTCCATTATCTTCTATAACTCTCTGTAGCTAAAGGACCAAAAGGTTCCTTGTATCAGAGAGCTGACAGTGATGTGCATGGTCTGCAATTTCATGCTTTGCATTGAGGCTGGGAACTTGAACAGCACGGGGTAAGCAATGAAGTTCTGATGGCAGTTCTATCCCCACTTCTTTCATTTTTTTGAGATAGACCCTGATGGAGGTCACAAAAACATCACTGTTGGTGTTCATACTCCGGTTTAGGAATCTATTAAGTTTTTTTCCCCTATTTGCTGATTTCAACAAAGCAAAGCGTTGTTGGGTTGACATCCAAATTAGCTTTGCATCATCCTTGTTGACATTTTCAATGATATTATTGTAGGTGTTTGAGTCAAGCTTGGAAATGATGTGCACTGTAAGACTCTAAACGGTGCTAAGCTGCAGCCAGTTCTGTAGAGGGGAAAGGTGCTGTTTAGGCCGCCCTCCTAAGAGCTACAATAATATTTAAATTTAACCAGAATCAAGGTCCAGGAACTTGTAAAGAAAGAATCAATGTATGGGATGAGTTTGGGAATATTTGGTGGCAAAGGAATCAACACTACCTGAGGCAAGATGGTGGAGGGAAAGACTTGAAAAAATCATTCAAAGTTCTGTTCAGAGTTCAATGGAAAAAGGCAGTTGCAAGTATCAACTACCACAAGCTAACAACTCTGGTTGTCAGCAGAAGATTAGGAAAGATCAACTAAATCCCAAACAACCTCCAGTTTCTCAATGAAACTGCCCAACTCTCCGCAATCAAGCGCTTGAAGGGTACCAGATAAGTGTGGGTGGCTGAAAAAACCAAAGAAAATTGTTTGTGAAGCTCTAGAAGCAAAGCAATAATAGATTCAAACCAGAATAACCTAACAATTCTCAAGGAACTCAAGAGTAGCTTGGTGGAATTCAAATTTAAGGAATAAAGGGAGGTCTAACACTCCAGGTTTCAATCTTAAAGAAACCTCTCAGTCAAACGTGACTGGGTCTGGAGAGATGATCAGGGAAGGATCAAGACCAGCATGGATGGAAAAAGGGAACAAGGAGTGGTATAAGACACTCATGAATTCCAACAGACAGAATTCACTTCAACCAGAAAGGCTATGGTTGGTGATAAGGGTCAAGGTCAAAGATGGACAGATAAAACATTTGATTATGGAGGCTCAAAGGATCAAGGGGCAATCATGGATATACTCAGGATGAGGATGAAATTACTATGATTATGGGGGGAACATACACACACACTCCCATGGATGATTCAGAGAAAGGTAGGGGAGAGCCCCTCCTTTTATAGACAAGAGGTCTGTAGACTATTTACAAGAGAGATTTACAGATAGAGCGGGAAAACAAAAATTGGATTTTTTTTACATAGACATGAGAAAAAAAGAAGAGAAACCAAAAAAAATGAAAAAAAAATCAAAAAAATCTTAGGTGAGGAGAAATGGAATGGCACCCCAGCCTGTACCAATAATGGACACGGGTAGGAGACCTGGGGGTCAAGAGCCGCGCGGACTGGCTGAAGGCCCTGGAAATTGCCAGCTGCAGACGGTGTGTTTCCCAATCTGGGAGATCTCTGGGCCAGTATGGAGAAAAGTAAAATTTTGATGAACTTTTTCTATAGCCTCCATTTCGATCTAAAAAAAAAAGAAAAAAAGAAAAAAAAAAGAAAAAAAAAATTTTGGAATGACTTCTCAGTTTATTTCCCAGATTTCTGCCTTCCCTTCTCCTAGTTGTATAGGAAGATCACTCAGTTCCTAGTGCTTGGCCTATGTTCAATTTGCTCTTGCTTTGCGCTGATATCCACCATCTTTTGGCAAACACGCAGATGAAGTCCTCTCTTTTTTTTCTTTGTTTTTTTTTTTTTTAAACGTGCTCATGGTCATTGAGCCCAATCAGCATCATCATCATCACCATCATCCGATCCTTGGTCTGAACCTCTTCTGAGTCATCATAAGACCTCCGATCTCCCTCAATCAATCCTGCAAACCTACAACTCCCTTCTCTTGGCTCATAAAATTGACCATCCCAAGCTCATCAATCCCTCAATCTTATCAAGACTTGGACCACACCCAACAACCAACCATTGCCCCCCCACTGCACCAACCAACCCAGCCGTCTCAAGCGCCCATCTACCTCATCCTTCCCACCTCCACCAGTCATCCAACCACCTGCCATCCATCTTGGTCTGCGCTCATCTTGCTGCAACCCCCCAACCTTGCTCCACTTGCAAATCTCGCGGTTGTCCGCACGGCTTGCTTTTGTCCGCGCCGGCCCGCTGTTGCTCATCCATTGGCTGAGACCGTCAGAAATCTGTCTGCGCAGGCCTCCCTTGTAATCCGTCACCTGCTGTTCCCATCATTGGCATGGGCTGGGGTCTTCCCATTCCTGTCATTTTTGATCCAATTCATCTTTTTTTTGAGTGTTTTTTTGTTTCTTTTTTTTGCTTTTAATTTTTCATGACAATCTATAAAAAAAAAACTTTTTTTTTCCACTCTATTTGTAGTATCCTGGGTAAATAGCCTACAGGGACCCATGGTCTATAAAAGGAGGGGCTCTTCCCTGCCTTTTCCAAGCATCCAAGGGGAGTTTTTGCATATTTCCCTGCCCTTTATCATTGAAATAGAATCCTCATCCTCATCCTGGGTATATCTATGATTGCCCCCGATTCATTTGATCCTTAGTCTTTGCCCCTCTGTGGCCTGATCCTTATCAACAACCAATAGCCTTGCTGGTTGAAGAGAATTCTGTCTGTTGGAATTCTTGAGTGTGTTATACCACTCCTTGATCCCTTTCTCTGACCATACTGGTCTTGATCCCTCCTTGATCAACTTTCTGGAGCCAATCACAATTGATTGAAGAGGTCTTATTAAGCTTAAGACCTGGATTGTTATACCTCCCTTATTTTTTTTGGAGTTGCATTCTTCCAGCCTACTCTTGAGTTCCTTGAGAAGTGTTGAGGTTATTGTTGCTTCAAATCAGTTTACTGTTTGCTTTTAGAGCTTCTTAAACATAGTGCTTTGTCTTGTACAGCCACCCTCAGTTATCTGGTACCATTCAAGGGCTTGATTGTGGAGAGTTATGCAGGTTCATTGAGAACCCAAAGGTTGGTTGGTTTTGAGTTGTTCATCCCCAATTTTCTGCCAAAAACCAGAGTTATTAGCTTGTGCGCATTGTTAAAATACAACAGCTTTTTTCTTTGAACTTTAAAAAAACTTTAGCTTCTTTGTCCAAGTTTTTCCCACATAATCTTGGCTCAGATAGTGCTTTTCCATTGCTACCAAACTACTATCATCTTTATCCTTTACTACTTGACTCCTCATTTAACAGGTTCTGGACCTTGATCTTAGTTACATTTAAATATTTTTGTAACACTCAAGAGGGCAGCCTAAACAGCACCTTTCCCCTCCAAAGAACTTCCACGGCCTAGCACTGTTTGAAGTCTTAAATTTGGTCCCCCGGGCTTGGATCAAACCAGCAACCTTGGGATTTACAGTCCCAACTTGAAGAATCAACTCTGAAATCCAATCCAATCCTTTTTCTTTCTTTTCTTTTTTCTGTAATCATCCAGATCTGATCCGTGGAGGCAACTTGTTCCAGAAGTAGGTACTCCCAGTTGTGCACCATCTGGGCAGGATTCTTGTTGTTTTTTTTTGTGAAACTCTACCCTTGCCACACTTGTGAGCCACCTTAGAACTCTGCTTTTTGGATCCCCTTAGGAACTCTGTCTTCAAAATGGAATCTGTTCCCTGCACCACTGTTTGGGCCAAGATGGTCAAGATCAAACTCCAGAACAAGAACCTAGGCTTCAATTGAACAAACGTGGAACAATTTTGGACTCCTATGAAATGGCTTCTGAAGTGGATGGTGCAAGCAAACATGATATGGCCTATTATTTACAATTTTTTATCTCCTCTGATGAAGTTATAGAAGTGATTGAATTTTTTGATGGATTTCAAACTCATAACTGGAGGCTCTTGAAGGATGCTATGTTGGCTTATTGGGGAAAAATAGATGTGGCTAGTTTTACCTTACAGGACTTGGATGCTCTGGTTTCTCAATGGATCTCCAATGGTTGTGTCTCTTCAGCCTCTGATTATCAGTCTTTCAGAAAGTCTTGGGATCCTATTCAGTCTTATCTTATCAGGAACAATCACATTGACACTGTGGACAAAATTCAAGTTGAATTTTTCCAATCTTTTTTTCCAGGAGTGCAGGAGAGGATTAGGGATGATTTGGTCAAGTATGGATCCATGATCACTACTAGGGATAATCAATTCAAAATCCCCGTCTTTCTGGCCCTTAGGAATGTGGGTGACAAAGTCATTAAAGGTCAAACTGCTTTAACTTTTGAAAAGCCCAGGATCACTGAACCAGTCCATGCTCCTTCCTTCCAAGAGTCCAACAAAATCATGAACAAGATAGAAGCAAATTGCAGACCTAAATCAAGCCCTCATGCCAATAAGGATACTGCTACCATAGATGAGATTAATAAGCTACTTCAGGCCTTTGAGAATAAAATAGATCAGAAAATATCCTCTTTAGCTACCCCTAAAACTGGTAATTCTGTTCCTAAATCCACCTTAGTCTGCCATTACTGTCATAGAGAAGGCCATGGTACTGGTAGGTGTCCTGAACTCCAGAAGGACAAGGAGGAGAAATTAGTAGAGCAGAAGGGAAATTATTTCTTTCTTCCTAATGGTGCTTTGATCCCTTTCAACTCATCTTGTCCAATCCGTCATGTGGTGGCTTCTTACCAACCACCAACTCCCAAGAAGGCATCTCTGATCTCCTTGGATTTTCAATCATCCTGTGGCACTCTTCAACCTTGGTATCCTCCAGCTATCACTTCTTCCAGCTTCTCTGGTGCTTATCAGTCTGATCCAGCTAGGAAACACCATGAGGAACCCAAACCTCACAAGTCTCCTCCTGTTCCATCTTCAATCCTTTGAAAACCTGTCAAACATTGATCTTTTCCTGAGCCCCCTTCCTCTGATGTGGAAGAAATGGACGTAGAAAGGGAAACACTCATGGAAAGGTTCCAGGACCACTCTTATCCTTCACCTCCTCTTCAATCTGGTCAACCCCCTCAATCCTGTAATCCTCTTCCAGTACCTGCCTCACCTGATCTTCCTCCCTCCACCCAGCCAAAAGTTTGGTTTGAGAGGGGCATTTCCAAGGACTACCCTAATGCTGTGGAAGGAGTATTAAAGAAAATTTCTGATCTCAAAATCCCTGATCTTTCTGTGGCTGAACTGCTGTCTATCTCTCCATCTGTGCCAGAAGGCATGAAGAAATGGGTTTCTCGTTGAGGTGTGGAAATTGGTCCGGAAAAATTGAAGGTCTCTTCTGGGACTTTGATGGAGGACTCTGGTGAAACCCATCTACCTTCAGATTCCAATCTGTATTCCTGCCCTCCTGAATTTTTTCCCTGCTATCTTGGTGAATTGGCTAAAACAGTTTCTCTTCTTGTGGATTTGGGTTCTCAGCTAAACTTAATCTCAGATGCTATGGCCTGCAAACTCAAGCTTAGCCCAAGGGTCAGCTTTACTTCTGCAGTTTATGGTATAGGGAATCAGTCATGTGAACTGGTTGGTATTGCTGAGGATGTTCCTGTTCAAATTGGTCAAAATATTGTTGGAACTTTTCACTTCTGGATCACTTGTTTGGAAGGTCCTATAATCTTGGGCCAACCGTTCTTAATGGATTTTGGTGCCACCCTGATTTTTTCTGATCAAGTTGGGGAGAGAATCCTTCTCCCTGATGCTGATGGCAGAAAAATTGAAGTTCTGCTTTTTTCCTTGGATTCTGGTTTTTGGGGACAAGATTTTCCTGGTTGTTTTCCCAAAACAGTCTTAAAGGTAAAGCAGAAGGACAACTCTCATTCCTCTCAGCCTCATTTTTATTGGATTAGTTGATCCTACTGATAGTTTTAGTTCCTCATAGCCTCAGACTTCAACTTATGGATCAACTTCAACCTCAGAGGCATATTTTTTTTTCTCATCATCTCTTCCTCATCCAAATAAGATCAGAATTCAAAAACATAAAAAATACAAAAATTCCAAAAATATTTCTTCTCTCTCTGGGTCTGTTGTATCTTCTTTTGCTTTTTCCCTTTAGCCTGATCAGTTATCCTCTACTCCAGTTTTTAATCTCTGCAATGAGTCTAAAATAGGTTCCAATCTCAATTCTTTTCTTGGTGGTTGGAAGATGTTGGAACTTGGCCTCAGTTTTTGTAGTCAGGTCTCACTAGTCAATGCTTGGAGGAAGAAAGGACTCATCTATTTTGCCACCAAGTATAAATCAGTTGCAAAAAAGGTTCAACCAGTCAACCAACCAACGCCTCTCAACCTCAACCCTCCTCTTATGCGCCCCCCTCTATCCCGCAATCCTTACTGTGTTTTACCTCAATCTGTTACTGGTCCATTCATCCCCTCTGGTCGTGTCACTGAAGAACGTCTGAAAGTGGTAAAATTTGGTCCAGATGGATGGCTTCTTCCTGATGAGTTGAATTTAATCACAAATTTCTTAGCCCTTAGGGAAAAATACATTGCTTTCTGTGAAGAATAGAGAGGTCTCTTGAAAGAATCTTATGGCCTCCCTTACATTATCCCTGTAGTAGAACATGATCCCTGGAAAAAGAAGAAGATCCCAATCCCTGCTGCTAAAGTTGACAAATTCATCAAGTTGGTCCGCAAACAAGTCCAAAAAGGTTTATATGAACAATCAACTTCTAGCTATTCTAGTTCTGTTTTCTGTGTTCTCAAGAGTAATGGTAAACTTAGAATAGTTCATGATCTCCAGCATCTAAATAAGGTTACTATTAAAGACTCTGGCATTCCGCCTGCCAATGAAGAATTTGTCAAATCCTTCTCTGGGAGAGCTTGCTATGGTCTAGGTGACATTATGGGTGGCTGTGAAAAACAATCCTTACATCCAATTTCTTGTCCTCTCACTACTTTTGATACTCCTTTTGGTTGTTTCCAACTTATTTGATTACCTCAAGGTGCCACCAATTTGGTTGCAGTGTATCAGGCTCAGATGGTTTGGATCCCCCAGCATGAAATCCCTGATCATGCTGGTATCCTTATTGATGATGGTGGGATTAAAGGTCCAGTTTCTGATTATAACAATGAGCTCTTACCCTGGCATCCAGGAATCCATTGATTTATCTGGAAATACCCAACCACTCTGGAAAGGATCCTGTTTAAAATCAAGGAGTCTGGTCTCACTATCTCTGGATCCAAATTGGCTGCCTGTGTTCCTGCTTTGGAAATTGTTGGTCATGTGGTCTGCAAGGAAGGAAGAAGGATGGCTCCATCCAAAGTCAAAAAAAATTCTCTCTTGGCCTACTCCAATCAATCCAACTGAAGTCAGAGGTTTCTTAGGTGTTGTAATTTATGTTCAGATCTTTATCCCTTCTCTATCCAAAATTTGCATTCCCTTGCGTTGCTTAACCAGGAAGGATGCTGAATGGTTTTGGACCCAAGCTTGTGAACAATCATTTCAGATTCTCAAAACAATTGTTGGAAAAGAAGTTGTCTTGAAGAAGATCAATTATTGACCTACGGATGGCAAGATAAAGCTGGATGTGGACTCTAGTTATCAATCTGTTGGGGCTTTCCTTACTCAGGAAGATGAAAATGGTTTGGATTTTCCTGCTCCGTATGAATCTCTTCTTTTTTCAGAGGTGGAATCCAGGTACTCCCATCCAAAACTGGAACTTTGTGGTGTGGCCCAAATGTTGAAGAAGCTCCAAACTGTTCTCTGGTGTCAAAAATTTGAGTTACAAGTTGATGCACAATCAATTATTGAAATGATCAATGCCCCCAGTCTTCCAAACGCTCCAATGACTTGTTGGGTGGCTTTCATCCAGTTGTTCTCTTTTGATATTTTTCATAGGCCTGGAAAATCTTTCACCATGCCTCATGGTTTATCTTGACGCCCTGTTGGAGATGAAGAATTTGATTTTGGAGTGGATTTCAACGAGGAGGAACCCTTAATTTGTGCTGTCTTCACCTTTTCCTCTCAAGATTATTCTGGCTTCCAACAAGGCTTCTGGCTTAAATTAGAGCAGTACCTCTCCACTCTCCAAAGGCCTCCTGATCTCTGTGCTAAAGATTTTTTATCATTCAAAAGGAAGTCCTCCAGTTTCTTTGTCCAAGGTACTAGCCTTATGAAAAGAGGAAACCCTTGTGCTCTTATTGTTGTCACAATCCCTTCTAAAAACAATTTGATCCTTGAAATTCTCCATGAAGGCCTTGGTCATTGTGGGGAAACCAAAAATTATTGTTGAATATCCAAACAATTCTGGTGGCCATCCTTGAAGAAATCAGTCTGTAAATGGTGCAAGAGTTGTGAAGTATTTCAGAAACATGATCTTAGGCGCCCAGCGGAAATTTGCTATCCCACTGGAGATTCCACTGTCTTTGGAAGGATTGCTATGGATGTGGTTCATATTAAGGCTGGTGAAGCTAAGTACCTCATAGTGGCTAAAGATGATTTTTCTGGATGGGTTGAAGCAAAATTCCCTAAGAACCTCAGCTCTGAATCAGTAGAAGCCTTCCTCTATGAGACTTGGACAATGCGTTATGGCTTGGCTCAATCTTATTCAACTGATGGTGGCTCTGATTTTGGTGGAAAACTGGCTGAAATTATCCAATGGCTTCCTGGTCAACATAGGGTGACCAATCCTTATTATCCTGAAGGTTAAGGCATGGTGGACAGAGGCCATGCTCCTTTGAAGGCTTCCCTTTTCAAGCTGGCTGATGAAAGTGGAAGGAATTGTTGCAAATTTGTTCCTCTTGTCCTCTTCTCCAATCAAATTTCAACTAAAAAAACCATGGGCTACTCACCTTATGAAATTATCTTTGGACAAAGGTCTGTCATTCCTCTTGATCTGGAAATGGAATCTTTCTTAGGTATTTCTTGGGAAAAGGTTTCTTCCACCACTGATCTATTAGTTGCAAGGTCCAAGCAACTGGAGAAAAGTGAAGATGTTTGTGACAGAGCTTATCAGAAGATGATGAAGTCAAGAGAAAAATCAGTCCATTATTGGGAGGATAAGCACTCCAATCAAATCAGGGATCCCTTGAAGCCTGGGGATCTAGTCTTAGCTTATAATCAATCCTTGAAAACTCAGTGGGGAAAGCTTTCCTCTGACCGCTGGAATGGTCCTGATTGAGTGGTCCGTCAAGTCAGAGGTGGATCATATTTTTTGGAGGAGCTGGATGGCACTCAGATGGCTAGAAGGTCCTCTGATGATCAGGTCAAGAAATTTAATTGTTGTGAAGGCAACTTGTTGCAGAAGTAAGTCCTCCCAATTGTGCACCACCAGGGGTCATCTGCTGCAATTTGTCATGAAACTCAACCGTATGCCACATATGTGAGCACCAGGGATGCCTTCTTCATTCTTTGATGTCATCCACTTCCAGGACCTTTTCTTTGGATGGATCAATCTCTGTTTTCAATCACCCTCAAGATCAAACAGGCTTTTTTCTGTTTCAATTCCTCAGTTTCTTATTTTAGATATATCATCAAAGATACTCAGATGCAGACTAGTGACAGTCTATAAGTTGGGGAGAGATGTGGTGCCCAATCTGGGACACCTCTGGGCCAGTATGGAGAAAAGTAAAATTTTTTATGATCTTTTTCTAAAGCCTTCATTTAGATCCAAAAAAAAAAAACATTTTGGAATGACTTCTCAGTTTAGTTCCCAGATTTCAGCCTTCCCTTCTCCTAGTTGTCTGGGAAGATCTTTTAGTGCCTAGCGCTTGGTCCTATGTTCAACTTGCTCTTGCTTTGCGCTGCTATCCACCCTCTTTTGGAAAACTAGCAGATGAAGTCCTCTCTTTTTTTTCTTTTTTTTTTTTAAAAAAGCGCTTGAGGTCATTGACCCCAATAATCATCATCATCATCACCATTATCCAATCCATGGTATGAACCTCTTCAGAGTCATCATCAGACCTCCAATCTACCCCAATTGATCCTGCAAACCTAAGACTTCCTGCTCTTGGCTCATCAACTTGACCATCCCAAGCTCATCAATCTCTTGATCTCATCAAGACTTGGACTTCACCCAACGACCCACCATGACCCCCCCCACTGCAACAAACAACTCGGCCATCTAAAGCGCCCCTCTAACTCATCCTTCCCAACTCCACCAGTCATCCAACCACCTGCCATCCATCTTGGACCGCGCTCATCTTGCTGCAACCCCCCAACTTTGCTCTTATTGCACATCTTGCGGTTTTCCCTGCAGCTTTCTGTTGTCTGCGCGGGCCCGCTGTTGCTCATCCATTGGCTGGGTCCGTCAGACATCTGTCTGTGCAGGCCTCCCTTGTAATACATCACCTTCTGTGCCCATCATTGGCACGGGCCGGGGTCTTCCAATTCCTGTCATTTTTGATCCAATTCAACTTTTTTTTGAGTGTTTTTTTTGTTTCTTTTATTCCTCTTATTTTCTCATGACAATCTATAAAAAAAACTTTTTTATTTCTGCTCTATTTGTAGTATCTCTTGGAAATAGCCTACAGGAACCCATGGTTTATAAAAGGAGGGGCTCTTCCCTGCCTTTTCCAAACATCCAAGGGGAGTGTGTGCATATGTCCCCCCCTTTATAATTGAAATTGAATCCTCATCCTCATCCTGGGTATATCTATGATTTACCCCTGATCCATTTGATCCTTAGTGTTTTCCCCTCTGTGGCCTGATCCTTATCACCAACCAATAGCCTTGCTTGTTGAAGAGAATTCTGTCTGTTGGAATTCCTGAGTGTGTTATACCACTCCTTGATCCCTTTCTCTGACCATACTGGTCTTGATCCCTCCTTGATCAACTTTCTGGAGCCAATAAAAATTGATTGAAGAGGTATTATTAAGCTTAAGACCTGGATTGTTATACGTCCCTTATTTTTTTTGGAGTTGCATTCTTCCAGCCTACTCTTGAGTTCCTTGAGAAGTGTTGAGGTTATCCTTGCTTCAAACCAGTTTAATGCTTGCTTTTAGAGCTTCTTAAACATAATGCTTTGTCTTGTAAAGCCACCCTCAGTTATCTGGTACCATTCAAGCGCTTGATTGCGGAGAGTTGGGCAGGTTCATTGAGAACCTGGAGGTTGGCTGGGTTTGGGTTGATCATCCCCAATCTTCTGCTGACAACCAGAGTTATTAGCTTGTGGGAATTGTTTACATACAACAGCTTTTTTCTTTGAACTTTAAACAAACCTTAGCTTCTTTGTCCAAGTTTTTCCCATATAATCTTGGCTCAGATAGTGCTTTTCCATTGCTACCAAACTACTATCATCTTTATCCTTTAATACTTGATTCCTCATTTACCAGGTTCTGGACCTTGATCTTGGTTACATTTAGATATTTTTGTAACACTCAGGAGGGCAGCCTAAACAGCACCTTTCCCCTCCACAGAACTGCCACTGCCTAGCATGGTTTGGAGTCTTACAATGGTTGCGCAAGAGCAGCGGGGGGGGGGATGATGGCTGGAGCAGGTGGAGCGGATGGGCTGGAGGGGACGGATTAATAGTTGGATGACCAACTCATGGGAGATGAGGGTAAGAGAGTGGTTTTGGGAACAACCAATGTTGCGCAGATGATTGGAGGAGGATGGGAAAGGAAGGGCACTGGAGACGGCCAAGGCGGTTGTGGCAGCGGGGGGGGGGTAATGATTGTTAGTGGCAGATGACCGCCATTGCAACAAGCAATGGCTTCATTGGTGTCAAAACAAACACTAGGCTGGTGCAAGGTTGCCAACAGCAAGGAAGGAGCATGATTGGTCATGGTATTGACTGATCAGTGATTTTTTCCATGATCAATCTTTAACAAGTGATCCAACAAATGGCTGGTCTTGGGATCTCTGACAACTGCAAGTGATGCTTGCGGTCATTGGTCAATGGCGGCAAGGATGGGAAGCTTGATGGCAATGAGATTGGCAGTTGATGGCCAATGAGATCCATGAAGGAGGATGGCGGTGATGAGTTGAGAAGGGAATGGAAAATTGCGCACGCTTGGCCAGAAATTTAGGGGGAAGTATGTGCAAGGGGGGATTTGAACAGAGGAGGAAGGCATTGGATGACCAAGAAAAGACTACTAGACCACTAGGACAGGGAAGATCTGGAAAACTGGGAAATGAGTGGGTAGACATAGAGAAACCAAGTTTTTTTTTTGAAGTTGTATTGATGGATAAGGGAATGTAAAAAAAATTCAAAAATTTCCATAATCCATGAGGTGTCCTGGATTGGTCACCACAGCGCCAAAAATGCTTGGTTTTTATCTTCTTCTAAGCTTCAACAAGGGTCAGGATCATTTATCATGAGAAAAATAACCAGTAGCTTGAATAAAGTTTTGAACTTCTTTTGCCACATACTGTAGTTTTCTGCTATCAGAAGGGGAGTAGAATTGATTAACAACGTAGTTTTTAGAGTCCCCCACTGGTCCTGGTGTCTGAGATGGCCCTGTTAAATCCATTGCAAGTGGAAGTTTTTTAACTGTGAAAAATTTAAGTGGTCACCAAGACCAGAATTTGATATGATTGCAAGTAAGGTTCCAAAAGTTTTAATGTGACAAAAAATGAAAAGGAGAAAGATTAGACAAAATTAACCCAAGGGAGTAAAACTTGGCTAAACTATGGAGTCAAGATAATTTTGAAGATAATGAAAAATATGACTCCTAGCACCATGAAAATATGATGTCACTTCCCAGCAAGTGCCATCAGGGAATCTCCAGCTGAAGCTATCACAAATCTATGGTTGAAGCTACCTGCATTCTTAAAACAAGTTTTTAGTGAAAGGTCACTGCACAATGAACAGTGGCTGTGCATTAAATCTTGTTTAAGTATTTGCCTGAGATTTTTTGGAACTTGGCCTGACCTTGGTAGAATATTGGGACTGAGATCTTTGATGGCACTTGCTAGCAAGTTCCATCAGATTTTTTGTGGTGTAGATAGTTGAAAACAATAGGAAATAGATAAGCAGATGGAAGAAGTCTAGGATGGACCTGATTAATATTTAAAATGGTCAGTTGAGAATGAAGAAAAAGCCAGCTTTAATTGAGAAGATTTTAACCTTGAGAGAATTGAACAATCTGTCAAAATTTAAAAGGTGAGCAATTGATGATAGTTGGGTTTATTCTGGCACCCTTACAATTAGATGGACTGGATGCTGGGTTTATTTGATTTTAGGGGGTTTAAAATGGTTGGTTGTGTAATGTAGAGAATTTTGTGATTATTCAGATTGGTGGTTGAATGATTTAAGTTCCACCAGATTGATCAAAGTTGCTTGATTGAGAGTTCAATGAATAGATTTGGTGCGTCTTGAAAGTAAGAGTGTCTGCACCAGGAATAGATTGTTTGAGAGTCCAGGTGGCCACAGAGTAAAAGACAAGTGGACATTGAAGTGTAATATAAAAAAGAAATAGAAGATACAAAGAATATAATTGAGTTCTCTTTATAGGATATGGATGATTAATTTGAGAACTGTATCAGTAATATTCTAAATGAGTTAGAAAAAGGAACACAGAATAATGAGCAATAGTTTTAACAGAAAGAGCTACCAAAGTCTGCCTCCTTGAACCCCATGCTATTGGACAGCTTCAGTAAGTGATGAGGTGGCCAGACTTGAAATGCTCATGCTCTCTGCCCCAGTTTGTGTTGCTTCCCAGGACCATAGCATTTTCAGTTGGTTTCAGGAAAAGGTCATGATCTAGGGTTGCACAAAGATAACCTATCAGGTTGTCAATTGCTGTCCAATGTTTTTCTGATGGGTTAGTGGCATACCAGGAAAAGAGGTTTACAGGGAAAGAAAAATCCAGCCTTGTTCCCGCCGCCGGGTACATCAGCAAACCAATAAAATGTTTGAAGACTTCAGGATCAACTCCATTTCCATTGGTGACCTTCATGCTTGTCTCAGGCAAGCGGCAGCATTTTTTTTAGGAGATGAAATGATAGTTGGCCACAATTTGCTTTGACAAGACTGTTTGTGAAAGGTTCACCGTCATTGGTTCCCAATTGATGGCAATCCCCAGAATCTTCTTGGGGTTGTCTTGGAATTTAAGCTTCACCTGTTTCTACATTCCCTTTTCCACTTTCCAGAGAAGATCACATGAGGAATCCACAACAAATCTGTCATCTACATGCATCCAAACAATGACAAATTCAGTGTCATCCTTCAGCAAGTACAAAGAAGTTTTTAATTATGGAGCCTCAAAGCCAAGTCCATGTATGATAACACTGAATAATTGCCACCAACAAAAAGCAGCCTGCTTGGTGCCATAGACTAACTTCTTCAACTGCATCACCATTACCTTCCATTCTGGCCGGACTTCTACAGGTGGTTGTACCTATATTTATTCTGCAATTGGACTATAAAGTTATGCCAAGCTGGTGTCAAAATTTGCATTGGGAAGGTTCCTTGAGAGAGCCAATACAAGGATAATCCTGAGCACATTCAGACTTGCTGTTGGAGCATATGTCTCATTGTAATCCACACCCATTTGGTGATTGAAGCCTTTCACAACTAGTTGCGTGTGTTGCTCAACCAGGTTCCCTTCCTTGCCTGTCTTGTTTTCTAGTACCAAGCACATTCCCAGGACCTTCATCCCAGGGTGTGGTTTTACCACCTCCCAGACATTGAGATCATCAAGTTTATTCACCTTGTACTCCGCAGACCCCCTCCATTCCTTTGAAATTCACAGAAAAGCACCTCTGCTAGCAACCACAGTAGATGGTGATCTTGTTTCTCTGGCAAAAACTGGACAAAATATTGATCCCAGAGTGCAATCTAATTGGTAGGCTCTTGTCCAAGTTGCAGAGACAACTGGTTTATGATGTGGTGAATACTGCCCTTCTTCTCTTCCACCACAGTAGAAAAACATTGGAAATCTGGGAATAACCCCAAATTTGAGTGGATTACCTGGAATACTTTGGGGGAACAAAACAGCCAGCAATCTCCTGCTGCTGGGTATTCCAGAAGCCTGAATTTTTGCCCATGTTCCTCAAGCTTGCTGGTCTGGCATTCCCTTGGGGTATGGAATATGTCTCTTTCCCCAAAAGGATACAAAGTTTTGGGATTGGCAGTTTTTCCAACAAGAAGGTTGATTGGGTTTGATCTGTCCATAGGCGTGTTGGTAACCTGTTGTGGAGTTAATTTGCCTTATTGTAAGCATAACACCAGTACTTGCCTGCCATCTGGCTCTCCTTTAACATTGTTCTTGCCATATTACCTATTGTAATATTCACTTTTTCCGCCTCACCATTCTAGTTGGGGTGGAAGGGTGGGACTGGTGCCAATTTGATACCCAAGTATCCAACTGGCTCCGGAGTGGTCCAATATACTGAGCTGCATTGTTCAACCAAAAAAATAAAGGGAAATTGCCAATGGAGTTGTGTAGATGATGCATCAAGCTAATTATCTCTCTTTCAGCTGGCTACTATTCAGAACCAACTGACTAAAGCCCCCAAAAATAGAATACAGAGATAATCAATTAAAAATGATAATAAAAATTATGAAACAAAACCTTAACCTTTAATAAATCTCAGAATATTATTGAAGAAATGGATTTGTGGTGCCAATTTAGGTAGGGTCACCCACTGGAACCACCCCAAAAAAGTTACTCCTTCAGGTGGAACCATGATTCATCTGTGTACCCTCTGCAACTGGGCAAAGATGTAATGGCACACTTGTGTCCATATCCCCGCGCGCAGCTGCATACCCTCTGCAACTGCGCAAAGAAGCCATGGAATGCTTTCTTCCCTAGCCCTGCGCGCAGCCACATACCCTCTGCAACTGCGCAAAAAGAAGCTATAGCACCCTCTGGCCCCGCAAGCAGTCAAGCAACTACCTTGCGCAAGCCAGGAGTAGTTGCTAGTCAGTAACTACTGCGCATGGAAGTCACTACCAAATCCCCTGGGGAGTCAAGCAACTACTGTGCGGGGCAGTTACTGCCTGTTTCCAGCCCTGCCGGTGTAAGACTCCAAACGGTCCTAGGCCGTGGCAGTTCTGTGGAGGGGAAAGGTGCTGTTTAGGCTGACCTCCTGAGTGTTACAAAAATATCTAAATGTAACCAAGATCAAGGTCCAGAACCTTGTAAATGAGGAATCAAAGAGTAGAGTATAAAGATGATAATAGTTTGGTAGCAATGGAACAGCACTATCTGAGACAAGATTATGCAGGGAAAAACTTGAACAAAAGAAGTTAAAGTCCTCTTAGAGTTCAAAGAACAAAAGCTGTTGTATGTAAACAACACCCACAAGCCAATAACTCTGGTTTTCAGCAGAAGATTGGGGATGATCAACTCAAACCCAAGCAACCTCCAGGTTCTCAATGAACCTGCCCAACTCTCCGCAATCAAGCGCTTGAAGGGTACCAGATAACTGAGGGTGGCTTTACAAGACAAAGGACAATGTTTAAGAAGCTCCAAAGCAAACAGTAACTGATTTGAAGCAAGGATAACCTCAACACTTCTCAAGGGACTCAAGAATAGGCTGGCAGAATGCAACTCCAAATAAAATAAAGGGAGGTATAACACTCCAGGTCTTAAGCTTAATAAGACCTCTCCAATCAATCATGATTGGCTCCAGAAAGGTGATCAGGGATCAGGACCAGTATGGTCAGAGAAAGGGATCAAGGAGTGGTATAACACACTCAAAAATTCCAACAGACAGAATTTTTCTTCAACCAGCAAGGCTATTGGTTGGTGATAAGAATCAGGCCACAGAGGGGAAAAGACTTTGGGTGAAAAAAATGGATCAGGGGGCAATCAAAGATATACCCAGGATAAGGATCAGGATTAAATTTCACAATGATGGGGGGACACAGGCACACACCCCTATGGATGATTCTATTGACTGATGATCGGATGTCTCCCCAGAAAAAGAAGGTGAGAGCCCCTCCTTTTATAGACCAGAGGCCTGTGGACTATTTACAAGAGAGATTTACAAATGGGAGCGGAATTTTTTTTTTTTTTTAAGGATCAAGATCATGAGAAAACAAAAGAAAGAAGAAAAAAAAGAAACAAACAGTTACTCGGAGAAAAAGAAACCCAAAGAGGGACGCCCGTGGGCGACTGCTGAGGTGGCGGATGACCGCCAGCAGGTGTCCGACGGGCATGGGCGACTGCCAAGGCTGCGGAATGACCGCCGGCCGGTTTCCGACGGGCATTGGCAAAGTAAGAGACCCGCGGACGACCGCGAGCTAGGAGGGGATCCGGTTCCAAAGCCTCCAAAAGACGGGGACTACTGAGGACGATTGTGATGGTACCAATGATGGCCAAACTGATGCCGAGCCCATTGTGTTGTTTGAAGTGTTCACCCAGGATGATTGGAGCCATGACACAGTTTCCAATCAGGGAAACTGTGCCAAGAGGGGGGATAACACTAGCGGGTGCAAAACCGTAAGAGATGAGGTTTCCAAGTTTGCTGGCGGACATGAAGATGAAGCCGGTCCACCAGATGGGGGAGGACAGATAGCTGAGATCATGATGGGCTTGGTGGGGCAGGGGGTGAGTAGGTTTCCAACAATGGAGAGTGCAACGCCAATGAGCGGGTTCTTGTCCAAAGCTTGAGCCATATCACTAAGCAGGAGGAGGCTGGGAGTGGGGTTGGACATGGGAGAAGGATGGGGATGGTGCAATTCTCAACATCATCAGGAGCTTGATGGGTTGAATTCCTACCACGCTTCTGACGCTCGATTGGCATGGTGTTATTTGCTTCTCTGGTTTGCTTGACTGCCTCCTTCCTTTGTTTGGATCTCTTGCGTTCGATTGATGGCTGGTTCAGCTTGGCGTGGGACCTGGTGGGTGATGATGGACGACAATGGCAATGGTTTTTTTTTTTTTTTTGATAATGATACCTATGAATGATGATAAGGAAAACATTAAAATCTCCGCACTGGCCAGGGTGTCCAGGATGGGGCACCACACTGGTAGTCAACCGACTACCTTGTGCGGCTCCTAGTGACTGGCCAGACCATTGCGCAAGGCAACCAGCTGGCTCACTGGACATCCCCCCCTCTCCTAAAACAGAAACTGACTGTAGGGTACTACTTATACACCCTACAGACCTGTTCTACAGCACATGGGGCCCAAAGAGCACCACCATGTGGTGGGGAATAGTATGAAAACAGATAAACCAACAAAAAATCTGGATAGAATGGGCCCTGAAAACTTTTTTAAAAACTATATAAAAGGTTTTCAGGGCCCCTGTAAAAGGGCCTGTACAATAGTTTTGGAACCAAAAGGGTATGGTAGTTCAAGCTTTTCTGGGCACATGCCCAAGTTAGCCTGATTTTTGATAAAGTGCGCTGTGCACCCCCTAGAGCCTGTTTGGCACCCCCTAAAGCACACTTGGCACACACCCAAGTTTGGGTGGGTTGGGCCAAAGTTTGGCTTGACCAATAACCAACCCAATTGGACATGCCGGCCAATTTGATGATTGGGGGCAAAATATTTAACATATTTTTTTATTTCTTTGATAAAAATGTAAATACAATTTTATTAAAACAATTTATTTTCTTTTGAACAAAACAAAAGTAAAAAAATAAAAAAATTTAAAAAAATCTAAAATAAAATAAGAAAGAAAAACAAAAGTAAAATATTAATTGGGGCTAGACAAAAATTTCCCCATAATTTCTTGAAAGTCAGCGCATGGACAGTAAAGGCACTGACAATCAAAAAAGAAATTGTGGGATTTTTCTGAGGTTATTGCCTCCTGAATCACCTGCTTGATTTGAATCACAAGCATTGCACAATTTGGAGGTTCTTTGGATTAGAAATAGCTCTTGATTGAGTGGAAGGCATATTTGATTGGATTCAAAAATGGTGAGTAAGGTGGGAGGAACTCAATCCAAATTGATTTTGAATTGAAGAAGGTTTCCCATATTTTGTAAAATTGATGGCCATGATGGATTGGATCATTATCCATGAATATTGAATCAGGTGGAATTTGGGAAGTGAGGCTCCCAAGGAATAGGCATATTTGTGTGCTCCTATTCCTTTGGCCCTAACCACGTTTGTGTTGAGGAGCTCATGGTATACATACCATTTAATGGACAAGGCCCCTATGAGGGTCACTTTTTTTACCTTGGGCACAAGGCTCAAGAGTGCAGGTTGACCTAGGAACAAAAAAAAACATAAATAAATGAAAATTATCAATCAAAAAAAGAAAAAAACAAGAAATAAGAAAAATGACTGATAAAAAAGATGATGAATTAAAAAAAAACAAAGGTGATTGACTTACCTGAGGGAGAATATCCCAAGCCCTGGCCTGAATGGAGGTCAAAACCTTCCTCTTAAATAAAAACAATTTTTTCTCCAGATCCAACCCACTTTGTTGGAAAAAATTAGCCCTTTGCTCCATGAGCTGTGGATTATTCCAGGAAGCTTGAATATTAGTAACCTGTTTCCATGATATCTTCATATCAGGGATCAGATTCCTAATGGCCTGGGTTGAAACACCTACATTGAACTGATGTTTGAGGAATTCCTGAAGTTCATGGAAGGTGGTGGTTGATTGCTGCTCAAGTTGGGAAAGGAAGGTTGTCTTCATCTCATTTGTAAACTTCCATGGTTGTTTTTTGTTCACCTTGAATGCATTTGGATCTTCATTCTTGATGCATTGGAAATGAAAATGTAAGACTTTGAAGATCTTCATTGCCTCACTCACCTTCATGCCATTCCCAACAAAACTTTTGCAGATGAGCTTGCAAACTTTGGGCTTGATGATTGCCTTGGGTTTATTTTCCTTGTGAGTAAGTCAATTGTTTTGATTCTCATTGTTTTTTCCCAGACTTGATTTGGCTTTCAGAATGGCCTTCTTTTGGTTGTTTCTTCAATTCAAATCTTGGATCTCCTTGAGGAGTTCTTGGGCATGTTCTTTGTTTTCTCCAATCTCCAACTCATCATTGCCATTCAAACTGTCTTTGGGGTCATCTTCAAGGTTCTCAACTTCTCTTTTGATGATTTCCGCCTTTTCCAAAAAAAAAAATTAGAAAAAACAATATAAATAAAATAAAAAAAATAAAAAAAACTAACCATCATTCCTTTGGTTGAGGCAAAAGCCAAAGTGATGGTGAGAGGAGCAAGGGAGGGAGGGGGGATGGAGTAAGGGAGCAAGGGTGGGAGGGGGGGGTGCCAAAAGATTGGCCTTGGCCAAGCAGAAATTGGCGGTGTGCCAAGATCCACAGCACAACCTGATGCAGAAATTGAGCCTGCTGGGCACTCACCCAAGCCTGCTGGGTACTGTGCCAAGTGGGACTTGGGCATGTGCCCAGATGAGCTTGCAACACCATACATTTTAGTAACTGTAACACCCTGGGAGTGTGTACTAACAATAAAAAGAGGCCTAGCTTGGTTCTAGAAGGCTCACAAGGTACCAAAAACCCATAAAACACCTCCCTTTTGTCCCTGGTAACTAAAAATGTACTTAACTAAACATTACTAGGAGTGTACTGTCCAATTAAGTGACTGTAAAAAATCCAAATATGGACAAAAGAGCCTCAGAAACAAAATATTCTAGCAGTATGGGGTCCCCAGAACGTATTTCAAAGCACCTTGCTTCAGGAAACCATGACTTATATTTAAAAATATTATTTGAATAATACTTCTTTGGTAGATACAATGAGGTCATTAAGGGTACAGAAACATGTATCAAGCACCAAGCATGATGTAGTAGGGCTTCTTGTACCTATTTAGTGACCAGAGCAGGTCTAAAAAAACACAGTGATGGCTTTCTGGCCTCAGCAATAGCCTGGGTCACCCTCCTTTGGCTGGTAAAAGGACTGTACCATGAGGGGACCCAAATGATATAAATAAAGGCTCTTCCCCCAGCCATTTCTCATCCGTTCATATATTAATTATTGATTAAGATATTTCCTTCCTCAAGCCATCAAACCCTTATAAGAAATAACTGTTTTATCTTGGACCATTTTCTGATAAAATTATAGAAAAAACTCTTGAATCCTTACTTTTGGGTCAAAATCAATATTCAACCATTCAGCCTGCCTCAGCACCAGCTTCCAGAACCCTCAACCCCTGCATATTGATCCATCCATCAAGAATAAGTTCTTATATAGACCCAGTAAGTTATTCTTCTGAATTTTACTCTTTTTTTAGGTTTTTCATAACCCAAACCCCAAGGAAATTACACACACCATTCTTGAAAAGAGTCCTTGTAAACCCCAAAGGCACCAAAATCGCACCTATATTGTCCTTAAAAGACAAATACATGTGTTCCGGAGGGTTCAAAAACACCATTAAGGTCCTGGAACCTTCTTTCAATTTTATTTTTATAAATATATAATAAATTTAACCCTTTTAGCCAAAATATATCTTTGGCATTTTTCTAACATTTTTACTCTAAACTTATCATCAACTCTAGTAGCTAAAAGGAGGTAGGTCCTTGGCATCTATAGGCTAAAAATTAGGGGTCTTTTGGGGAAATAATTGATATGACTATTGATAATGTGCCATTTTTAATAATTTTTTTATAATTTTTGAAAAATTAACCAAAAATTCCAAAGAAATCATAAACTTCAAAAATGCTTAAAAAATACTAAACAAAATCTGAAAAATTATTTTCTAATATTTTTAAGTACTCCTTACTCTTCTTTGGACTTGAAGACCAATGCAGAACTTATTAAATACTATCTGAAACTCCTAAAACTCCAAAAAGAAGAGTATATCAAAAATTACAAACCAACTGATTGGGAACTTCTATCTCCTTTAGAACAGAAGAAATTGATTTCTCCCCACTCAAAACTCAGAGAGGAACAAGAAATTGAAGAAAGTTTTTGTGTAAACCTCATCTTGAAGTTTCAAGAAGACATTGACTCAAGAACGCATTGGGGGACGCACTGTAGAGACTCCAAATTGAGCTGACCTTCAACTCAAGTCAAGGCCCACTGGTAATCACAACCTCAAGGGCATGGGAGGAGGCAAACTAGAAACTAAACTCACGCAATCAGAATTGGAACACTTAAATTGCCAAATACCAATCAAAGACTCACAAATGGCAAACACGTGAACAATCAAAAAACTCCAGTCCTTCTCTTGACTGTTCCATTTCTTCCTCCTTCTCTTTTTTTTTCTTTTCTTTATTAATTCTTTTCTTTTAAATTATATCCGTCAATTCTTTAAAATTTCAATTCCAAATTCAAAAAGTAACTAGTAAGATTAATTTGACCGACCTTCAAGATTCCAATCTCTATAAATCAACCAACCATTCTCTTTGTTACTTCTCCTTGTTCCTCAGTCTACTGTCCTACTCTTGTTCATTTTCTGCCTTATTTTCCTCATCTCAACATCTAAATCTTCTGCAACATTCTACCTGGTCTGAAATTCAAATCATCATCAAATATCTCATATGGTTAAAGGCCAAATGACCTATTGGTCAGGGGAACAAAGGACAATGGGGGAAAACCAGGGCTTCTCCAATGGTATGTTTCAACAAACAATGCTGAAAATGGCTCTTGAAACAATCCCAATACTCACAGAGGACAATGACAGCATCTGGAAGGACAAGATGAGTGCCCTTCTCAAGCTGAGGCAGTTCTTGACATGCTGGAATCAGAAAAGAGAGCATTAACAGTGCCCAAGAATGACAAAGTTTTTCAGCTCTCTGATACCAGGAACCTTGCAGTCCTTTAGCTACAAAGAGTGATAAAAGAATTTGGAGCAATAATATTCCAAATAATAAACACTTTACAGCTCCAATAATAATATGGTAAGAGCAAGTGCAAGGTTTAATTGGTTTGGTTATAAATATTTTAAATATAATATAAAAAGAGGGGCCACAGTAATATACTACTGGGGGTCTTTACAGACTTGGCAACCTCTCCTCAAGGGGCCTCCTTAGGCAGTTTATAACCTTGGAATGAAGATGGGTGCCTTCTAAGGCCTTATCCACTAATTTGGGCGGGCAAAACAGAACACAAACCCAGAGCAGGAAGGGAAAAAATTACTTGGGAAGTAATCCACAGAAATCTTGCAAAGATTCAGGTAAGAAGCTTCAGAACAGATGGGGTTGGTGGCTGGTTCAAACTTCTGGTTGTTCATAGTTATTTAGAAGATAATAATAATAATACTTCAGACTAGATCATAAATCACTTGCTTTCTTCTTGATAAGCACTTGACTAACAATTACACAATGTCTGATTGATAATAATAATATTTCTTATAACTGATGGATTGTCTGGAACAAAAGGGCAAAAAGAGCCTTTTTAAATATGCCTTTTTGGGTGCTTGAGGGCCTCTACAAAGGGGTATTAGCCATGGGCTGAGGCTAGGGGGGCATTCAGGGCAAGATTGGCACGTCCTCAAGGTTCTGTTAGCCTGCTGGCCTTAGATCTGTCAAGGAACAGCTCCTTTTTAGCTGCAGGATCTGTTAATCAACAGATTAATCATTTTGCTGATCCTGCACTGATCCTCAATTTGTACTGTAAGTACTGGTCCAAAGTGAGCAGACGTGGATGTTTATTGATTTTCCATCATCTGATGATCCTTTATGTAATTTTCAAAAATTTTTACGACCACTCCTTGTGAAGTTTTGTGGTCTTTGAAGGTTCTGATCAGCTCATTACGTGGTGAGTCTGGATCTTCATTTAATTAATAAAAAATACTAAAAATTAGTTAATAACTAATTTTAATTGACTTTTAAGGTTTTTAAACTATGATCTACGCTTGTGTGGTAGCTTTACATGTGTAGGGTAGATCCTACTAGGTTGTAGCTCCTCTGAGCGGTACCTGGCTGTCAGACTGATCATGGCAGGCTAGGCGCAGGGATCAGTCCATTCAGATGCGCGGCGACTGATTTGCTGTGCGCGTGATCATGGCAGGTTAGGCACGGGGATCAGTCAATTCAGATGCGCGCGGGGACTGATCCGCTGCGCGCGTGACTAGGTCACAGGATTACCTGCACGCAGGAGGGATCAACTGCGCGCAGGAGTTTGGGTGCGCGGGAGTCCAGCGCTGTAGGGACGCGGGGCTGCGTGCGGGAATTGTGACAAAACACAATTCCCTGCGTAACTCCTAAACTACACACAACACCTGGATTTTGACTGAAATTTAGGTGTGAAACCTATACATGACATATCATGTGAAATATTAAAATGGCCAAGAGGTGCCATATTGGTGCCGTGGTCATTTACTATTTTCTTTTAAATTAATTAAAAAATATAGGGAGTAAGAATTCAAGGGTGGGGTCAGTGAGTGACCCTACCTTATTTTGGGTGGGAAATCCATGTCTGCAATAATATTTATGGATTTCCTACTCCTTCATTTTATAATAATTTTATTTATTTATTTATTTTTTTGTTCTTTTTATTTTTGTTAATATTATTATTGTTGTTGCTTTGTCAGGTTGCTCTGTGCTAAGTAGCAGGCTGACAAAATTCATCTCATACTCATCTCAAAGGTAGACTCGGTTACTCACAACAACGTAATAAGTGCCACAAAGATAAAATCTTCAAAGGAAATATGGAAAGAAATCAAAGAACAATTATCTTTGTCTCAAGCTTCTAACAGAGCTAGAACCTTCAATAATTTTCTTCACCTAAACTTCAAAGAAGAGGAAATTGCCAAGTTTGTGACCAATGTCAAGACTTCAATCAAAAAAATGCTGGACATAGGCATTGATCTCCCTCAAGAAATCCTTGCCTACCTCATACTGTTCAAGTTCCAATCAACACTCAGCAAAATCAAGAGACATATAATGCCCTCAAACAAGAAAATCACAGTTGACATTTTTTGAAATCATCTCACTCAATTTGTTAAAAGTTAGGATTGATTAAACTTAAAACTGGGAAATCTGGCATTGAAGAATGAGAAGCTAGACATCAATTGGTGATTGATGGATTGATGGAAGAGACTGAGTTTGGCTGAGATTGTTGAGTTTTGGAAGGCAGTGTTGAGGTTGAGGTGATAGGTAGATGAAAAAGATCAAGAATAGATAGCAACTGGCCAGAAGAATAAGGTCAATGATTGAAGAAAGGGAAACAAGATGAAATCAAGAATAATATCTCACCAGGAAGGCACACAGGAAAGTTGGTGTAATTTAGTAGAATATAGGCTGACAAGGACAATATGAGTGAGAATAAAAGAAGCATGAATAGATGATTATGAGTCTGCAAGAACAACAGATTTGAGAGATGAGTGGAGAATGAAGCACCAGATTCATCTGTGAGTGGTTGAGATCAGACCCTTCATACCTTTTGGGTTAACCAGATGAGTGAAGTTGTGATGGAGAGAAGTAACTACATTTGGAGTACCTTCACTCGTAAGGCTTCTGCGTGCGCTCATCCGTGCAGTCATCTATCACGTAGGTAGTAAAGATTTAACAACCCACCATGCCTGATGAGATATTGTGGTTGAAGATGAGATAAACGAAACAAGTACAGAAGTAAAAACAAAGAAAAAAAAATTCAAGAAAGAGATTCCACGACATCTGTGGGAATAAAGGGAAACAAAAGGGAGATGCTTTGAGAGGAAGATGCCTTGGTTAGTGAATTTTCTGGCATGTGTGATGACTTTAATATTTTTATTTCAATTCTTTTGGCACCAAGCTCTTCCCTCATTCCCTTGGTCTTCAAATCCAGATGTTGTGTTTTCAAGTTTGATCCAAATTTGCAAATTTTACTGTCCAGTCCACTATTGTCAATGTTTAGGGGGATTGCCTTCACAGATAAGGAAAAAATTTCATTGATGAGGGCCTTCATCAATTTTGCTTCATGGAATGAATCAATCAGAGCATTCAATTCTGCGTCAGTAGAGGACCAAGTGATATTTTTCTGCTTGCAGCTATTCCATGAGACCAGGCTTCCAAATACCACGCACAAGTAACCTGTTTGATATTTGGAAGTAGGAGGATCATCAGCCCAGGATGCATCAGAAAAGACCTCAAGTGCCTCAGAACGCGGAATTTTGAGTTCAAGTTAATAATGTGGAGTTGCCTTGAGATATTTCCAAGTTTTCTTGAGTTTGTTCCAGTGGTTCAGTCCAGGTTTGACATTGAATCTTGCCAAACTTAATACCGCAAAGCTGACATTGGGGCAAGTATAACACGCTATGTGATTGAGAGATCCAATTGCTGCTCAATAATTGATTTTGAGTGCTTTGAACGCTTTTTGTTCCTTGTCCGTAGCCAGCTTGAGTTGCAGGTTGCAAGTGAGGGGCATGGAAAATCCTTTACAGTTGGTCAGGCCCAATTCTTGAAGTCCATTTTGTATGTTATTTGGTTGGCTGAGGAGTATCTTTTTGGACAAGACTTCTATCTTCATGCCGAGGATTGTGTTAGGGTCCTGACTAGTGGATCCCTTTAACTTCTGTAGGAATTTTTGTTCAAAGCCTTGACCGTCACCTACTAGGATCAGATCATCAACATGAAAGAACAATTGAGATTTTCCATCTTCTGACAAGTATAGACAAGGATTGCATGCAGATTCATGAAAACCAATCTCCTTGAACCAGGTAGTCAGAGTTTCATACCAATTCTTTGGGGATTGCTTCAATCCATACAAAAGTTTCAGGAAATTTAGGGTTTGATTTGAGCCTTTAGGAGTCCTTATAATGATCTCCTTGTCAATTGAAAAATGTAAGAAAGGACTTTTCAAGTCAAATTGACAAACTTTTTGAGAGGATTTTAAGGCGTATACTAGCAGAAGTCAAAGGGTGGAGGGTTTGCCTGTAGGGGCAAATGTTTCAAAGAAGTCAACCCCCTCAATCTAATTGAAGCCTTGCACGCACAGACGTGCCTTGTATTTTCTTGGGTCACCATGAAAGTTTTCCTTTACTTTGTAGATCCACGTTGTCCAGAGAGGATTCAAGGGTTCAGGCCCCTTCTACTCCTCCCAGACATTGAAGGACTCATTGGAGGAAAGTTTGCCATCCATGGCAGCAACCCATCTATTGCTTTCTTCTCACCTCACGGCATCTTCATATCTTTTGGGTTTGTAGTAGTGAAAGAACCCGTATTTCTGAGGTTGCTTCATAGTGGATCAATCTCTGAGGATTCTAGTAGGACAATGTGGCTGCAAAGTTTCATGGGGTTGAAATTGAGCATTCATTGGAGGAAGATCAGCATTGGCATTGGGACCTTCAGTTTCAGACAATTCCTGGTCTGATGGGGAGGTGCAATCTTCCTTGGAGGAGGATTCATCTCTGGAGGCTGACCAATACTCAGTAAAGGCTGGGTTGTCTCTTTGATGATGTATGCTTTGAGATTGATGTAATGCATTGTTGACTTCCGCCATTTGAAAGACATCCCCCCCATTGTTGGTTGAGATTGTCAGATTTGAGTTTAGAGGGCTAGCCATTTTTAGGAACTTGACATGTTTTGAAGAAATAACAGCATGAGTTTTGGTTAATATGCGGTATGAGCAGAAAATAGGATTTAAGCCTACTAAAGTTCCTTCCTCCCCTTTTTCCTTAAATTTTTTACCCTTATCACGTCTAGAGAGTAAATAGACACAAGGACTCCCTATTGGCTTGAGATAGGAATTTGGCAGCGCATAGCCTTGTATATGGACCAATGGAGATTCAGAATGGTCTTCTCTGGGGATCTGGCTAAGCATTAGTGAGCTGGATTTGATCAATTTGTGCCACAGGTTAGCGGGCAACTGTGCTTCCTTCAGTATTGTCTGGGTAGATTCAATGATTGTTCTGTTTGCTTGTTTAGCCTTTCCGTTGTGTTCCGGATGATATGGCTCAGAGATAATTTGACAAATATGATTCTTATATTAGAAGGTTTGCAGTTTTTGATTGAAAAACTCAGTACCACCATCAGATAATACTTCCAATGGAAAGTAGCCTCTGCAACAATGCTCTTTTTTGATCAAGTCAATAATGACCTCAGGAGTTTCCTCCTTTGAGGCCAATGGAAACGCCCCAACATACCCCAATGCGCTGTCTACCAGAGTAAGAATAAATTGATGACCTTCCTTAGACTGAGGCTTGAGGGGTCCCATGAGGTCCAAGTGGATTCAATCAACCTCCTTAGTTTCTTTCTTGGAGGTCTCCTGAACAGTGATCTTGTGATTTTGCTCTGGACACAGTGTATACACTCAAACTGCCTTTTAACGTCCAACGGAATATGTTTGGTGACCCCTTCAAGTCAGGCAATGGAAGCGTGACCGTAATAGCAATGGATTTCCAAAAGTTCATCATCAGCAGTCCATGTCAAGTGCAAACAGGGGGTGGAGAGATGAGCTCCATTAAACTAGGGGGTTTCTAGTGAGTACAGATTGTCAATGATTGTTCCTCCAAATACTTTGATTCCTTCCTTTGAGAAACTGAATTTGTTTTTGTTTGCTAGTACGGTACAGCCTGCTTGGTTGAGAGCTCCTGCGCTTATCAGATTGATGGTCAGACTGGGCACATAGAACACATGGGAAAGTTCAAGGGTGAACTTGTCCCAAATGAACTCCACTGTGCCTCTACCCTTGATTTCAAGTTTGGCACCCTCCTTTCCAGTTTTGATAGACTGATTTGGATAAGGAGCCATCTCCTTAAATAGTCACTGTTGTTGACCATGTGAATTGAGGTGCCGCTATCTAGGATGAATTTTGATTTTGGATCCCCGTGGTTAATCCACATTGATAGAAGCGCAAGATAATGAGCTGCATGGTTTGTCTTTGATTGATTCTTTTGAGATCTCCACTTTGCTTGCTCTTCCTTCCACCAATTGGGGGCAGCTTTGGGGTGCAGATGCCAACAACTGTCTGCCGAGTGATGCTTGTCTTGTTTTGGGTTATGATGTCCTTTGGTACACCTCCAACGTTTGCCTTGCTTGTTGCTATGATTCAGCATAGGTTTTGAGCTGATCAGAGCCACTTCTCTCCGCAAGTGTTGGCTGTCTCAAGTTGTCTGAGCTTTAGATTCATTATTGAGCTGAGTTAAATGGTTGAGAACATACTCTACCTTAAGTTCCTTGTCTGTGTGCATGATTTTTTGTTTGAAATCTTTCATAGCTTCAGGGAATTTGAAAAGCAGGAGATACGCCAGAATCTTATTGCAGGATGATTCCAACTTTGGACATTTTCCTAAGACAAACCTTAGTCTTATTGATGAATTCTTCTATCTCATCTGATCCAAATCTTAAGTACAGGAAGTCATTAAATACCCTGGCTCTATTAGAAGCGTGAGAAGAGGCATATTTGTCAATGATGGCCTTCCACAGCAACTTTGCAGAGTTTTTATTATGAGGAGTAAAAACATTGTTGTGCGTAGAGGCTTCCAGCCAAGAAATAATCAGAATTTTGATTTTGTTGTTGAGATTGTTGTCCAAGACGGAAGTTTCATCATTGATCAGCTTGGAGCATCTGCAAACGTCTAGAATTGCATCCATCTTATCCTTCCACACGCCGTAATTGTCTTTGCTAAGTCTAGGAATAGTGTCCAGAGAAGTCTTCAGCAAAGCCTGCCGGGATCCTTCAGAAATCGAGCCAGTAGACATTTACCAGTTTTTTGCGGTTTAGTAGTGTGGTTTGAAAGATGAGATTTGGAAGAGTCCATTTGGCTTTTAACCATGTTAAAAGTTAGTATTGATTAAACTTAAAACTGGGAAATCTGAAATTGAAGAATGAGAAGCTAGGCATCAATGGGTGATTGATGGATTGATGGACAAGACTGAGTTTGGCTGAGATTGTTGAGTTTTGGAAGGCAGTGTTTAGGTTGAGGTGATAGGTAGATGAAAAAGATCAAGAATAGATAGCGACTGGACAGAAGAATAAGGTCAATGAGTGAAGAAGGGGAAACAAGATGAAATCAAGAAGAATATCTCACTGGGCAGGCACACAGGACAGTTTATGTAATTTAGTAGAATATAGGCTGACAAGGACAATATGAGTGAGAATAAAAGAAGCATGAATAGATGATTATGAGTTGGAGAGAACAAGAGATTTGAGTGATGAGTGGAGAATGAATCACCAGATTCATCTGTGAGTGGTTGAGATCAGACCCTTCATACCTTTTGGGTTAACCAGACGAGTGAAGTTGTGATGGAGAGAAGTAACTACATTTGGAGTACCTTCACTCGTAAGGCTTCCGCGTGCGCTCATCCATGTGGTCATCTATCACAAAGGTAGTAAAGATTTAACACAATTCAACAACAAAATTAAAGCGTAGTTGTCAGAAAAAACTGGGCCAAAACCTGGGACAGAGAACACCCTAGCCTTGATGCGTACCAAAACAAGAACCTACTATCAAACCAATGCATCAAAGGCTACCATAACCCTAAGCAAAATCATAAACAATCAGAGAGTGAGTGCTTCCACCTCCATCCCAACAAGGCTCCAGATTGGTGGAAAGAAAACCAAGAGAAATGGAAGAGCAGCAAAAGTCAAATAACAAGTTGGCCCACTTTCATTCCTTTGTAATCAAATGGATTTACTCCAAAATTGAAAAATATCAAAACATACTAGTCAACACTGGGGCATCAACACACATTTTCAACAACTCTGTATTCTTTGTATTGCTCAATTCATACTCAGGAGGAGAAATATTGACCAGAAAGGAAGGAGCTATCCTAACAGTAGGAGGAATGGGCACCATGAAACTCTCCAGGAAGGGAATAATAATTTTACTCTCCAACTGCCTATACATACCTAGAATAGTAGTGAACCTGGCCAGCCCCAGTAAAATTTTGAAAAAGGGCTGCAAGCTATTTGCCAACAACAACTCATTCAGGCTGATTTCAAACCAAACCACCACAGCAAAAGGCACCATAATCAAAAATTTATTTTTACTGGAAAAGCCACACAAGATAGGGAAAAACTGCTGCATGGTATCAAGGCAGGAAGAAAAGACACAAAATCACTCACTCAAAGAGATCCATCTGATTTATGGTGTCAGCTTGCTACTATGTACAGAGCAAAACTGTCAAATTGTAACACAAAAATATGAAAAATAAGAATATCTCAATTAAAAAAATAAGGAGTGAGAAATCCATAAATATTAATACAGAAATGAATTCCTCACTCAAAATTAGGTAGGGTCACTCACTGACCCCACCCTTGAATTCCAAGTCCTTATATTTTTAAAATAATTAAAAAGAAAAGTACTAAAAATTACGACACCAGTATCACACTTTTTGGCCATTCTAATATTTCACACGTATTGTCACGTATAGGTTTAACACCTAAAAATTGACTCAGAATTGAGGTGTTGTGTATATTTTAGGAGTTACACGCGGAAATGTGTTATGTCACAATTCCCGCTGTAAGACTCCAAACGGTGCTAGGCCGTGGCAGTTCTGTGGAGGGGAAAAGTGCTGTTTAGGCTGCCCTCCTGAGTGTTACAAAAATATCTAAATGTAACCAAGATCAAGGTCCAGAACCTGGTAAATGAGGAATCAAGGAGTAGAGGATAATGATGATAAAAGTTTGGTAGCAACGGAACAGAACTATCTGAGACAAGATTATGCAGGGAAAGACTTGAACAAAAGAAGTTAAAGTCTTCTTAGAGTTCAAAGAACAAATCCATTGTATGGAAACAACGCTCACAAGCTAATAACTCTGGTTGTCAGCAGAAGATTGGGGATGATCAACTAAAACCCAAGCAACCTCCAGGTTCTCAATGAACCTGCCCAACTCTCCGCAATCAAGCGCTTGAAGGGTACCAAATAACTGAGGGTGGCTGTACAAGACAAAGCACAATGTTTAAGAAGCTCTAAAACAAACAGTAACTGATTTGAAGCAAGGATAACCTCAACAATTCTCAAGGGACTCAAGAGTAGGCTGGCAGAATGCAACTCCAAAGAAGCTAAGGGGAGGTATAACACTCCAGGTCTTAAGCTTAATAAGACCTCTTCAATCAATTGTGATTGGCTCCAGAAAGGTGATCAAGGATCAGGACCAGTATGGTCAGAGAAAGGGATCAAGGAGTGGTATAACAAACTCAAAAAAATTCCAACCGACAGAATTTTTCTTCAACCAGCAAGGCTATTGGTTGGTGATAAGGGATCAGGGATCAAGGGTTGAGTATGGAGGCTCAAGGATCAAGGGTGTGCTGATTTCATGCTGGATGATTCCATGCTCCAATGATTTTCTTTCCAAAAGGCAGGGGAGAGCCCCTCCTTATATGGGCAGGAGGCCCTGTTAGACTATGTACAACGGATTCTAAAAATAGAGCGGAAAAGGGAAGACAACCATGTGGTCACTCGCGTCCGTCTGTGGATGGGCGCGCGCAACAATACCAGAGTCACCCACCCCTTTTCCAAAGGCGGACGGGGTGGGAAAGAGAAATGAACCAAATCGCCGCGGATGTCCGCGGGCGGTAGGTGGCACCCTTCACCCCTTGTCCAAAGGCGGAAGCGGGTGGGAGAGCCCAGGAAAGGTGACGGATGAAGTCCGTGGGAGCGCGGATGGGCGGATAGGAGATTGGCTTGAGACAGTTGAGTAAATCCTGACAGCCTTGAGATTCACGACCGAGAGATCAAGTGAGATGGGAGATTTGACGGATCCAAAGATTTTCCAAATGCTTGGGGGGTACGGTCGGGATGGATTTGATAAATCATGGATGAGCGCAGCGCCACAGTAGTAATGAGGAGATTGGGACGCGCGACGACAAAGATGAGGAGGCGCAACAACAAAGATGAGGCCGCGCAACAACAAAGATGAGGAGGTGCTATGACGACAGCAGAGATGATGAGCAACATGCAACGGCAAGGATGATGAGCAATGCGGATAAAGGACGCGCGACGCGCGCGGATAAAGGAAGCGCTGCGCGCGCGGTGCGGCGCGGATGCAGGAAGCGCAGCGCGCAAGGCGCAGCGCGCGATGCGCGCGGATAAAGGAGGTTTTTGATGAGCCTGAGGATAAGTTGTTTGGCCGGATAGTACATTTGCGCAACAGTTCATGGATTGAGGTCTTAAGGCGGCCAGGGTGTCCAGGATGGGGCACCACACCGCGCGCAGCCCCGCATCATTACATATCCCTACGTACTAGTAGCAGCAGGTTCCCGCGTACTAGAGACCCGCGCGCAGCTGATTCTGCAAGGCACGCAGCAGATCCTACCCCATGTGCATCTGTACTAACTGATCCCCGCGCCTGGATCAGTGGTGACTAATCTGACAACCAGGTACCGCTCAGAAGAGCTACAACCTAGTTAGGGTTGCCTAGTATATGTAACAAACAGAAATATGCATTACTAATGATCTAAAAATATCAAAACTTAAATAAAATTAATGAAAATCAAGTTTTAAAAATTTTTTTAATAACAAATCAAAGATCAAGGACTACCACATAAATCACCAATCTTGATCTTTGAAGACCACAAAACACTACAAGAATTAGTCAAAAAATGATTAAAAATTATCTAAATGATTATCAGATGATGAAAAATCAGTAAACATCCACATCTGCACGCTTTGAAGCAATATCAATAGTAAAAATTAAGGATGAGTACAGAATTATCAAATTTACGCCATAACAGATTAACAGATCCTGTGGCTAAAATAGTACAGAAATCCAGCAGATCTAAGGACAGCTGATTGACAGCACCAAGTCAACGTGCTAATCCTGCCCTGACTGGCTTTCCAGCCTCAGCCCATGAGCAGAACCCTTTCTACGTGCCCTGAGAAGATCAAAATCACCCAAAAAAGGTATTTATACAGACCTCTTTGGATCCATTATTTCATCATCAGTTACCAGCAATTATTTATTATCAATCAGACACCCTATCATTATTGTTCAAGTGCTTATATGAAGATGAGCAAGTGATTTATGACTTAGTCTGTAGTAGTATTATTTACCTTTATTAACCAATCAAACATTGAAGTTTAGTCAAGCAATCTACCCCATCTGCTCTCAAACCCTTCCAATTATTCCAGGATTTTCGTGGTAAAGTACTCAGAGTGAGTGTTACCCCTACTGCCTTGGCCATTTTAGCTGTTAAGCCCAGCCATTAGTGAAATAAGTCCTTTCTAAGGTACCAATCTTTATTCCCAGGTTCTTAAACTGCCTAAGGAGGCCCCTTGAAGAGAGGTTGCTAGTCTGTAAAGATCCCCAGTAGTATAATACTGTGGCCCCTCTTTTATATTATATTGAAAACCATTTACTACCAAACCAATCAAACCTTGCAACTTCTCTTATTAAATCAATTATTTGAGCTTCTAAGTGTTTATTATTGGAATAATAATTATTATTATCATTCCAGTATTATTATCAATCTTTGTAGCTAAAGGACTGCAAGGTTCCTGGTATCAGAGAGCTAACATAGGTTCATGATTTGGTGGGAAGACTCAAAAGAATCAAGGGAGTAAAAATTGACTCAAAAGTGGTAGAACAATTTGTTGGAAAAGAATGTCTTCTGTGCAAAATAACCAAAACTCCTTTCAAGTCAGTCTAAACCCTGGAAACCAAGCTCTTCAAACAAGTTCACCTCAATCTGATTGGACCAATCAGTCCCCAGTCAAATTGACACAAACAATATATCCTCACAATTGTCAAAATTTTCTTGGGATATATCTCAGGCATACCAATGACAAGCAAAGACAAAAATTACAAAGTGCTTGTAGAAGCCATAGAAAGGCAGAAGAACAAATGTGGAAACTATCCCACAAGGGTATGTTTGGATGGAGGTTCAGAGTTAACCAACCACAGGTTAGTCAAATATCTCCAGGAGAGATATATGAACCACTGACCTCTGAACCCAATTTGGTGACCAATCAGGGACACCTCATGGATAATGAAAATTTTTGAATTTTTTTTCTATGAATTCTTTAATCCAGTAAAATCTCTGCAAAAAAATCTGTATCCCTGTGTTCCTATGGGTACCATTTCATTCTTTTAGTTCTCACCTCTTCTTTGTCCTAGCTGTCTAGGTAGGATCCCCTCTGGTCTCCCTACTGCCTGATCTCTGCATCAATTCTTCCTTGCCAGCTTGTTCCCCCCATTATGGCCATATGCAAGTGAGCAAAACAATTGCCTATCATCTTCATCATCACCCTTGCGCGCCCTCATTGGAACCAACAATGTCATCAAAAGAAACAACAAAAATGGCTTCAATGCTGTCATTGATCTTCCCCCCCTCAACCTTTCTTCATCCTGCTGGCCGTTGCCATTGTTGCTGACCATCTTTCCAGCCTGTGAATGCCATTGATCCATTGTTCCAAAACGGCCAGCAACGTTTGCAATTGTTGGATTCCTGTCCTGGACCAATCATCCGGCTCACCTTCCCCACATCATCACTGCTTTTATCCAAGCCCCTCCTCCATTGATCACCTGCCAAGATTGTGCAATCAACTGTTGGAGCTCTCTCTACCCTCACCAGCGCCATTGCCTGTTGCAACGGCCACCATCCCCCCAACTTCCTTGATCATTAGCTGATCATCCTTGACTATCCAATCCTCCCACCGGGCTTGCAAACCACTCAAACAAACCAATCAATCCCACATCCAATACGGATGGATCAGCTGACAGCTATTGCTTGCTCATCCTTCCCCACTCAACCCACAAGCTAGCAAATGCTGTTGTGGGTGTGCGTCATTACTCCTGTTTCTCACCTTCCAACTTGACCTGGGGCCCACTGTTGTCTGTGATGCGGGCTTCCTTTTTTTATTTCACTTCATTTTATGATTTATTTTCTTTTACATATGCCATGGGATCAAATTTTGTCATAGTTTTCTGCCGCTTGTTTTCTTTCCTCATCTCTCTTGTTTTCATTTAAAAAAAAATGTTTTTGCTTCTTTGTTTTATCTCTTGTAAGTAGTCTATAGGGCCTCTTGTCTATAAAAGGAGGGATTTGCCCGCCTTTTTGGGGGGAAGGAGGATATATATATCCATGAGGAATCTGATCATTCCGTAGGACTTCCTTCCTTTTGTCTGCAACTTTGTGCTGGGTATATCTTTTGATTGCACCTTGATCCTTTGAGCCTTCAAACTCAAACTTTGATCCTACCATATGTGAATTTGATCCTTATCACCAACCATAGCCTTGCTTGTTGAAGAGATTCCTGTCTGCTGGAATTCTGGATTTTGTTATACCACTCTTGATCCCTTTTTCTGACCATACTGGTCTGATAATTCCCTGATCATCTTTCTGGACCAAGTCACGTTTGAATGAGAAGTTTCTTTAAGCTTAAAAAATTGGAGTGTTGAAAATCCCTTTATTCTTTGAAGTTGAATTCTGCCATGCCATTCCTGAGTTCCTTGAGAAGTGTTGGGTTATTCTTCTTTGAATCTGTTATTGCTTTGCTTCTAGAGCTTCAAAAAAAAAATGCTTTTGATTTTTTTCAGTCACCCACAGTTATCTGGTACCCTCCAAGCGCTTGATTGCGGAGAGTTGGGAAGGTTCATTGAGAACCTGGAGGTTGGTTGGGATTGAGTTGATCTTTCCTAATCTTCTGCCAACAACCAGAGTTATTATCTTATGGGTGTTTTTACTTACAACGGCCTTGTCCAATTGAACTCTGAACAAAAATTTGACTTATTTTGTTCAAGCCCTTTCCTGCACCATCTTGCCTCAGATAGTTTTGTTTCCATTGATACAAACTAATCCTAAAATCATCCCTTACATTGATTCCTTATTGAAAAGTTCCTGGATCTCAATTATGGTTACATTTAAATATTATTAAAACTTATAGGAGGGCAGAATAAAGAGCACCTTTCCCCTCCAAAAAACTGCCTGCAGCTTAGCACCTTTTGGAGTCTTACATTTGGTCCCCCAGGCCGGGATTGAACCAGAAACCTTGGTATTTTCAGTCCTAAAAATTTTTGGAATCTAACTTCAAAATCCAATCTTTTTCTTATCTTCTCTGTTTACCCTCTCTCTTCTCAGATCTGATCAATGGAGGCAACTTATCCTAGGAGTAAGTTCTCCCAATTTGTGCACCATCTGGGCAAGTTACTTGTTATTTTTTTGTGAAACCCTACTCTTGCTACACTTGTGAGCCACTTTGGAAATCTGCTTGTTGGATCCTCTAGGAATTTTGTTATTTGAAATGGCATCTACTGGTACCCCAACCACCTCTAATTGAACAAAGATGGTAAAGATCAAACCTTGGAACAAGAAATTAGGGTTCAATGGGGTAAATGTCAAATGGTTCTTGGAATCTTACAAATTGGCTGCTGAAGTGGATGGAGCAAGAAAATACAATATGGCCTATCAGTTAAGATTCTTTATTTCCTCTGACAAAGTTATGGGAGTAATCAAGTTGTTCAAAGGATTTGAATCCCATGACCGGGGGCTTCTGAGGGAAGCAATGTTGGAATATTGGGGTAAAATAGATGTTGCTTGGTTTAATTTTCAGGAATTGGATGCTCTTACCTCTCAATGGATCTCAAATGGTGGTGTCTCTTCAGCCTCTGACTAACAGTATTTTAGGAAGTCTTTGGATCCTATCCAAAACTGTCTTATCCAAAACAATCACATCAGTACAGTGGACAAAGTTTGAGCACAATTCTTCCAATCTTTTTTTTTGGCTGTGCAGTAAAGGATTAAAAACAAATTGGTAAAATCTTGATCTATGAACACCACCAGGGATAATTTATTCAAGCTCCCTGTTTTCCTTATCCTTAGGAGTAATGCCGATGAATTTATGAAAGGTCAAAATGCTTTAACTTTCAAAAAAACCTAGGACCACTGAGCCAGTTCATGCTCCTTCTTTTAAAGAATCTAACAATATTATGATTAAGATGATGGAAGATAAAAGACCTAAAGCAGACCCTAATTTTACTCAAGAACCTATAACTCTAGACAAAATCAGTAAGATACTTCAAGCTTTGAGAAAAAAATATATCAAAACATTTCTTCACTTGCTACTCCCAAACCCTCTACTCCTGTCCCTAAATCTACCCTGGTCTTTTACTCCTGTCATAGGGAAGGCCATGGAACTGGACAATGCTTGGAGCTCCAGAAGGATATAAAGGAAAATTTGGTGGAGCAGAAGGGGAACAATTTATTTCTTCCTAATGGTGCTCTGAACGCTTTTGATTCATCTTTCCCTATTTGTCATGTGGTGGACTCTTATCAGCAATCACCTCCAATGAAAGAATCCCTTGCTTCCTTTGATTTCCAATATTTCTGTGGTACTATTCAACCTTGGTAACCTCCAGCCATCTCTTCCTCCAGTCTTGCTGGGACTACTTATCAATCTGATCCAGCTAGGAAATGGCATGAGGAACCTAAAACTCACAAGGTCTCCTGGTCATTGTTTTAAATCATCTTCAAAGGGAAAGCAGAAGGATAATTCCAATTCCTCTCATTTTTTATGGGAGTAGTTGCTCCTACTAATAGTTTTAGTTCTTTTCAGCCTCATACTTCAACTCAAGTGTCAAATCTCATCCCTAATGCTTATTTTTCATTCTTTCCATTATTTTAATCTAAACTAGAAAATATCAAAAATCAAAAACATGTCAAAATAGAAAAATCCAAAAATATTTCTTTTCCTTCTTTCTCTGGATCTGTTGTGTATTCTTTTCCTTGTAATCTTAGTTCTGATAAATCTTCTCTCAGTTCCAGTTCAAATCTCTGTAATAAGTCTAAACTAGATCCCAATATCAATTCTATTCTTGGCAGTTTTGGTATGGAGGAATATGGGCTTCAGTGGAGGCAATTTGAGGTAAAAGTAAGTCCTCCCAATGGTACACTTCCAGGGAAACCTTCTACCATCATCTTTGAAACCCTAGCTTGTGCCACACATGTGAGAAACATATTATCTCCTGGTTCTCCCTTCATGGAAAAGGCACCCTTCAAGGATATTGCAGAACATTGGACCTGGAAAATTTTGGAACTTGGACTCAGTTTTCGTAATCAAGTCTCACTGGTCAACTCTTGGAGGAAACAAGAACTTCTCTCTTTTGCCACCAAGTATAAGCCAGTTGCCAAGAAGGTCCAACCAATCAACCAGCCTATGCCTCTCAACCTCAATCCTCCTCTTATGCTTCCACCCTTATCTTTTGGTCCTTACTGTTTTCTTTCTCAATATCTTACTGGTCCCTTTTTTCCCAATGGTCAATTCACTGAAGAACTTCTGAAGGTGGTCAACTTTGGTCCAGATGGATGGATTTTTCCTGATGAGTTAAATTTTATCAAAAATTTCTTATCTTGAAGGGAAAAATCTTTGCTTTCTGCAAAGAAGAGAGATGTCTCTTGAAGGAATCCTATGGCCTCCTTAGTATCATCCCGGTGGTTGAACATGATCCTTGGCCAAAGAATAAGATCCCTATCCTTGATGCTAAAGTTGACAAATTTATCTAGTTGGTCCATGAAAAAGTTTGTACTGGCCTATAGGAGCAGTCAACCTCTAGTTATTCAAGGCCTGTCTTCTGTGTCCTCAAGAGTAATGGAAAACTTAGAATAGTTCATGATCTCTAACCCCTTAATTAAGTTACTATTAAAGACTCTGGTATTTCTCCTGCTACTGAAGAATTTTTCAAATCTTCCTCTGGGAGAGCTTGCTATGGTCTAGGGGAAATTATGGGTGGCTATTAAAAACAATCCTTAAATCCTATTTCTTGCCCTCTCACTACCTTTGATACTCCTCTTGGTTTATTTCAACTTACTTTGTTGCCTTGAGGTGCTACCAATTTGGTTGCAGTGTATCAGGCTCAGATGATGTGGATCTTCCAGGATTAAATACCTGATCATGCTGGTATATTTCTTGAAAATGGTGGGATTAAACGTCCAGTTTCTGACTATGATAATGAGCTCTCACCTTGGCATTCAGGAATTCATTGTTTTATCTGGTAATATGCTACTACTTTGGAAAGGATTCTTTTTTGAATCAAGGAATCTGGACTTACTGTCTCTGGATCCAATTGGCTGCTTGTTTCCCTGCTCTGGAAATTGTTAGTCTTGTGGTCTGCAAGGAAGGAAGAAGGATTGCACCAGCCAAATTCAACAAGATCATCTCCTGGCCTACTCCAATAAATCTTACTGAAGTGAGGGGCTTCCTAGGTGTTGTCACTTATTTTAGAATATTTATCCCATCTTTATCCAAAATATGTACAAAATTAATTTGTCTAACCAGGAAAGATGCTGAATGTATATGGTCCCAAGATGGTGAACATTCTTTTCAGTTTCTCAAAATGATGGTGGGTAAAGACATAGTTTTGAAAAAGATCTTGGAGCTGGCAAGATCAAGCTGGCTTTCAATTCTAGTTATCAATCTGTTGGGGCTGTTCCTACCCAGCAAGATGAAAATGGTTGGGACAGTGCTGCTCTTTATGAATCATTGTTATTTTCAGATTTAGAATCTAGATAATCTCAGCCCAAACAGGAACTCTGTGGTTTGGCTTGAATGATGAAGAAACTTTAAACGGTTCTCTGGGGTCAACATTTTAAACTTCAAGTTGATGCCCAATCCATCATTGAAATGATCAATGCTCCCAGCCTCCCTAATACTCCTTTGACTCATTGGGTGGCCTTTATCCAGCTTTTCTCTTTTGATATTTTTGACAGGCCTGGGAAATCTTTTACTATTCCTGATGGTTTATCTCAACAACCTCTTGGAGACAATGAATCTGATGTTGGAACTGATTTTTATGAAGAGGAACCCTTAATCCAAAATGTCTTCTCTTTCTCCTCCCAGGATTATTCTGGCTTTCAACAAGGGTTCTGGCTTAAACTTGAGAAGTATCTTTTAACTCTTCAAGAACCTCCTGATCTCCCTGCTAAAAAATTTCAATCTCTTCAAAGAAAGTCCTCTGATTTCTTTTTCAAGGCTATAGGCTTATGAAAAGAGGAAATCTTGTTGCTCTTATTGTTGTTACAATCCCTTCTAAAAAAGATTCTATCCTTGAAAGTCTCCATGAAGGTCTTGATCACTGTGGGGAAAACAAAACTTATCAATAATTATCCAAGCAATTCTGGTGGCCATCTCTGAAGAAATCCGTCTCTCAATGGTGCAATAGTTGTGAAGTTTGTCAAAAACTTGATATTAGGCATCCAGCTAAAATTTTTTATCCTACTGGGGAGTCCACTGTCTTTGAAAGGATTGCTATGGACGTGGTTCATATTAAGGCAGGTGGTGCTAATTACCTCATTGTGGCTAGAGACAATTTTTCTGAATGGGTTGAAGCAAAATTTCTTAAGAATCTTAGCTCTGAATCAGTGGAATATTTCCTCTATGAGACCTGGACAATGCATTATGGCCTGTCTTGATCTGACTCTACTGATGGTGGCTCCAAATTTGGTGGCAAACTTGCCAAAATGATCCAATCTCTTCCCAGAAAACATAGGGTTCCTACTTCTTCTGATCCTGAAGGCCAAGGAATGGTGGAAGAAGGAAATGCTCCTTTATAGGCTGCATTTTTAAGGTTGCTGTTCAAAGTGGCAAGAATTTTTTCAAATTCCTTCCTCTTGTTCTCTTCTCTGATGAAATCTCAACCAAAAGGACTACTGGCCACTCACCTTATGAAATAATCTTTGGCCAAAGAGCAGTTCTTCCTTTGGATCTGGAAATGGAAACTTTCTTGGTTATCTCTTGGGACATGGTGTCCTCAACTACTGATCTATTGGTTGCTAGATCGAAGCAACTGGAGCAAAGTGAAGATGTTTGTGATGAAGCTTATCAGAAGATGATGGATTCCACAGAAAAATCAGTTTGGTATTGGGAGGACAAGCACTCAAATCAAATCAGGGACTCCTTGAACCCTGGTCATCAAGTTTGAGCTTATAATTGATCTTTGGAGACCCAGTGGGGAAAGCTTTTCTCAAATTGTTGGAATGGTACTTATCAAGTGGTTTACCAAGGAAGAGGTGGATCTTATTTTTTGGAGGAGCTGGATGGTATTCAAATTCCCAGAATGTTCTCTGCTGATAAAGTCAAGAAGTTCCATTGTTGTGGAGGCAACTTATCTCAGAAGTAAGTCCTCCCAATTGTGCACCACCAGGGTTATTCAATGTGTTTTGTTGTGAAACTCTACTGTATGCCACATAAGTGAGCACCTGGGACGCCTTCTGTGTTCTATCTCTGCAGCTTCTAGGGCTCTTTTGGATGGTTCAAGATATTTTTTACCTCTTCAATCTCTCTCAAGATCAGGAATGGCCATTCTTTGTTCAATTTCTTTCTTATTCCTCCTTCTCTTTATATCTTCAAATTAAAGATGCAGACTTGGGACAGTCTGTAAGTTTGGGAGAGAAGTGGTGACCAATCCGGGACACCTATTGGAAAATGGAAATTTTTTAATTTTTTTTCTATGCAGTCTTTAATCCAGCAAAATCTCTGCAAAAAAATCCCTATCCCTGTGTTCCTATGGGTGCTGTTTCATTCTTCTAGCTCTCACATCTTCCTTTTTGTAGCCATCTAGGCAGGATCCCCTCAGGTCTCCCTACTGCCTGATCTTTGGATCAATTCTTCCTTATTGCGCTTGCACCCCTCATTTTAGTCAAACGCAAGTGCGCAAAACAATAGCCAATCATCTTCATAATACCCCTTTCCCCTGTCATTTGCAATGACAATGGAATAAAAAGCAACAAAGAAAACGGCTTCAACACTTTCATTGATCTCCCCCCCTCAACTTTCCTTCATCTGGCAGGCAGTTGTGGTTGTTGCTGACCGTCTTGCCAGCCCGTGAACGCCATTTAACCATCATCCAACAACCACAAGCAACTTTCACAATTGTTGTATTCCTGTCCCAAACCAATAATCCAACTCACCTTCCCCACATCATCACCGCTTTGATCCAAGCCCCTCCTCCATTAATCACCTGCCTAGATTGCGCAATCAATTGTTGGAGCTCTCACTAACCTTACCTGCGCCATTGCCTGTCACAAAGGCCACCATCCCCCCAACTTCCTCAATCATTAGCTGATCATCCTTGACTACCTGATCCTCCCACCTGGCTCACAAAACACTCAAGCACACCAATTGATCCCACATCCAACACCAATGGATCAGCAGACAGCCATTGCTTGCTCATCATCCTCTGCCCAACCTCCAAGCGAATGCTGTTGCGGGTGTGCATCCTTGCTCCTGTGGCTCACCTGCCAAGTCAACCCGCTGACCGCTTTTGTCTGTGAAGCGGGCTTCCTTTATTTAAGTCACTTCATTTATTTATTTATTTTCTTTTAAATATGCCATGAGCTCAAATTTTTTCATAGTTTCTGGCCGCTTGTTTTCTTTCCTCATCTCTCTTGTTTTCATTCAAAAAAAAAACTTTTTTTTTGCTTCATTTGTTGTATCTCTTGTAAGTAGTCCATGGGGACTCTTTTCTATAAAAGGAGGTCTCTCCCATGCCTTTTTTGGGGGAAGGAGGAGATAAATATCCATGAGGAATCTGATCATTCCATAGAACTTCCTTCCTTTTTTCTGCAAATTTGTGCTGGGTATATCTTTTGATAGCCCCTTGATCCTTTGAGCCTCCATACTCAAACTTTGATCCGTCCATCTGTGAACTTTATCCTTATCACCAACCATAGCCTTGCTGGTTGGAGAGATTTCTGTCTTCTGGAATTCTTGAGTGTGTTATACCACTCTTGATCCATTTTTCTGACCATACTGTTCTGATCCTTCCCTGATCATCTCTCCAGATCCAGTCATGTTTGAATGAGATGTTTCTTTAAGCTTGAAAACTGGAGTGTTAAACCTCCATTTATTCTTTGAATTTGAATTCCGCCACACTATTCATGAGTTACTTGAGAAATAATGGGTTATTCTTGTTTGAATATTTTATTGTTTTGCTTCTAGAGCTTCATCAACAAATTGCTTTTGTTTTGTTTGGCCAACCACAGTTATCTGGTTCCCTTCAAGTGCTTGATTGCACAGAGTTGGGCAGGTTCATTGAGAGCCTGGAGGTTGGTTGGGATTTAGTTGATCTTTCCTAATCTTGTGCTGAAAACCAGAGTTATCAGCTTGTTGGCATTGTCACTTAAAACTGCCTTGTTCCATTGAACTTTGAACAAAACTTTGACTTATTTTTTTCAAGCCCTTTCCCGCACCATCCTGCCTCAGATAGTGTTGTTTCCATTGATAACAACTACTCTTAAGCTCATCCCTTAAATTTATTATTTATTTAAAAGTTCCTGAATTTTGATTTGGGTTACATTTAAATATAATTTTAACTCTTAGGAGGGCAGCCTAAACAGCACCTTTACCCTCCACAGAACTGCCTGCGGCCAAGCACCGTTTGGAGTCTTACACCAAACATTCTGAAAGCAATGGTAGGGCTGATAGGGCCAACCAAACCATTGTCAAAAGCGTCAGGACAACTCTGATTTCAAGTAAAATCCCAAAGAGGTTCTGGCCAGAAGTCCTCAAATCTTGCTGTCTCAGTCTTAACCAAATACCTGGGGAAAATCAAGAGGTTAGTCCATGGGAACTGATGCACCAGTTATCCATGACAAATTCATATCTAAAAACCATTGGCATCACTGCCATTTGCCTCAATCAAAAGAGATAAAAAGGGCAGAAATTAAACCATAAGGGGTCAGAAGGAAAGCTCATTGGATAAAACCCTGAACTCCATTCCTATTGCATAATGAAACCGGAGGGGTCAGTGGTCTCCACAAAGCACGTTTGATTTACTGCAGAGTATCAGCATGACCCAACAATATTGATGAGTTTGTATTTGTAATTCCTTCTAAATAACGGTTGCAAAGAGCACCCTCAAAAAGAAACTAACCCTGCCTACCAAGAGTCACCTCCAGAAATTAACTCCTCAGATGATCAAAGTGAACATTTGGGTAGTTTGTTTTTTCCTCCAGAATCTCCAACACATGTTCTCCCCACTCAGCCAACAGCAGAATAAAACTCCACCACTGAAGTATCACAACCTACTACCCAAGAACCAAGACCAGTCCTAAGAGACAGATAATCTCTGAGGCCACCTCAAAGGTTTGGTTTCCATCACTGCTTTAAGCCACAAAAATTTGAGGAAGCCTATGGATGCAGTGACTGGGAAAAGTGGATGATGGCAATCAGCAAGGAGATTGATCAATGCAAACTGCTTGAAGTGTGGGAAGACTAAAAAATTCCAACTCCTTTAAAACACCTGGAAACAACGTGGGTCTTCAAGATCAAAGATAAAAGTCACAATGATCTTTACATCCAAAAAGCCAGGATATGTGTTAATGTATTCAATGAAATACACAGACTGGAATTTGAAAAAACCTTTGCACCAACTGGGAAGATCATGTCCCTAAGGGGTATTCTCCAACTGGCGCTCAAGAACAACCTCAAAATCATAAAATTTGATGTAAAGGCCACATTCCTCCATGCCCCCATCAACAAAGAAGTGATATTTGAGACTCCTAAAGGCTGCAATCAATCAGCCAAATACCTCAAACTTAAGAAGAGCATGTACAGGATCAAACAATTGCCAAAAAACTGTTACAAGAGACTAACCGAGTGGATTTGTTCTATTGGGTTCAAAGAATCAGACAGCAATCCATGTCTGTACAAATCAAATGACAAAAAGTCCTTCCTGTTATTTCACATTGACAATATTATCCTGGTCAATGATGGAAATAATTTTGGAGAGAAATTCAACCAGATATTTCAGAACTCCCAAGCCCAAAAACTGGACACCATTCTTGGTATGAAAATAGAACAACTGGACGGAAATATTTTTCTAAGTCAACCAAAACATATTGATCAACAACTAGAGGAATTGGGCCTCACTGCATCCAGACCCTCTTCAACTCCTCTCTTTCTGCATGTCCAGCTTACCAAAGCGTCCAATGAAGAGTTTGAATCATTCAAGGCCTTAAACATAAACTAAAGATCAGCCATAGGGCTTCTCAACTACATAGCCAGCAGGAAGCAACCAGATTTGAGCTACTCTGTCTCCAGCCTAGCTTGTTGTCAGAACAATTCTGGAATCACCCAATGGAAGGAACTGTAGAAGACCTGGAAATATCTGAGCCATACCAAGAACATGAAACTAACAATATCTTAAAACAGTTGATTCAACCCTCTTGAATGTTACAGCAACGCTTCATGCGGAGAAGACCTTACTATGTGCAAATCTCAATCCGGACACCTGTCCATGTCATAGGGCTTATTACTGTCCTGGAAAAGTTCAAAACAGAGAAACATCACCTACTCCTCCACTGAAGCTGAGCTCAACCCCCTCCTAGATTCCTTCTTAGAGAGCAAGTGGCTCAAACACCTTCTTCAAGAAGTCTTCCTTTGCAACATCCAAACTGCAACTCATTTCATAGACAACAAGGGCCTCAATGATAAACTAAAAAAATTTGACTTGAAGGGTAAAACCAGACACATGGACCTCAAGACCAAAGGTTTAAATGAAGAACTCAGCAAAGGAAACCTCAAAGTCCACCTTATTCCCACTGAAGAAATGCTGGCAGATCCAATGACCAAGGCTCCTACCAAAGTCTCCCTCAGCAAGCTTGTGAGACTAATCAACCCAAAATTCTCTTTCAAATCAATCTCCAGTTAAGGGGAGTGTAAAGAAGATGTTGACTAAAGCACGTGTCAGGGGAAGCACTTTAGAGACTCTAAATGGAGCTCACCTTAAACTCAAGTCAAGGACCACCGGTCATCACAAACTCAAGGGAAAAGGAGGAGGCAAACTAGAAACTCAACTCACAGAATCAGAATTGGAACACTAAACTTTCCAAATCCCAATAAAACACACACGAATGGTCAACACATGAAAAAGCAACAAACTCCAGTCATTCTCTTGACTGTTCCATTTCTTCCTTCTTCTCTTTTCTTTTTTTTTCATTTCTTTATTAATTCCTTTCTTTTAAATTCTATCCGTCAATTTTTTAAAATCTCAAGTCCAAAGTCAACAAGTAACTGGTGATATTAATTTGACAGACCTTTAAGATTCCAAGATCTATAAATCAACCAAAAATTCTCTTTGTTCCTTCTTCTTGTTCCTCAGTCTACTGTCCTACTTTCCTTCATTTTCTGCCTGATTTTCCTCATCTCAAAATCTCAATATGCTTCCCCGTTCTACATGTTCTGAAATTCAAATCATCATCAAATATCTTTTATGAAGTATCATAGAGATTGGGCTAAGACTCAACCCCCTGATCACATCAGATTCAAGTTATTAAAAAGGGAGATTTTTTCCAAAAATTTCTTCAAATATTTTTCATTATAAACTAACTAATAAATTTTATATCTGGAACTTTATAGTTTCTGGAACGCCCACTGTTCCATCTACTCCAACTTCTGCCACTGCTGAAGTAGCAGCCCCACAAGTTTCCACTCCGGTGATAGTACCTAACTACCCTGTCATAGAAGCTCCTATCCAACCTAGGTTCCCAAGCAGAGAAGAATCTGTGGCCACTGAAAACTCAGAGAGTAAGCCATATTATCTAAATTATTTTAAGAATTTATATAAGTTACTGATTTCTTTCAATAAAATTTTATTGAGTCAGAGGACAAGATGGACACTTTGCCTCTCTTGCCCACTCCAGAGCCTAGCGGAATGATTGATTTGTTGACTATACAAAGAATGAAAGACTTGGGTATCCAGCCAATCCAGAGGATCCCATTCCCAGCTCCTCCTCCCAAGCTCCTTCTCAAGGAAACAAAGAGGATTCCTGGAAAATGCTAATCAAGGAACAAATGTCCTTGTGGCAAAAGGTAATGCAAGCGGAGAAAGAGGCCAATGTGAAGATCCAGGTCTTCTATTACAGGCAGGCCCATATTTCCCAAAAATCTTTGAAAAATTTAGTAAGGAAGCAGGAGCTAGAGGAGTACCTGAAGGGGTGGAATCCTTGGGACCACCACAAAAAGATCCAGCCTCCTCCCAACAAAAAGGGAAAGGAAAGATCCTCTTACCAGAAGAGTCCAAAGGAGGATTTCAATGATCCAAATAAATGGGAAGAAGTGAGAGCTCTAGCTCAAGCATTAAAGGGGGCCTACAAGATCTATTTTTAGATAGTTCTTTTGCCAATAGTCTTAGAAATATTTTTATTAATTTAGATAATAATACCTGTTTGTGCCTCCAAAAGATCCACCAACTGGAGGAAAAATTGATTAGCCCTGAGTACCTCCTTGAGTTAATTATGGTAGTAACTACTGCCCTTATAAAAAATGGAGTGTCCTCTGATCTCCAAGAGATCAAGACTCCTATCCTGGAAGAAAGTACCAAGAACAGCATTAATTATGAGAAGTCCTTTTCAGCCTTGAGAGAAGATTTAATTCAAAATCAACCTTCAGCTATTAATGAATCCCTTGAGAAACCCTAAGAGACCATAGGAACCAGTTGGAGAACTCTATAAATGAGGTAAAAACTAATATGGATATGAAGCTCAATATGATTAAGAATGATATCAGAGATGTAAAATTATCCCAGATTATGCAATATGAAGCTGTTAACCATTCTGAGAGGCAAATGCCTCTTCCTAGGTTACCCAATCCTATGTTTAATCTTGCCCCTGTGCACAGGAACTATTCTCCTGACATGGAAGAAGCTATTAAGCTTCTGCCTCCTATAACAGATTGGCCTAAGTTTTCTGGAGAAGGACAATATGATAATATAAGTTTCATGAAATACATCAATTGTCATATTTTTTCTTCAGCCTTACCAGAGACCATAGCCCTGGTAAGGCTACCCAGACTCTTTGAAGGGGTTTCATTGGATTGGTTTATCTCCAAAAGAGAACAAGTAGGAGATTTTCCATGGGATAAACAGAAAGACCTCATCAGAGAACAATTTGGTACTTGATTTTGGAAGAAGAAAATTCTCAAAGCCTTTGAGCAAGATTTCTTTTGATCTGTTTATAGACCACCCTAACCAATTGTGCTTGAACCAGAAGAAGAGGATTGAATGTGTCTACCCAAAGGCTTCTGTAGAGGAGATTAATGAGAGATTGCTAGAAAAATTAAAAGGACACCTAGAACATAATATCCAGTGCAGAATACCCATTGATGCTGACCTTCCCACTCTCATAGGGGTCATGGAAGAAATAATTGAAATGATGGAACTAAATAAAAAGCCCAAAGACAGACCTAGAGAGCTCCATACCCAACCTAGAGAGACAAAAGAGTTTGGTAAAGAATTTGTGTTAGCCACTGCCCAAGGGAATGCTGTTGTCAAAGCCAACCCCTCTCTTGAATTTTGGAACTGTGGAGAGAAGGGGCACAGGAAACCTGACTGTCCTCATCCTAGGAGATAGATAAATAATATCAATGCTGAATCCAATAGTGAAGAGGAAGGCAATGGCTTAGACCTGGTTATCCAACAACATGAGGAAGAAATAGACTCCTTTCTGGTCAATGCCATCTCAGGAGATATAGGTTCTAACATGGAGATTAACCATGTCAAAGGAGAATCCCAACTACCTCAGAAGTGGAACAAATACATGAATTTACATTACATCTTTGATGCAAAAAACTTGAAGGTGAAACCAATCACTGGCAGGAGCTATACTTTAGGTAAAAACTACTTTGCCGCAGGTCTTTTTGAAAGGAAACCAGTCAGAGTTTTAGGTCACAGTGGAGCCTTCCGCTCATGCACTAGTATTTATTTCCTTTATTGTCACTACCCCAAGTGGAAGAAACACTTAATCCCTGTTCCCAAAGCCAGGTTCAGCATTTGTAACTCAGTTATGGACAACTTAGGGGTTGTAAATATGGCTATTCTTTCCCCTCACAGTAAAGTATCCATAAGGCTTCAACTTAAATTTGTAGTCTTGAAAAATAGCCTATGTGACTAATTGATAATAGTTAATTATGCCTTCTGCTTGTATGGGATAGATGTCATCAAGAGCAAGGGCAGATAATTCACCATTGGAGGAGAACAGAAGAAGAAATTCCAGATCTGTCACATATCAGCCTCCATAGAGAACAAACCTCTAGAGTCCTTCAAAAATGAACATTTTTTGCAAGCCTCTCTTAATAATGAATATTTTTTGCAAGCCTCTCTTAATGATCAACTTAAATCAGATCAAAAATAAAACCTAGTCAACTTATGTTTTAAAAAAATGGGTGCTTTTTGCACCAAATATCATCCCATAGGCAATATCAAGGTACATGACGTAGTATTAACTCTGACCCTAGAACCTCCTTTCCCCCCCTTCTTGAGGAGACCTGCTTACCCAGCAAGCCCTCTATCCCTGGGGGCACTGGAGGAACACATAACTGAGCTCATGGAGTTGGGAGTCCTTAGGAAAGTAGGGAATAATTAGCAAGTAGAAATGACCAACTTTCATCATAGCCTGGCATAACAAAAAGTCCAGGATGGTTGGAGATTTCCAAATTTTTAACAAATATACTAAATCAGATTACTATCCTATCCCTAGGATAGACCACTTTCTCCATAATCTTTCCAAAGAAAATTACATAACCACAATGGATATGTTGAAAGTCTTTCATCAGATACCCATTGAAGCTAACAGCAGGAATTATATGAGGATTATCTTTCACTTACAAATCTATGAATACCTAAGAATGCCTTTTAGGATAAAGAATGCTCAGTCTCATTTTCATAGGATGATGTACAAAGTCTTTGGAACTTTCATCCGGCAAGGTTGGATGATTTTTCAAATTGATAAAACTATCATTTTCTTGGATGATTGGGAAACTGACCTAGAGAGGATAGTTATTGTGCTGAAAACCGTAGCATATGTTGGAATAAAGATATCTATGAAGAAATGCAACTTTGGTTATGCTGAAATAAAAACCTTGGGACACATAGTCTCAGGACTATATTTAGAAGTAGATCAGAACAAGGTTTCTGCCGTAATCAATAGGCCAATTACTCAAAATAAGACTGAATTACTCTCATTTGTCTGTTTCTGTAGCTAATATCAGCAGTTCATATCCAACTTTGCTACCATAGCTAAAAAATTGTATGAGATATTTAACAAGACTTCTATATTTGAAATGACTCATGAGAGAGAACAGAGCTATGAAAATTTGAAGAAAGCCATGAATACCGCCCCTGTCCTAACTCAACCTGACTACTCTAAGTCTTTCAGATTATATATTGATTCCTGTCTTGATGGACTAGGAGCTGCTCTTTGCAGAATGTTTCAACTGATCATCCACCACTTTTGGCCATGAGCTTCCGTTTTTGGCCATCACAGGATCCATATCTTGGTCTAGATTGCATAATTTGATGCTTACCTGATCATCCACCACCATTGGCCATTAGATTCTGTGTTTGGCCATCCCGGGATCCATATCTTGGTGAGGAGAGAGGAGGGTCCCAGGGCGGGTGGATGTTGAGGTATTATAGCTAATTACAAGGTACGTGACATATGAGAAAATTGTGAAATGAGATGAATAATGGCATGTGACATAATTGTGTCTTACCCCATATTCCAACAACCCCTCCCACAATTTAGTCCCTATACCACTCCCAGTGAAGTTGTCCTGTTGGCATGTTTGGTGGTGCCCAGAGCTTTGGTCATGATGTTGGCTATCTGATTTGCTGATCTTTTCAATTTCAGGATGATGCAATTGCATCTTATGAGGTCATTAGCAAAGTAGAAGACGTGGTATAGGTATTTGGTTTGCTTCCTTGAGCCATTGCTGGTTTCTATCAGTATGGTTGCCTTGTTGTTGCAGTGAATGGTGGATTTACACCAAAAATCAAGGTCAGCTAGGGTCAGCCACAGGTTTTCCAGTAATTCAGAGCCCTCTTACAAGGCCAAATATTTGGCCACACAAGTGGATAGTGCCACAAATTTTTGTCACCATCCCCCCCATTCCACTGTGCATCCATTGTATTGGATGACATAGCGGCTTGTAGATTGTTCATGTTCCCCACCAAAGCTTGCGTTGACCAAAATCAATAGACCATCTACCCTTCCTTGGGTGAACCAGAGGCTTCTTGCCAAGGTGGCCTTCAGGTAACCTACAAGGTGGTCAAGCTCCCCCCAGTGTTCTGCTGACAGGGATGTGCTAAACCTTTCAAGGAGGTTGACTGCATATGTTATGTTAGGGCCCTTCCCTCACTCAAGGTACATGAGTCAACCAACCACCAATTGAGAATCCGTGGTTTTTAAGGGATCACCAATGTTTTTAGTCACCTGAGCCCCAGATAGTGGGGCCCGCTTGGTAAATATTTGTTGCAGGTAGTCCTCAAAAATCTCCTGGGCAAAAAGATGTTGGTCTAGGGTCATATCCGCCCCGCATCTTGTCCACCAAATGTTTCCACTTGATCCTTAGACCACTCTCCACCCCCTTTCAAACATTTTGCAGCATCCAGTCCAAGGATGCCATCACCACTCTGTCTTCAACATGTAGCCACACCACCACAAATTCTCCGCAGCTCCTGCACACGTACAGGGAGTCTTCAAGCTCACTTGCCTTCAGTCCAATCTTTTCCACTACTGACTTGAAGTGCTTTGACCAGAACCGGGCCGCTTGCCTTGTGCCGTAAATTGACTTCTTGAGCTTCATGAAATACCCCTTCCACTGCGGACGGATCAGAACCAGCGTGTGAAAATAGACATCCTCTTAAATTGGGCCATAAAGGTAAGCTACGTTGACGTTGAAACTTGCTCAGGGATATTTACCGTGGTGTGCTATTGCAAGGAGAATCTGGAGGGTTTTGGGGGATGCTGTACGTGCATAGATCTCATAAAAATTGACCCCCATCTTCTGACTACAACCCTCTGCCATGTACTGGGATTTCCACCAAATTAAATTTCCTTCAAAATATCATTTGTGGGCCAAGACAAATTTGGCACCCAGGACCTTCATGCCCTTGTGCAGCCTGACCGGCTCCCAAAAACCCATGTTTTCAAACTTCTGAATCTCCTCTTTTCCACTCTTCATCCATTCTGCCACCCACTCACCCTTCAGCACCTTGGGCATTGATTGGGGCACATCCTGCTCTATGGTCATTGGGAGACTTTTCATAGCCCTCTGTTCCGCCTCTGCCATCTTCTCCATCACCAATTTTCCCAGCTGTAAATAATTAATGATATCTATTGGCGGTTCCTCTATTGGGCTTACCGGTAGGTTCTGGAAAAAGGAAAAGATGGCTGAGGTGTAATTGTCAGCTGGCTACTATTCAGAACCAACTGACTAAGGCCTAAAACAAATAAAATATAAATGAATTAACAAATAAATACAGAAATAATAAAATAAAATAAAAATAAGGAATAAAGCCTTAATTTTTAAGAAATCCAATAATATTATTAAAAAAATGGATTTGTGGTGCCAATTTAGGTAGGTTCACCCACTGGCACCACCACCCATTTTGGACTCTTTCAGGTAGAACTATGCTCACTCATGTACCCTTGCTTGTAAAATCCGCAAGTACTGGTTTCTGACCAAACATTTTGTCAGAAACCCATAATTATGTAAGCTTAACCACCACAAATTCGGAATTAATGGCCCTGCACCCTAATTTAATATTTACCCATTGTGATATGTACCCATTAGCAGATACAGGGCTCCTGTAATTTTCCCAAAAAGGGATGTCACAGCCCTATTACAGTACTAAGAGGATACTGTGGCACCCCAGGACAGCCACTATAGCTACAGAAGATGTCCTGCTTCAGGCTAGAACACTACCAAAGCCCCCAAACCTCAGATAAACCCTGTATTACCCTAAATGTAATATGTAGACATTAGAAGATACAGGGCTCCTGTAATTTTCCAAAAAGGAATGTTACAGCCCTATTGCATTACTAAGAGGATACTGTAGCACCACAGGACAACCACTATAGCTACAGAAGATTTCCTGCTTTGGGCTAGAACACTCCCAAAGCCCCCAAAACTCAGATAAACCCTGTATCACCCTAAATGTAATATGTACACATTAGAAGATACAGGGCTCCTGTAATTTTCCCAAAAAGGAATGTTACAGCCCTATTGCAGTACTAAAAAGATACTGTAGCACCCCAAGAAATTCACAATGGCTACAGTAGATGCCCTGCTTTGGGCCAAAACACTCCAAACAGTCCCCAAACCTCAGATACACCCTGTATCACAAAATTAAGGAAGAAAGGTCCCTGTATGTATTTGTGGCTGTTAAAGTACAAATTAGCCCATAAAAAACCAATAATGACCAATAAGCCCTCAAAATTCAAGGTTGAAAACAGTTTTCAAAGGTTTAGGACATACTTCTAAGTCCCTAGCCTCACTAAACAAGGGCCTTTACTTAAATTATTAGCCTCAAATCAGGATACATGGCTGGTATAATGATATCACTGCAGGCTTGGAAATGTGTATCAAGACCCAAGCATGATGACATAGGGCTTTGTTTACCTCTGTAGTAAATAGAGCAGGTCCCCACAAACACACTGATGGCTCCTTGGTCTCAGAACTAGCCTGGGTCACCCTCCTTTGGCTGGTAAAAGGACTGTACCATGAGGGGACCCAAAAAATATAAATAAAGGACATTCCCCCAGCTATTTCTACCAGATTCATCCAGTAATATAGTCATTATTGCTTCAGATATTTTTTTCCTCAAGCCATTAAACCCTTATAAGAAATGAGTGTGTGATCCTGGACCACTTTCTGATAAAATTGTAGACCATAATTCTTGAATCCCTGTTTTTTGGCCAAATTGAACAACCAACCATTCATCCTGCCCCAGTACCAACTTCCAGCACCCTGAATCCTTACATATTGGCCCATTCATCAAGAATAAGTCCGGATTTAGACCTAGTAAGTGATCCTGCTGACTTATACCCCTTTTTTGTAGGTTTTTCATAACCTATGCCCCAAGGAAATTACACACACCCTTCTTGAAAGGAATCCTTGTCAACCCCACAGGCACCACAATTGCTCCTATATTGTCCTTAAAAGACATATACCTATGTTACAGAGGGCTCAAAAACCCTATTAAGGTCTTGGCCCCTCCATTGAAATTTATTTTATAAATATATTAATAAATTTAACGCTTTTAGCCAAATCATATACCTGGCATTTTATCTTATTTTTGATCCAAACTTTCTATCACCTCTAGTAGCTAGAAGGTGTGAGGTCCTTGGAATCTAGTAGGCTGAAAGAAATGGATGACTTGCCTCTTTTCTTCCAACCAGAAGAGCCACCCAGCCCCCCGGAGGGAAAGCCTAAGAGGCAGAAGCGTTTCCCTCTCTTGTCCAGCTTGATGCGTTGTTTGGAAGGTATTTTGATGATTGCTTCAGCTCCAAAATGGTAGAGTATTGCTGGATTTGGATTAGTCCCCATCAACAGTTCCAAAGGGGTCTTTCCGCCGGTTCTGGAGTTTGGTAGGTGGTTGAGGATGTATGCCGCAACCTGGTAAGAGAACAAACAAAACTTGTTATTCATGCCGCTCTCATTCAGAATATTCCATGCCATATCCCCCATGGTTTGGTTCACTCTTTCAGCTTCACCGTTCTACTTGGGGTGGTATGGGGGAATTGCTTCCATCTGTATACCCATGGGTTCCAACTAGCGCTTAAGCGGTCCAGTGTACTCTGCTGCTTGTTGCTGAAGATGAACTTTGGATACCTTCCTGTTGTGGTGCGGATTTTCTCAAGCCAGCCCATAGTTTTGGTCTTTACCTTGGTAATTGATTTGAGTATTTCTATAAAGGTATATGTAGATGTGTGGTCTCTGAAGGTCAACAGGAACCTTGCCCCTATCAGATCTTCCTTAAAAGGACCCACAACTTCAGTGACAAACAAATCAAGGCGTTTATCCATCACAATGCCTGAAACAACTTCCGGGGGTTCCTTGTCAAGGCTCTTTGAGATAGCACACCTCTCACAGAAAAATGACCCCCATGGGCCACTGATCTCATCTGGGTAATGAGTTCTTAGGAACTGCAGCACCACAGCCTTGGAGGCATGGCCCAGACGTACATGCAATTTAAAAGGGTCAAAAAAAGGTTTTGAAGTGACTTTAATTGCTAACTTGCAAAACACACGGGTAGGGATTGTCCAACAAAAGTTACGGAAAGAATTATTGTAGAAATTCCCAAGGGGATCCTTCAGGATTTCCTTCAAACCATCATAAGTTTGTATCCATCCTTTGGCCTTTCCCATTGATAAGATGATTCTGCTGAGGCCAGGGCACAGGGAGACCTCACTGATTGTAATTTTACAGGTCCTTGTTGGGATGTTGAGGCTGCCAAACACTGATGCAAGTACGTGATGTTGGTCAGCAGCCAAGAAGAACCTCCTTGGTTGAACCAGTGTGTGCTCAGGCAAGAAGTATTGGGAGGGGCCACTCCAATGCGCACTGGCCCTGGAATCCAACATTATTTTACCCCCATCAACATCCCGCATGTCAACAACCCCAATGCGGTCTCCTTTTGGGTTCTTGCGGGGTGGTCCTGAAAGTGGTAGGTACCACAAAAGGTGGTTTGAATAGTTGGCAGGAGGGGATGGGGTCTTCTCCATTCAGAATTTGGCCCAAAAGACATTGCAGTCTGCATACCAGTTACCTTTGTTGCCACGGTACCTGCAGGTACATCCGTGGGTATCCAGGAGTGCCTCCATCTTGTGTTGCCCGGATTAGTAGGCCTTGCGGCCAACAGATAAGCCTGGTTTAGCTTGCAAGGGCCCATTTCTGTTTCCAGGTTGACGTTGGGGTGGGACATAACTTCCTCTAACGGCCTGTATTTTGTCAAGTTCCATAAGATCAATACCTCCAGAGGCCTTCAGCCGCAACTTTCCAATTTTGCTCTGAAATACTTTGGCTACATCAAGGAATTGAGGTGTGGTCTTTGTGTTGTTCAGCTGTTGTGAGATAAAGTAGTTGTAGCCCTTTTTGTCAATCCCTGGTGGTGTGGTGGCAACGGTGTAAAACTCCTAACGGTGCTAGGCCGTGGCAGTTCTGTGTAGGGGAAAGGTGCTGTTTAGGCTGCCCTCCTGAGTGTTACAAAAATATTTAGATGTAACCAAGATCAAGGTCCAGAACCTGGTAAATGAGGAATCAAGGAGTAGAGGATAAAGATGATAATGGTTTGGTAGCGATGGAACAGCACTATCTGAGACAAGATTATGCAGGGAAAAAACTTGAACAAAAGAAGTTAAAGTCTGCTTAGAGTTCAAAGAACAAAAGCTTTTGTATGTAAACAACGCCCACAATCTAATAACTCTGGTTGTCAGCAGAAGATTGGGGATGATCAACTCAAACCCAACCAACCTCCAGGTTCTCAATGAACCTGCCCAACTCTCCGCAATCAAGCGCTTGAAGGGTACCAGATAACTGAGGGTGGCTGTACAAGACAAAGCCCAATGTTTCAGAAGCTCTAAAAGCAAACATTAACTGATTTAAAGCAAGGATAACCATAAAACTTCTCAAGGGACTCAAGAGTAGGCTGGCAGAATGCAACTCCAAAGAAAATAAAGGGAGTTATAACACTCCAGGTCTTAAGCTTAATAAGAACTCTTCAATCAATTGTGATTGGCTCCAGAAAGATGATCAGGGATCAGTACCAGTATGGTCAGAGAAAGGGATCAAGGAGTGGTATAACACACTCAAAAACTCCAACAGACAGAATTTTCTTCAACCAGCAAGGCTATTGGTTGGTGATAAGGATCAGGCCACAGAGGGGAAAAGACTCAGGGTCAAAAATGGATCAGGGGGCAATCAGTGATATCCCCAGGATAAGGATCAGGATCTTAATTTCACAATAATTGGGGGAACATAGGCACACACTCCCCTGGATGATTCTATTATGATGATGCACAAAAAGCAGGGGAGAGCCCCTCCTTTTATAGACCAGAGGCCTGTAGACTATTGACAACAGATATTTACAAATGGGAGCGGATTTGTTCAACAAAAGAAAAAAAAAGAAACAAACAAGCACTCAGAAAAAAAACCAAAGAGCCAAATCAAGACCCTGGCCCGTGCCAAATGATGGGCCTGGGCAACTGCTGGGGCTGCGGATGACCACCGGCAGGTGTCTGACGGGCACTGGCAACAGAAGAGACCCGGGCGGGAAACAGAAAAAATGCGCGGGAGATCAGTGAGCTAGGAGGTGGAAAGAACAAGGTAGACGGCCGCTGGAGACAGCCAAATTATTGGTTGTTGGTTGTTGTTGCGGGAGTGTGATCTGAGATGAACTGATGGATGGGATTGTGAGCTGGGGGAGAGGGAGAGTCTAGCAAAGGCACAGGTGGGAGAGGTAAATTTCTTGGGGCTCCTCTCAAGGGACTTTCCTGCCCTGGTCCGGCTTGAGAGGGAGCTGAGAAAGGATGGAAGGTTGGAGGTGGAGGATCAGCAGAGTTGAATTTGATTTACGCTTTGCGCGTGTCGGAGCGTTTTGGGATTTGAGCTGTTGTTTGATACCAGCTTGAATCATAGCTTCCTCAGCCCAACCAGTTCTTGTTTGAGATGACGCTTGATTCCCAGTTGAGCGTGGCAAGGATGGCAGCATTGAAACAAGTTGCATGGTTCATCATCTTGAGGGCACCTGAGAAACCTTGAAAGCAACAAAGTAGATAATTGCTTCTGTGAACGTCCCTGTTGACTGAGCCGGATGTGAGGAGTTGTTTGAGATTGTTGATGAGTTCAAATACCATCTTGGTCTTGTCTTCACTATCCCTTAAGCTACAAACTTGGAGGGAGTTTAGGGCAGAGATCCTATGCATCTTGCAGCGGAGATCATTGGAGTATGATAAGAATTGAGGTAGATACGAGAGGAATAAACCAACAGACTGCATTTCAGGGTTAGAAATATATCTCAAGAGAATAGAAACATGGCCATCAAGAATAAACTTGAAGAAAAGAGGAAAAAGGAATAGATACCAACAGCTTGACCAGACTTGATAGATGAATAAGTTGATAAGGACGTGAACGACAGGTTGAGTGTGGATGAACAGACTATAGGATTGCAGATCTGATGAAGTATCATTAGACTCTCTCGGTTGTTGAGTGATTGATATCAGGTTGTCTTACCAGGCAGAGATCGAGAAGTGGGCAGTAATTGGATGTACAAGGAAAGGTTTGACGAGGAGATGTATGTTGATGTGAAGAGATTTGACAAGGAGAGGCATGATGGACGTGCAGATGATAGAAGAATGAAAAAGACAAGATAGAATGAAAAGAACAGATGCGAGAAGGTAAGGAATCAGAATAGAAAATAATTATCTAGAGCGGGATTCATCCCACGAGATTGAGAGAGGCAAAGAAGAGTAGAAACTATCCCCGGAGCCCCCTTGGTGGGGGGGTTTCCTCTCAGAGCGGGAGCACACGGAACGGCATGAGAGACTATTGAGATCTCAACACCCCTCGTGACTGGTAGGACAACAAAGGATGAAGATGATAAGAGAGGTGATTAAATAATAACTGACAAAAATGAACTTTTGGAGAAGTTGAAGCAAACAGGGGCTGGAGGCTTTCTTCAAAGAGTCGGCAACCATTTTATCCATGGGGATGAGAGATAAGTTGTATTCAGATTGGTTGTAGTCTTCCCTCAGACCCTTTGTCTTTATGTCGATATGGCGCGATTTAGAGTGGGACCCATATCGTTTGATCTTATCGTCTAATCCTTTTTTATCAATGAAGATAGTGGGTTTGACTATTGGAGATTCATAGATTTCACCTATCAAGTGAGTAATCCACTTGAGTTTGAGGAAGCAGTAGAGAAGAGCATTCAGCTCAGATTCTGTTGACGAGTAGGTAACATTTCTTTGTCTTGAAGAGTTGTAGACTATAGGACTACCATAGTGAAAAATGATAAAACCTGTTTGAGACTTTCTCGAGGACGGATCATCTCCCCATGTTGCGTCACTGTAGCTAGAGATCATCTCTTCTTCGGATTTTTACCTAAGGCTAAGCTTGAGGTCCTTAGTAGTCTTGAGATATTTCCAGACTTTACAAGCTTCTCTCCAATGGGACATGCCAGGCTTACCGTTAAATCTAGCAAGATTTGAGACGGCATACGCAATATTGGGGCAGGTATTTTGAGAAAGATGATTGAGGAGTCCTTTAACTGAACAAAAGTTAATATTGAGTTTTGTAAACTCTTTGTGATCTTCATCGGAGGCCAGTTCAAGGTGGAGATTTTGAGTGAGTGGGGAGTGAGTGTCTTTACAATCTGAGAGGCCTAACTCCTCTAGACCACGCTTGATGTGGTTAGGTTGACTGAGCAGAATTTGATCATCGTCTACTTCCATCAGCATTCCAAGGATTGTATTTGGCGGGTGACAAGAAGAGTTTTTGAACCTCTCCAGAAAATTAACTTTGAATGTTTTGTTCCTACCCACATGAATAAGATCATCTACATGAAAGTAGAGAATCTCTTTCAAGAAAATATTGATATATAGACAGGGGTCGCTGGTTGATTCTTGAAATCCTTGAGCTTTAATCCAAAAGGTCAGTGTTTTGTACCAATTTTTTGGAGATTGCTTGAGACCATATAACGATTTTTTTAATTTGAGGTAGGGAGACTTCCTGAGCAAACCTTTGGGCGTCTGAATAATAACAGTTTCCTTGAGAGGAGCGTGGAGAAAAGCGCCCTTAACATTGAATTGAGTAAAGGTCATTTTCTCCTTCAAGCCGTATAGAAGAGCAAATTGTAGAGAGCCAAGCTTGCCGGTGGGTGCCCAAGTCTCGTCGTAATCAACACCTAGAACCTGAACAAACCCTTGTACACATAATCTCGCTTTGTATTTCACCGGTTTGCCATGTCAATTTTCCTTCACTTTGAAGACCCATGTGGTGTTTAGAATGTTGTCAGGAGTCCCATAATACTCTTCCCACACTTCTTTTGATTCAATAGATTCCAATTCTTATCTCAAAGCCTTCTCCCACTTAGGCCATTCTGGGCATTTCCGAGTAGTCTTATAGGATGGAGGTTTGTAATAGTGATGAAAACCGTAACGTTGGGGTTTTTGAGTCTCGCGTTTTGGTCGTTGATAGGCTTCAGGACTAGCAGGAGCAGGAGATGGAATCCAAGAGGGTTCTGGTTGAAGATTGGAATAATCTGAATTAACAGAGATGGAATCGTCTTGAGGTGAGTCCAATTCAGAGGATTTGCAATGGGGATCTCTAGCCGTGAACTGTTTGTCAGGAGAGGAAAAATTGGAATTGTTGGATTCTTGAGAAGATTGAGAGAAGATATTGGTTAAAATAGGCTCCAGAAGGGGAAAATTGCTTGTATGGGTCTTGAGGAACGTGACGTGCTTTGTTTCAAAAATAGAACCTGATGAGTTAAGGACAAGATATGAGTGAAAAGTTGAATTGAACCCAACTAGTATCCCTTCATGTCCCTTTTCATCAAACTTGCGGCCTTTTTGTATGCGATTGGCCAGGTAGATCAGAGGAGAACCTACGGGTCTCAAATAGTTAGCAGGAAGCTTCTTACCAAACATCAGCTCCCAAGGAGAGAGAGGATTACCTTCTCTTGGTAACTGGTTAAGCATGAAGCAACAGCTTCTTGTGATGATATGCCAATAATTTTTGGGCACTCAAGAGGAAGAAAATGTGGATCGAGCTGATTTGACAATAGTTCGATTTGCTCTTTTGGCATGGCCGTTGTGTTGGGAGTGGTAGGGTTCAGAGGTAATCAAATTGATGTGCTTAGTTTTGGCAAATTCCTTGAGGGTGGCATTAGTGAACTTGGAGCCTTTGTTGGAGTAAATCTTGGATGGATAGTACTTAAGTCTCTTGAATTCAATCTCCAGTACGTTGATGATTGTTTTGGCAGTCTCATCCTTGGAGTGTAAAGGAAAAGAAGAGAGATATCCAGAATAATTGTCTACTAGGGTTAACGTGTATCAATGGCCAGATTTGGATTGGGGAGAGATAGGTCCAACTAGGTCAAGATGAATTCTTTCAAGTGGGAGATTTGATTGAGTAGAAACAGCGGGAAAGGATGAGCGTGTAATCTTGCTTTGTGCGCAAGCGTCGCATTGGAATTGAGTCAACTCTGCACTGGTAAAGAGATCTTTTTCGATTGGTCAAAGAGAGGAGACCAAGGCATGACCATATGTCTTGTGGATATCCATCAGGAATAGGTGCAAAGGATGCGGATCAGGAGAGGATTGAACAATGTGATTGATTGCATTGTTAGATCCAATGGACTGCGGTTTCTTGACTACAAAGAGATTGTTGCAAATTAATCCATTTAGAATGATTGACCCATTCTTGGTAATGGAGAATTCGTCATGATTTTGAGTTAGGCAGCAACCTTTCTTGGCTAGAAGACCGGGGCTAATGAGGTTGACTACAATATCAGGGACAAAGACACAGTCTTCTAAGGTGATAATAGAGTTTTTCCATTCCAATCTTACCGTACCACTCCCTACTATCTTAAGACTTGCTTCAAGCTTTCCTGTCTTTATTACTTCATTTTCTTCTTGGAGTTGAAGATCAGTGAAGTATTTGCGATCATTGAACACTTGGATGTTGGCACCGGAATTGAGTAGGAGGTTGAGAGTTTTATCGGCGTTGATCCATAGAGTCAGAAGTGCGTGGTAATTGATGGTCGGTTGAGATTTCTTGTTTTTATTTCTCCATTCATTCTGATGTTCTATCCACCAGCTGGGCGCGATTTGAGGATGTAAATGAAAACAAGAGGATTTGGCATGTGGAGCGTTAGGGTCATGATACCCCTCCTTGCATCGCATCTTTATTTTCTTGTCATCTTGATTTCTTTGTTGTCTTGTAGTTACTAGAGAGAGAGTAGATGTGGTTTTAGGAGCTTTTTGCTGGGCCTTTTGTTTGTTATTGTATTGTATTAGATGGTTGTAGACAACATTGATTGTTATTAGCTTCTCCACGTGCATGATATGTTGTTTGAGATTCTCGAGACTAGGGGGAAATTTGAATAGAACTAGATAGGCAAGGACGTATTTTGGTAGTTCTATTCTTACGTCTTACATCCTTGTTAGAGCCTTCTTTGTATCTGTTACAAAATCCTCAATAGTGTGGTTGGTGAAGGTGATGTGAAGGAAGTGGTTGAAAATTCTAGCACCATTGGAGGTTTTGGAAGACGCAAACCAACGAGTTATCTTGCCCCAGAGAAGTTTAGAAGAGTTGAAATTTGCAGAGTTAACCACATTGGCGTGTGTAGTACTGTCCAGTTTGGAGAGAAGAACGGCCCTAATATCTTGATCCTGCTTCATAGACATTTGGCCAGTATTATTCATGATAGAATCCTTGATGTCCTTGAGTTTGAAAAGCATGAGCATTTTATCCCTCCATATGGAATAGTTTTTGTCATTGAGGAGAGGAATGGCATTGACCCCAGCTTTCAGAGCGACTTGATGAAAGTAGTCGGTGGCTCCCGTTGGTTCAGTCATCTTGAGATTTTTGGTTGTTCAGGCATTGATTTGGCTTTTAACCTTGATAAGAATTGAGGTAGATACTAGAGGACTAAACCAACAGACTGCATTTCAGGGTTAGAAATATATCTCAAGAGAATAGAAACATGGCTGTCAAGAATAAACATAAAGAAAAGAGGAAAAAGGAATAGATACCAACAGCTTCACCAGACTTGATAGATGAATAAGTTGATAAGGACGTGAAGGACAGGTTGAGTGTGGATGAACAGACTATAGGATTGCAGATCTGATGAAGTATAATTAGACTCTCTTGGTTGATGAGTGATTGATATCAGGTTGTCTTACCAGGCAGAGATCGAGAAGTGGGCAGTAATCGGATGTACAAGGGAAGGTTTGACGAGGAGATGTATGTTGATGTGAAGAGATTTGACAAGGAGAGGCATGATGGACGTGCAGATGATAGAAGAATGAAAAAGACAAGATAGAATGAAAAGAACAGATGCAAGAAGGTAAGGAATCCGAATAGAAAATAATTATCTAGAGCGGGATTCATCCCACAAGATTGAGAGAGGCAAAGAAGAGTAGAAACTATCCCCGGAGCCCCCTTGGGGGGGAGGTTTCCCCTCAGAGCGGGAGAAAACAGAATGGCATGTGAGACTATTGAGATCTCAACAGAGTACTTGTTGCGACGTAAGCTCAAGGACTGATTGAAGTTAGACTTGAGTTTGAGGGGTTGATGGATGAACCAAGTGAGTGGGCTCAAGATGGGTCTGAGGGATAGGATAAGGAGATCCATCCAAGTCTGATTGTCAGCCTGCTACTTAGCACAGAGCAACCTGACAAAGCAACAACAATAATAATATTAACAAAATTAAAAAGGACAAAAATTAATGAATAAATAAAATTATTATAAAATGAAGGAGTAGGAAATCCATAAATATTATTGCAGAAATGGATTCCCCACCCAAAATAAGTTAGGGTCACTCACTGACCCCACCCTTGAATTCTTACTCCTTATATTTTTAATCAATTTAATAGAAAATGGTAAATGACCATGGCACCAGTATGGCACCTTTTGGCCATTTTAATATTTCACATGACATGTCACGTATAAGTTTCACACTTATGTTGTCCCAATCCTTTGGGTTCCTTAACTTATGATGGGCTGAGGATCTCTTCTTTTTGGGGCCCTTTCCCTTTAAGGAAGCTAACTGATCCCAAGGATTCCAGTTCTGCACGTAGCCTTCTACTTCTTTCTTTGGGATCAACCTTTGAAGAGAAATCTGAGATTTCTTTGCCTGAGAAATGGCTTTTATCATACCTGGTTGATCCTCCTGTGTCAGCCTGACACTTAGCACAGAGCAACCTGAAAAAGCAACAACAATAATAATATTAACAAAATTAAAAAGGACAAAAATTAATGAATAAATAAAATTATTATAAAATGAAGGAGTAGGAAATCCATAAATATTATTGCAGAAATGGATTCCCCACCCAAAAAAAGGTAGGGTCACTCACTGACCCCACCCTTGAATTCTTACTCCTTATATTTTTAATTAATTTAATAGAAAATGGTAAATGACCATGGCACCAGTATGGAACCTTTTGGCCATTTTAATATTTCACATGACATGTCACGTATAAGTTTCACACCTAAATTTCAGTCAAAATCCAGGTGTTGTGTGTAGTTTAGGAGTTACACGGGAAATTGTGTTTTGTCACAATTCCCGCACGCAGCCCCGCGTCCCTACAGCGCTGGTCTCCCGCGTACGCAAACTCCGCACACAGCCCTGCGTCCCTACAGCGTTGGATTCCTGCGTACGCCAACTCCCGCACGCAGACCCGCGTCCCTACAGCACCGGACTCCCGCGCAACTGAATTCCCGGGCAGGTAATCCCGTGACCTAGTCACACGCCCAGCGGTACAGTCCCCCTCGCGCATCTGAGCAGCGGATCAGTCGCTGCGCAAATTTGAATGGACTGATCCCCGCGCCTCCTGCCTTGATCAGTTTGACATCCAGGTACCGCTCAGAGGAGCTACAATATAGTAGGATCTAAACTACATATGTAAAGCTACCACACAAGCATAGATTATAGTTCAAAAACCTAAAAAATTAATTAAAATTAGTTATTAACTAATTTTTAGTATTTTTTGTTAATTAAATAAAGATCCAGACTCACCACGACATGAGTTGATCAGAACCTTCAAAGACCACAAAACTACATAAGGAGTGGTCGTAAAAATTATTAAAAATTACATACAGGATCAGCAGAGGATGGAAAATTAATAAACATCCACGTCTGCTCACTTTGGACCAGTACTTAGAGTACAAATTGAAGATCAGTGCAGGATCAGCAAAATGACTAATCTATTGATTAACAGATCCTGCAGCTAAAAGGGAGCTGTTCCTTGACAGATCTAAGGCCAGCAGGCTAACAGCACCTTGGGACGTGCCAATCTTGCCCTGATTGCCCCCCTAGCCTCAGCCCATGGCTATTACTCCTTCTAGAGGCCCTCAAGCACCCAAAAAAGAATATTTAAACAGGCTATTTTGCCCTTCCTGTTCCCAATCAGTTTATCAGTTATCAGGAATTATTTATTATCAATCAGACACAGTGTCATTGTTAATCAAGTGCTTATATGAAGATAAGCAAGTGATTTATGACTTAGTCTGTAGTAGTATTATTTACCTTTATTAACCAATCAACCATTGAAGTTTAGTCAAGCAATCTACCCCATCTGCTCTGAAACCCTTCCAATTATTCCAGGATTTTTGTGGTCAAGTGCTCAGAGTGAGTGTTTCCCTTCCTGTCTAGGCCACTTGTGCTGTTAAGCCCGGCCATTAGTGGAATAAGTCCTTTTTAAAGGCACCCATATTTATTCCAAGGTTCTTAAACTGCCTAAGGAGGCCCCTTGAAGAGAGGTTGCTAGTCTGTAAAGATCCCCAGTAGTATAATACTGTGGCCCCTCTTTTATACTATATTCAACACCATCTATTACCAAACCAATTAAACCTTGCAACTGCTCTTATTATATCATTTATTTGAGCTTCTAAGTGTTTACTATTGGAATAATAATTATTATTATCATTCCAACATTTTTATCACTCTCTGTAGCTAAAGGACTGCAAGGTTCCTGGTATCAGAGAGCTGACACTGATGGTTTTTGGGGGAGATCCAATTGAGTCTGAGCCAGGCCTCCAGCAAAAACTGGTGCAAGTCCCAGATTTTGTGCAATTTGGCACCAAAGCTGGGCAGGAGGGAAAGATTCATGAGTGTGGAAAAATATGCTTGTTGTCAGTCAAGACTGAGACTGAGACTGAGGCTGAGGCTGAGGATGAGGATGAGGATGAGGCTATGACAATGGCAATGAGGATGATGAGACTGAGGATTGGTCAATGATGATAATTGAGGCAAGTGAGCAAAGCATGAAGTGAATACAATGATAACTGGGGACAAGGCTGATGGAGGAGGCAAGGATGCTTCAATGACCAGTTGGAGGATGAGATAAAGATCAAAGGGGTTCCAGGACCGTTGAAATGGTTGAGATGATTGTTCTTGGATGTGATTCAATCAAATAAACTGGCCAGGATGTCCTGGATGGGGCACCACATCTCTCCCCAACTTACAGACTGTCCCTAGTCTGCTCCCAAGTTTGATGCCATAAAAAGAAAAGGGAAAGAAAGATGATTGAAACCAAGGAAGGGCAATTTTGATCTTGAGAGTTATTGAAAAAGAATATGTTGATCCATCCAAAGGAAAATCCTAGAAGTGGCTGAGAAAAAATGAAGAAGGCGTCCCAGGTGCTCACATGCGTGGCATGAAGTAGAGTTTCACAACAAAATGCAGCAGATGTCCCTGGTGGTGCACAATTGGGAGGACTTACTTTTGGAACAAGTTGCCTCCACAAGAATGAAATTTCTTGACCTGAGCAGCAGAGAACCTTGTGGCCATCTGAGTACCATGCAGTTCCTCCAAAACATATGATCCACCTCTAACTTGAAGGACCACTAGGTAAGGACCATTCCAGCGGTTAGAGAAAAGCTTTCCCCACTGAGTTTCCAAGGAGCAATTATAAGCTAAAACAAGATCCCCAGGGTTCAATGGACCCCTTATTTGCTTTGAATGCTTGTCTTCCCAATACTGAACTGATTTTTCCCTAGACTCCATCATCTTGTGATAAGGTTCACTACGGGCATCTTCACTCCTTTCCAGCTGCTTGGATCTGGCAACTAATAGATCAGTGGTGGAAGAAAACTTTTCCCAAGAAATACCTAAGAAGGATTCCATTTCCAGGTCCAGAGGAAGGAAAGCCCTTTGACCAAAAATGATTTTGTAAGGTGAGTAGCCAGCGGTTTGTTTATTTGAAATTCAATCAGAGAAGAGGACCATGGGGAGGAATTTGCAACAATTCTTGCCGCTTTCAGCAGCCAGTTTGACAAGAGCAGCCTTCAAAGGAGCATGGCCTCTTTCCAAAATGCCTTGAGCTTCAGGATAATAAGGATTGGTCACCCTATGTTGACCAGGAAGCGATCAGATCATATCAGCCAGTTTACCACCAAACTCGGAGCTGCCATCAGTCAAATCAGATTGTGCCAAGCCATAAGGCATTGTCCAAGTCTCATAAAGGAAAGCTGCTACTGATTCAGAGCTGAGGTTATTAAAAAACTTTGCTTCAACCCATCCAGAAAAATCATCTCTAGCCACAATGAGTTACTTAGCTCAACCAGCCTTAATGTGAACCACATCCATAGCAATCCTCCCAAAGACAGTGGACTCTCCAGTGGGGTAACTAATTTTGGCTGGGCACCTAAGATCATGTTTCTGGCACACTTCACAACTCCTACACCATTGAGAGACAGATTTCTTCAGAGATGGCCACCAAAATTGTTTGGATATTTGTTGATAAGTTTTGGTTTCCCCACAATGACCAAGGCCTTCATGGAGACTTTCCAGAATCAAATCTTGCTTAGAAGGGATAGTTACCACAACAAGTGCACAAGGATTTGCTCTTTTCATAAGGCTAGAACCTTGGACAAAGAAACTAGAGGACTTCCTTTTAAGGGACCAAAATTCTTTGGCAGAGAGATCAGGGGGTCTTTGGAAAGTTGAAAGGTACTGCTCTAACTTAAGCCAGAAACCTTGCTGGAAACCAGAGTAATCTTGGGAGGAGAAAGCAAAAACAGGGCGGACCAAGGGTTCTTCCTCATCAAAATCCATTCCAACATCTGATTCATCATCTCCAAGAGGGCATCAAGATAAACCATTGGGCATGGTGAAAGATTTTCCAGGCCTGTGAACAATATCAAAAGAGAAAAACTGGATGAAAGCCAGCCAACAAGTCATTGGAGCATTTGGAAGGCTGGGGCATTGATCATTTCAATAATGGATTGTGCATCAAATTGTAACTCAAAGTGTTGACTTCAAAGGACAGTCTGGAGCTTTTTCAACATTTGGGCAACACCGCCAAGTTCCAGTTTTGCCTGGGAGTACCTGGATTCCACATCTGAGAAAAGAAGAGATTCATACAGAGCAGAACGATCCAAACCATTTTCATCTTCCTGAGTAAGGACAGCCCCAACAGATTGATAACTAAAGTCCACTTCCAGCTTGATATTGCCAGCTCCAGGTCCATAAGTGATCTTTTTCAAAACAATGTATTTCCCAAAAATTGTTTTGAGAAACTGAAATGATTGTTTGCAAGCTTGGGTCCAAAGCCATTCAGCATCCTTTCTGGTTAAGCAATGCAAGGGAACACAGATTTTGGATCGTGAGGGAATGAAGATCCTGAAATAAGTTACATCACCTAGGAAACCTCTAACTTCCATTGGATGTATTGGGGTAGCCCAGGAGATGATTTTGTTGACTTTAGAGGGTGCCATCCTTCTTCCTTCCTTGAAGACTATATGGCCAACAATTTGCAAGGCAGGGACACAGGAGGCAAGTTTTGATCCGGAGACAGTAAGGCCAGATTCCTCAATTTGAAACAAAATTCTTTCCAAGATAGTAGCATACCCCCAGATAAATTGTTGGAATCCCGAGTGCCAAGGTAAGAGCTCATTATCATAGTCATAAACTGGACCTTTAATCCCACCATCATCAATAAAGGTACCCGCATGATCCAGGATTTTGTCCTGGAGGATCCACATCATCTGAGCCTGAAAGACTGCAACCAAGTTGGTGGCACCTTGAGGCAATTGAGTCAGTTGAAATCAACCAAGGGGAGTATTGAAAGTAGTGAGGGGATAAGAAATAGGATGCAAGGATTGTTTGTCATAGCCACCCATAATGTCACCTAGACCATAGCAAGCTCACCCAGAGAAGGATTTGAAAAATTCTTCAGTGGCAGGAGGCACGCCAGAGTCTTTAATAGTAACTTTATTAAAAGGTTGGAGATCATGAACTACTCTAAGTTTAACATTACTTTTCAGGACACAGAAAACAGGACTGGAATAGCTAGAAGTCAATTGTTTGTATAAACCGGTTCAGACTTTTTTGCGGACCAACTTGATGAATTTGTCAACTTTAGCAGCAGGGATTGGGATCTTTTTCTTTTGCCAAGGATCATTTTCAACTACAGGGATGATGTAAGGGAGACCATAGGATTCTTTCAAGAGACCTCTCTCTTCTTCACAGAAAACAATGGATTTTTCCCTAAGAGCTAGGACATTTTTGATCAAATTTAACTCATCAGGAAGAAGCCATCCATGTGGACCAAAGTTGACCACTTTCAGACATTCTTCAGTGACCCAACCAGAGGGAATGAATGGACCAGTGAGGGATTGGGATAGACCACAGTAAGGATTGCGGGATAGAGGAGTACGCATAAGGGGAGGATTGAGGTTGAGAGGCATTGGTTGGTTGACTGGCTGGACCTTCTTTGCAACTGGTTTTTACTTGTTGGAAAAGGAGAGGAATCCTTGCTTCCTCCAAGCATTGACCAGTGAGACCTGACTACAAAAACTGAGACCATATTCCAACATCTTCCAAGTTTGATGTTCTTCTGCGTCCTTGAAATTTGCCTTCTCCATAAAAGACAATCCAAAAGATAAAACATTGCTCACATGTGTGGCACAGGGTAGAGTTTCAAAAATGAAAGTAGTAGAAGCCCCTGGTGGTGCACAATTGGGAGGACTTACTTCTACCCCAAATTGCCTCCACCTAAGACCATACTCCTTCATACCAAAGCCACCAAGAAAAGAATTTAGATCAAGATCTAGTTTAGACTCATTGCGGAGATTCGAAACCAGAATAGAGGATGAGTGATCAGGCTCAAAAGAAAAAGGAAAAGAAGATACAACAGATCCAGACAGAGAAGAAATATTTTAGGATTTTTTGGATTTTTTATGTGTTTGATTTTTGATCTTATTTGGATGAGAAGGAAATGATGAGGAAAAAGAAAGATATGCCTCTGAGGTGGGAGTTGGTCCATGAGTTGAAGTCTGAGGCTGAGAAGAACTACAACTATCAGTAGGGCCAACTATTCTGCTAAAAAATGAGGATGAGAGGAATGAGAGTTTTCTTTCTGCTTTCCTTTCAGGACAGATTTGGGAGCATGACCAGGGAAGTCTCTTTCCCAACAACCAGAATACAGAGAAAAAAGAGGAACTTCAATCTTTCTGCCATCAGCATCAGGGAGGTGAATTCTCTCCCCAACTTGATCAGAAAACATCAGGGTAGAACCAAAATCCATTAAGAAAGGCCTTCCCAAGATCATGGGACCATCCAGACGAGTGATCCAGAAGTGACAGGTGCCAACAAAATTTCAACCAATTCAAACAGGGATATCCTCAGCAATACCAACCAGCTCACAGGACTGGTTCCCTATTCCATACACAGCAGAATTGAAACTGACCCTTGGGCTAAGTTTAAGCTTGCAGGCCATGGAGTCCGAAATCAAGTTGAGCTGAGAACCCAAATCCACAAGGAGAGAAACCGTTTTATTTGAATCACCAAGATAACATGGGAGAAAGCCGAAAGGACAGGAATACAGGTTTGTATCTGAAGAGGGATCTTTTCCACCAGAATCCTCCATCAGAGTACCCCAGGTGACCTTCAATTTGTCCGGACCAATCTCCACACGTCAACAAGAAACCCATTTCTTCATCCCTTCAGCCACAGATGGAGAGATTGACAGGAGTTCAGCCACAGATAGATCAGGGATTTTAAGATCAGAAATTTTCTTTAATACTCCTTCCACAGCATTAGGGTAGTCCTTGGAGATGCCCCTCTCAAATCAAACTTTGGGCTGGGTGGAGGGAGGAAGATCAGGTGAAATAGGTGCTGAAAGAGGATCTGAGGGTTGGACAGGTTGAAGAGGGGGAAGATCAGAGTTGTCCTGGAACCTTTCCATAAGTGGCTCCCTTTCTACTTCCATGTCTTCCACATCAGAGGAAGGAGGCTCAGGTGAAAATCGACGTTTAAAGGGTTTTCACAGGATTGAGGATGGAACAGGAGGAGACTTATGAGGTTTTGGTTCCTCATGGTGTTTCCTAGCTGGATCAGATTGATAGGTGCCAGGGAAGCTTGAAGAAGTGATAGCTGGAGGATACCAAGGTTGCAGAGTTCCACAGGATGATTGAAAATCCACAGAGACCAAGGATGCCTTCTTGGGAGTTGGTGGTTGGTATGAGGCCACTACATGACAGGTCGGACAAGACAAATCAAAAGGGATCAAAGCACCATTAGGAAGGAAGAAATTATTTCCATTCTGCTCTAGTAACTTCCCCTCCTTGTCCTTCTGGAGTTCAGGACATCTACCAGTACCATGGCCTTCCCTATGGCAATAATAACAGACTAGAGTAGATTTAGGAACAGAATTAGCAGATTTAGGAGTGGCTAAAGAGGATATTTTCTGATCTATTTTATTCTCAAATGCCTGAAGTAATTTAGTGATCTCATCTATAGTAGGTGTCTCCCAGTGGGTATGAGGATTGGGTTTAGGTCTGCGATTGGCTTCCATCTTATTCATGATTTTGTTAGATGCTTGAAAAGAGGGGGCAAGGACTGGTTCAGTGATTTTAGGTTTTTAAAAGGTGAGAGCTGTTTGACCTTTCATCACTTTATCCACAGTATTCCTAAGAACCATGAAAGCAGGGAGCTTCAACCAATCATCTCTTGTCTTGATCATGGATCCAGATTTCACCAATTCATCCTTAATTCTTTCCTGCACTCCTGGAGAGAAACACTAAAAAAATTGCACTCAAATTTTGTCCAACGTATCAATGTGATTGTTCCGGATACAATAGGACTGGATAGGGTCCCAAGTTTTTCTGAAAGCTTGATAGTCAGAGGCTGAGGAGATACCACCATTGGAGATCCATTGAGAAACCAGGGCATCCAAGTCATTGAAAAGTAAATATGGCTACATCTATTTTTCCCCAATAGGCCAACATAGCCTCCTTCAGGAGCCTCCATTTATGAGTTTTAAATCCATCAAAAGATTCAATAAACTCCATAACTTTGTCGGAAGAGATCAACAATCGTAACTGATAAGCCATATCATGTTCACTTGCACCATCCACTTCAGCAGCCATCTCATAGGAGTCCAGGAATTGTTTGACATTGGTCCAATTGAAGCCTAAGTTTTTGTTCTGAGGTTTGATTTTGACCATCTTGGCCCGAAAAGATGAGGAGGATCCAGAAGATTCCATGTTGAAGGGTTCCTAAGAGATCAAAAGGAGCAGAGTTCCAAAGTGGCTCACAAGTGTGGCAAGAGTAGAGTTTCACAAAACAACAAGTATCTTGCCCAGATGGTGCACAATTGGGAGGACTTACTTCTAGAACAAGTTGCCTCCACGGATCAGATCTGAAAAAGAACAAACAAAAAAAGAAAGAAAAGAAAATAATTGGATCAGATTTTGGAGTTGATTCTTCAAGTTGGGACTGTAAATCCCAAGGTTGCTGGTTTGATCCCAGCCCAGGGGACCAAATGTAAGACTCCAAACGGTGCTAGTCCATGGCAGTTCTGTGGAGGGGAAAGGTGCTGTTGAGGCTGCCCTCCTGAGCATTACAAAAATATTTAGATTTAACCAATATCAAGGTCCAGAACCTGGTAAATGAGGAATCAAGGAGTAGAGGATAAAGATGAGAATAGTTTGGTAGCAATGGAACAGCACTATCTGAGACAAGATTATGCAGGGAAAAAACTTGAACAAAAGAATTTAAAGTCTGGTTAGAGTTCAAATAACAAAAGCTGTTGTATGTAAAAAATGCCCACAAGCTAATAACTCAGGTTGTCATCAGAAGATTGGGGATGATCAACTCAAACCCAACCAACCTCCAGGTTCTCAATGAACCTGCCCAACTTTCTGCAATCAAGCGCTTGAAGGGTACCAGATAACTGAGGGTGGCTATACAAGACAAAGCACAATGTTTAAGAAGCTCTAAAAGCAAACAGTAACTTATTTGAAGCAAGGATAACCTCAACACTTCTCAAGGGACTCAAGAGTAGGCTGGCAGAATGCAACTCCAAAGAAAATAAAGGGAGTTATAACACCCCAGGTCTTAAGCTTAATAAGACCTCTTCAATCCATTGTGATTGGCTCCAGAAAGATGATCAGGGATCAGGACCAGTATGGTCAGAGAAAGGGATCAAGGAGTGGTATAACACACTCAAAAATTCCAACAGACAGAATTTTCTTCAACCAGCAAGGCTATTGGTTGGTGATAAGGATCAGGCCACAGAGGGGCAAAGACTCAGGGTCAAAAATTGATCAGGGGGCAATCAGTGATATCCCCAGGATAAGGATCAGGATCTTAATTTTACAATAATTGGGGGAACATAGGCACACACTCCCCTGGATGATTCTATTATGATGATGCAGAAAAACCAGGGGAGAGCCCCTCCTTTTATAGACCAGAGGCCTGTAGACTATTTACAAGAGATATTTACAAATGGAAGCGGATTCTTTTTTTGTCCCAGGATAAGGATCAGTGTCATGAGAAAAAAAAAGAAAAAAAAAGAAACAAACAAGCACTCAGAAAAAAAACCAAAGAGCCAAATCAAGACCCTGGCCCGTGACAAATGATGGGCCTGGGAAACTGCTGAGGCTGCAGATGACCACTGGCAGGTGTCTGGCGGGCACCAGCAACAGAAGAGACCCGCGCGGGAAACAGAAACGACGCGTGGGAGATCAGTGAGCTAGGAGGTGGAAAGAACAAGGTAGACAGCCGCTGGAGATGGCCAAATTATTGGTTGTTGGTTGTCGTTGCGGGAGGCTGATCTGAGATGAACTGATGGATGGGATTGTGAGCTGGGGGAGAGGGAGAGTCTAGCAAAGGCACCGGTGGGAGAGGTCCATTTCTTGGGACTCCTCTTCAGGGACTTGCCTGCCCTGGTCTGTATTGAGCGGGCACTGAGAAAGGATGGAATGTTGGAGGTAGAGGCCCAGCAGAGTTGAATTTGATTTACGCTTTGCGCGTGTCGGAGCTTTTTGGGATTTGAGCTGTTTTTTGATACCAGCTTGAATCATAGCTTCCTCAGCCCAACCAGTTCTTGTTTGAGATGACCCTTGATTCCCAGCTGAGCGCGGCAAGGACGGCAGCATCATAAGAAGTTGCAAGGTTCATCATCTTGAGGGCACCTGAGAAAACTCAAAAGCAACAAAGTAGATAATCCCTTCTCTGAACGTCCCAGTTGACTGAGCCGGATGTGGGGAGTTGTTTGAGATCTTTGATGAGTTCAAATACCATCTTGGTCTTGTGTTCAATATCCCTAAAGCTACAAACTTGGAGGGAGTTTAGGGCAGAGATCCTATGCATCTCGCAGCGGAGATTGTTGGAGTACTTGTTGTGAAGTAAGCTCAAGGACTGATCAAAGTTAGAATTGAGTTTGAGGGGTTGATGGATGAACCAAGTAAGTGGGCTCAAGTTGGGTCTGATAGATAGGATCAGGAGATTGATCCAAGTCTGATGGTTGTTGGGGGAGATCCGATTGAGTCTGAGCCAGGCCTCCAGCCAAACCTGGTGCAAGTCCCAGAGTTCATGCAATTTGGCGCCAAAGCTGGGCAGGAAGGGAAAGATTCATGAGCGTGGAACAATATGATTGTCGTCAATAATCAAATAAATATTAAAAATAAAAATAAAAATTAAGGAAACACTGGCACCACCCCCAAAAAGTTACTCCTTCAGGTAAAACAATAATTAGTGTTATTCACATGTCCTAATGTCTATTACATAGTGGAATAATTCCCATAACCTGAGGAATTAGATGCTACCCGTGCTATAGCACCAAGAACATGTGACAGGGTACCCCTAGTTACCCTGCTTGCCTTAGTTTCCGTCCCTCTGAGCCCCTGTACCCCTCAGAAGGACAATATTGGGACTCCAAAAGCTATAAATAAAGAGCTCTTTTGAGGAATATTGATGGGCAGAGACCCAGTTACATTTATATCCAGACACTGTGTGAAGGTAATCAAGTGCTTAAAAGAGATAAGGAAGTGATTGATGGCTAATTCTGATCAATAATATCCGTCCTCAACCTCTTTTTTATCAATTTTAACTGCTGAAAAACCTTATAACCCCAGTATACAGGTTTAGCCCATCAGTGCACCTCTCAAACAGAAACCCAAAGGATTTAATAATATACCAGTGAGTTTTATTATCCTTTCTCTGTCGTGGAACCTTGGTTACAAGGCCCTGCCACTCCACCGTGTATTTTATATACATCTTATCTTTGGGTAAAATATCCTTTAAACTAAAGAGCCCAAAGTAACCAGGACTACGTCTTTTCATACTGAAATCCCTGAAGAGAGTTGTTCAAGATCCCCAATATAATTGTGTCCCCTCTATAAAAATATTTGATCATCAATTTATTCATATTGATTTAAAAAAATAAACCATAACCAAACCACTTAACCTTGCAATATGCTTAATCCAAATATTTTACGGATTTTTGCTGAATTTATTAAATAATATATTTATTAAAGTTCTATCAACTCTGGTAGCTTAAGGATAGCAAGGGTCTTGGCATCCAGGAGGCTGACAATTGGGGGTCAGGCCGGGAAATATTCCATTTTATTATATTTCATACCTTGGACCAGACATTTCATGTAAAAATAAATCAAAGATAAATTTATCTGACTTTATAACCGTGATTTATCATTAAATTCTTTTGCATTGGATTTAACAACAAATGCAGAATTCATAATCCATTATTTAAATCTTTGAAAGATAAGAAAAGAAGAATATATTAAAAATTATAAACTTACTGGTTGGAAAGCTTTAACTCAAGCTGAGCAACTTAATATCTCTTCTTCACGTAAACACTTAGATAAACTCCTTGAACAAGAAGATCTTGAAAGGCGCATCAACTTTCAGGCCCTATTAAGGAAACATAAAGCTTGGAAGAAATACCGTATAAATTACTTTTTGAAATATAAAAGTAAGTATACAACTTGTATTACCCTATTATTTTTTGAAAAAATAACATGATATATTTTATTAACCAATAAAATAAACTTTTTTATCAGTGAACCCTCCTGTGTCAGAAACCACCGCCACTGAAGTTGATTTATTCAATCAAGAAATCCCAGATATCTCTGGACTCCCTGAAAATATTGATTGGGAAGGTGAAGACCTCATTGAAACAAACCAAGAACCAGTAGGATTACCTACTCAGGATCAATTAAATCCCAATAAAGTCTTGCTACATTTGAAAATCAACTTAAGTGAGTTTTGAATAAAACTTATTTTTACATATTTTTTCTGTAAAATACTTATAAGCATATTATTCAAAAATGAATAGAAGTAACACAAGAGCCTCAGGGAGAATTCCCTTCTATGGATCTTTGCCAACAGCTCCCAGTAACCTTGAGACCACCAATAAGGACAACCATGAAGGGACTGGAACCCGTGAATCAAATTTGGATGGACAAGGAGCAGCACCAGTTACTTCTGCCCTCTCCCAACCTAGAGTTGGAGAAGGTAGTAGAATCAAGCCACCCTCTTTTACAAAAAGATTCCCTGCATCCACCCCAGCAGAATATGTGCAAGGAATCCAGGATCAAAGACTTAGTCAAAGAGCATGTGAAATATTGGGAAGAATTCAAAGAAGCCCAAGCCAAGGAGGACATGGTGTCTATGAAAAAGATAATCTCCCAGGCAAAAGCCACCCAGATAGCTCTTCAGAAAATGATTCCAAGGAAAGAGGTAGAATCCTACGTAGAAAAGTGGAATCCTTGGGATCAATTAGCCCAACTGAAAGGCAAAGGATCAGGAAAGAAGAGATCCTCTTAACATCCCAAACCAAAGGGAAAGAAAGACTGGGATTAGATAATATCCCCAGCTCAAAAATGGAAAAAGGTTTACAAAAATTAGCTTCTAATTCTGAGCCCAAACAAACCTCTGATGTAATTACTTCCTTTTCTAATGATATGTGTCATAATTCCAAAATTGTTTGTGAAAATTTGGATGGTGTTTATACCCAAATGGATAAATTACCCTCAGTAGTAGCCAAATTGATTAATAACCAAACAAAGACGGTAGGAATGGAAGAAATAAAAGAACATACAGAAAAGTTATTGGAGACAATTGATCAAGGTAGGATCAGACTGAATCAAAAAATTGAGAATATGTTATCAGGAATCCAGGAAGATTTCATTATGTCTTTCCACCTCTTAAAAGAAGAATTGGTAACCACTACTAACAACTCTATTCTATCCCTTAGTGAAAAACTGGATGTGCTTAATAAAAAAGTGGACCAGCAACTTAATCTGATCAAAAATGATCTTAGAGACTTGAAAGTCTGTCTGACCAGCCCCTTGGGGAGTACCACAGAGGAACCAAAACCTCACAGACAAACCACTACTCCTTATGCGCCCCCCTTATTAGGAATGCATAGGAGTGACACCTTTAGGCCTAGTCCTACCCATGAGATGGAGCAAGCCCTCAAACTGTTACCCCCTATTTCTGAATGGCCCGAAATCTCCAGTGAAGGAGAATAAAATCATATAAATTTTATTAAATTTATTGACTACACTTTTAACTCTTATGACCTACCAGAAGCTAGACTACACTTTTAACTCTTATGACCTACCAGAATCTATAGCTGTAGTCAGGCTGCCCAGAATATTTGAAGGAGTAGCATTGGACTGGTTTATCAGTTAAAGAGAAGAAGTGGGATCCTTACAATGGAATTTGTGGAAACTTCTAATTAAAGAACAATTTGGTTCTAAAATGTGGAAAAGCAAAATGATGAAAAATTTTTAAAATTCCTCATTTGACCCCTCCAAGGATAAACCTCACAAATGGTGCTTGGAACAGAAGAAAAGTTTGGATTTCTTCTATCCAGATGCTGATAAAGAGGAAGTAAATGAAAGACTCCTCAACCTGTCTCCTGGCAATCTTAACCATAGTGTAAGATGTAGGATGAGTATGGATGCTGACTTGCCAACTCTAATCAATGTGCTAGAAGAAGTAATAGACAAGAATGGGTTAGACAAGAAAGTCCCTTCTCAACCCAAAGAGAACTATAACATTAACAAAACCAGAGAAAAACCTCCTCTGATGGATACCTCTGATAATAAAAAACCTAATGAGAATAGGGATAAAGAGAGAATGCCTGCAACTTTCTGGAATTGTAAAAAGACTGGGCATATGAGGCAAGACTGTTCATTACCATAAACAAAGATAGCAGAATTGGAAGGAGAGCAGGAGGTTGAAGGGAATCAGAACTATGAAGATGTAGCTGATACTTAAGGAGCCATTTCTGAATTTGAATTGGTCCTGACCAACCCTGTTAATTTTGTAGAAGGAGATATAGGCTCTTCTTTAGAAATCAATAACATCCATGGGGATTCTAGCTTGCCCCAAAAATGGGATCCTACCATAATTCCTAGACATAGCACAAATGCCATAACATTAACAGTTAAAAATATGAGTGGGAAAAGTTATACCACTGGTCAAACTTGTTATGCAACAGGATTGTATAAAAACAGACTTATAAGGTTATTCATGGATAGTGGAGCCTTTTGCTCATGTGTTTGTGCTGAATTCTTCAACAAATGGGACCCCAATTGAAAAGAACACCTTCTGCCTTTCCCAAAAGCAAGGTTCAGCTCTTGCAACTCTACCATGAATGCTATTGGAGTATGGACTGCTCCTATAATACCACCTCATACTAAAGGATCTTTGAGGATACAAGTGGAATTTGTAGTATTGCTCAATGGACTATGTGACTACCTGATACTGGGTAATGATGCCTTATGTGTATATGGTATAGATGTGTTCCAGAGTAAAGGAAGATACTTCACAGTAGGTGGTAATTGGGACAAGAAGTTTAATATATGCACCATTCAGTATAACTTCCCCTCCTCTACTTATCAAAAGCATTTAGAAGACTTTGACCAAGAATACTTCTCTCAAGCAGCTCTGAATATGAAACTGTTGGAGGAACAGAAGAAAGATATATTGAAAGTCTGCTTTGAAATCAGAATGCTTTTTGTACTAAAGATCATCCCATTGGTGATATTAAAGGACATTATATGGTATTGAAATTGACCATTAAGCCTTCTTATCCTCCAAACTTAAGAAGGCAAGCCTATCCTTCTAGTCCAAAGTCTAGAAAAGCTCTTGAGGAACGTATCCAAGAACTAATAGACTTACAAAGTATTAAGGAAAGTAGGGCATAATGAACAGGTAGATGTGACCACACCTGTAATCATAGCTTGGCATAATGACAAGTCAAGAATGGTAGGAGACTTAAGAATGCTCAACAATTATACTCAAGCAAATTATTATCCTATACCCCGGATTGATCATGCTCTGCATAACTTGTCCAAGGCCAAGTACATCACTACTATGGAAATGCTTAAAGGTTTCCACCAGATACCACTAAGCCCTGAAAGCAGGAAGTTTATGAGAATAATCTTTCATTTGGGAATATATGAATATCTTAGGATGCCGTTTGGTATAAAGAATGCTCCATCATACTTCCAGAGGACAATGGATACAGTTCTAGGTACATACATCAGACAAGGATGGATTATGGTATATATAGATGATGTTATCATATACTCTGATGATTGGGATACTCATATTAACAAAGTAAGATTAGTACTCCAGACTATATCCAAAGCAGGATTGAAGGTGTCCATGAAGAAATGCAACTTTGGCTACGGAGAATTGAAAGCCTTAGGACATATAGTCTCTGGTTTAACTCTAGCTGCTGATCAAAATAAGATAACTGCTGTCATGAATAGACCTACGCCTCAAAACAAAACAAATTTACTGTCTTTCATTAGTTTTTTCAGTTATTACAGACAATACATACCAAAGTTTGCTCTGCTAACTAAGAGTCTGTATGAAGTGTGCAACAACAACACTCTATTTGAAATGAATCATGAGAGACTGAAAAAATATGAGGAATTAAAAATAACTATGAACTCTACTCCTTTACTCCTCCAACTAGATTACTCCAAGCCCTTCAAACTGTACATTGACGCCTGCATGGAAGGGTAAGGAGCTGCTCTACATCAAGAAAGGATAGAAGAAGACAGACCAGTAGAGAAACAAGTACTCTTCATATCTAGACAGATCAAAGATACAGAAAAGAGATATAAAGCCAGTCAGTTGGAATGTTTGGCACTAGTATGGGCTTTAGAAAAGCTACACCATTACTTAGAAGGCACCATTTTTCAAGTAATCATGGACTTTAATGCTGTAAGAACTCTTATGAACATGACAACTCCCAGCAGAAATATGCTCAGGTGGAACATTTCTAAAAAGCAGTATAGAGGTGAGATTACTATAGTGCATAAAGCTGGAGGTAAACATCAGAATGCTTATATTCTAAGTACAAATGCTTTGCCTAATGACTCTAACAATCCAGCATATGACCCTGAAGATCAAGATATCTTTCCTATCCTGAACATCAATCTTTTTGCATTGAATGCTCCAATAATGGGGATCCACTTATGTGAATTAGATACTGATTTCTTCAACCTAGTAAGGGAAAAATACTCTCCTGAAATCAAGCTGCTGATTACCATTATTGAATGTGAATCCCCAGAAGCAGCTCTGATAAATAGTCTACCTGCTTCATTACTTAAACCCTATAAAGCAGGAAGGTTTACCTTTTGGGATGGTCTCCTTTACTACAGACACCAACATTCAAGTTTATTAGTAATAAGCAACAAAGAACATATACAACATATACTCCAGGAATCCCATGAAAACTTTTCATCAGGGCATCTATCCACAGAAATAATTTTGGAGAAAGTAAAACAAACTTCTTAGTGGATAAACTGGAAATAAATCACTATTAAATATGTTACTAGCTGTGAAACCTGCCAAAATCTAAATAAAACTACTGGAAAAAGGTTTGGACTCTTACAGAAAATCTCTGAGCCTACAACCAGATGGGAAATCATTAATATGGATTTTGTCACCAGCCTCCCCCCTGGAGGTACTCATTCATATAACTCTGTCCTATTTATAGTTGACAGATATTCTAAGAAGGAAAAATTCTTACCTAACCACAAAGAAGATAGTGCTATGGATGTAGCGTTACTATTCTGGAACAGGATCATAGCTGATGTGGGTATACCCAAGATTATAATCAGTGACAGAGACCACAAATTCACCTCTGAGTTTTGGAGGAATCTACATGATATACTGGGTACTACTCTAGCATTTTCTACAGCATACCATCCCCAAACCAATGGATTAGCTGAGAGAATGATACAGACCTTAGAAGATATGTTAAGAAGGTTCTGTAGCTTTGGTCTGGAATACAAAAACTCAGATGGTTATTGCCATGGTTGGGTAAGCATACTCCCAGCCCTAGATATGGCTTATAAAAGCAGTACAAATTCTACTACCAAAGAAGCTCCTTACATACTAGAAAGAGGATGGATTCCAAAACTCCCTAGGAATAACTTAAACTATAACTTAGGCACTATTCATCCAACATCTATTGACTTTAAGAAGATGATAGATCTGTAAAATAATCACGCTCAAAAATGTGTAGAAGAAGCAGTAGCATACAAAAAACAAAGATGGGACAAATCACATAAAGAACCTGACTTTAAAATAGGAGATCAGATCTTGATATCTACAACCAATTTCAACAATCTAGCAGGTAACAGAAAACTGAAACCAGCCTTTGTTTGTTATCAAGAATATGCATGGCAAAAATGCTGTGGAAGTAATCTTGAGTGAAGAATTATCAAGAAAACACCCAGTATTTCCTGTTATCCTAGTCAAACACTTTTAACAAAGAGAAGGTAGCAACCTCCCTCCAGAAATAATCCCAATAGAACCTTACCCTGTGAAAGAAAAAGGGAAAGTCAGCAGGATATTGAGAGAGAAGAAAGAGAGAGTACAAGCAAAAGATGTTAGAATATACTTATTAAGATACAAAGGAGAATCTGCAGACAAAGATGAATGTTTAACAGAAAATGACATACCTGTTAGACCAATACATCTCAGAAACTACAGGGCCAGCAAAAGGAACTGAAACAGACATGGAATTAATTTTTTCCCAACATGCTCTAGATTTTTTTTTCAGATATGCTCATATCTTGGAGTGGGGGAATGTCAGCTTTCTACAATTGCAGAGCAAGCTGCAAAATTAAAAGAAATAACAGAAAAATGATAATAATTAAATTAACCTATAAAGCAGTAGGAAAACCATAAATGTCAGCTTGCTACTATGTACAGAGCAACCTGTCAATAGCAAGAAAAAAATATGAAAAAATAAGAATATCTAAATTATGAAAATAAGGAGCGAGGAATTCATAAATATTATTACAAAAATGAATTTCTCACCCAAAATTAGGTAGGGTCACTCACTGACCCCAACCTTGAATTCCAAGTCCTTATATTTTTAAAATAATTAAAAAGAAAAGTACTAAAAATTAAAATACCAGTATGGCACTTTTTTGCCATTCTAATATTTCACAAGAATTTTCACGTATGGGGTTGACATCTAAAAGTCACTCAGAATTGAGGTTTTGTGTATATTTTAGGAGTTACACGCGGAAATGTGTTATGTCACAATTCCCGCGTGCAGCCCCACATCACTACATATCCCCACATACTAGAGACCCGCGCGCAGCTGATTCTGCCACGCATGCAGCGGATCCTACCGCGCCCACATCTGTACTAAGTGATCCCCGCGTCTGGATCAGTTGTGACTAATCTGACAACCAGGTACCGCTCAGAAGAGCTACAACCTAGTTAGGGTTGCCTAGTATATGTAACACACTGACATATGCATTACTAATGATCTGAAAAGATCAAAACTTAAATAAAATTAATGAAAATTAAGTTTAATACATTTTTTAATAATAAATCAAAGATCAAGGAATATAACATAAATCACTGACCCTGATCTTTGAAGACCACAAAGCACTACAAGGAGTGTTCATAAAAATTATTAAAAATTATCTACATGATCAGCAGATACTGAAGAATTAGTAAATATTCAAATCTGCCCCCTTCAAAGAAATATCAATAGTACAAATGAAGGATGAGTACAGAATGATCAAATTTACGCCATAACAGATTAACAGATCCTGTGGCTAGAATAGTACAGAAATCCAGAAGATCTACGGACAGCTTATTGACAGCTCCAAGTGGATGTGCTTATCGTGCCCTGACTGGCTTTCCAGCCTCAGCACACAATCAGAACCCTCTCTACGTGCCCTGAGAAGACCAAAATCACCCCAAAAAGGTATTTATACAGAACTCTTTGGATCCATTATTCCATAATCAGTTACCAGGAATTATTAATTATCAATCAGAAACTTTTTCATTATTGATCAAGTGCTTATATGAAGATAAGCAAGTGATTTATGAATTAGTCTGTAGTAGTATTATTTACCGTTCTTAACCAATCAACCATTGAAGTTTAGTCAAGCAATCTACCCCATCTGCTCTGGAACCCTTCCAATTATTCATGTATTTTCGTGGTAAAGTGCTCAGAGTGAGTGTTACCCTTCCTGTCTTGGCCATTTGTGCTTTTAATCCTGGCCACTAGTGGAAAAAGTCCTTTCTAAGGCTCCCATCTTTATTCCAAGGTTCTTAAACTGCCCAAGGAGGCCCCTTGAGGAGAGGTTGCTAGTCTTTAAAGATCCCCAGTAGTATAATACTGTGGCCCCTCTTTTATATTATATTTAAAACTATTCATTACCAAACCAATCAAACCTTGAAACTGCTCTAATTAAATCATTTATATGAGCTTCTAAGTGTTTATTATTGGAATAATAATAATTATTATCATTTCAGCATTTTTATCACTCTCTGTAGCTAAAGGACCGCAAGTTTCCTGGTATCAGAGAGCTGAAAACTGAGGGTCTGGCCGGGAAATATCCTTAAATAATTAATTCTTCATTATCTATTCCTTGGACCAGTCTTTTTATTTTTTTTTTTAGAAAAAAATATGTTAAAATACTTATAACATATATTTTTGATCATTTGTTTCTCTAGTAGATCTTAAGACCAACGGAGAATTGATCAATTATTATTTGAACCTTCTTAAAAATAAAAAACAAGAAAAACTCCGTAACTTTGTTCCTGTTATTATAACTCCTGAGCAACAACAGGGGAAATGGCTTTATAATAAACAGCAGGTTATAAAGGACAAAGAACTTGAGCTTGAAAGAATTATCAATTTCAATTCTTTATTAAGGCAACATAAGGGGTGGAGGATTTATAAAAGGAACCTTTATATTTATAAAATAAATAACCCTGAAGATAAAGAAAAATCCAAAAGTAATAAAAGTGATTATTTTTTCTAAAAACATCATTTTAACACGTAAAAATACAAAAAATATCAAAATTATATGTTTTGTTTTTATCCATCTCAGTGGATTTTTTTTTATGGTGATCTCATTGACCAGGAGCTCCTAGAGGACGCCCCAGACAGTGTACCATTGGACTTACCCTTGGATTTATCCAGGATCTGATTTGAACTCACTCAGACCCCGTTGGAATACCCTCCAAGGATAGTTGTGATCCCAACCAAGTTTTGGTACCCTTGAATTTAACTCTAAGTAAATTGAAATATATATAAAAAAATTATTATTCAAAATATAAAACACACAAAAAAATTATTTTTATCATTTTAAAAGTCTTTTTTCAAAGTTTTGACAAAAGACGTACACATTTTTTTTGTACTATGTATCAAAATAGACAAAACACCCGTGCAACTGGTAGAGCCCTGTCATATGGATCTCTGCAAGGAGGAACCCGTGCGCGCAAGGACTCCAGTTGCAAGCGCAAAGAGGGGACTCAAACCTTTGAACATAGCTTCACAGGGGACAACAACGGCAACAGCCACCGCCGCCAACTCAACCAACAGACCATTGGAGAGCCATCTTTTGCCCACCAGGTTATCCCAGGAGAGTACAGGTCCTCCTATGCCACCCCAGCTGGACTCAACCAAGGAGGAAAGGGGCAAAGGGTTAGTGAAAGAGCACGTGAGCTATTGGGAACAATTCAGGTTGGCTCAGACCCAGGAGGATCAAACAGGTATGAGAAAAGCCATTTCTCAGGCAAAGAAATCTATGATTTCTCTGCAAAAGTTGATCCCAAAGAAAGAAGTAGAAGGTTACGTGCAGAACTGGAATCCTTGGGATCAGTTAGCTTCCTTAAACAAAAAGGACCCAAAAAAGAAGAGGTCCTCAGCCCATCAGAAGTTAAGGAACCCAAAGGATTGGGACAAAATAATATCCTTAGCCATGAAGTGGAAAAAGGTGTACTGCAATTAGATGTAGAAGCTCTTAATAGCTTTTGTGTAAATGTGTCTCACAATTTTACCATTATTAGCCAATGCTTTGACAAAGTTTATAAACAATTGGACAAATTAAGTTCAAGTGTTTGTAGAGTGATTGACACTCAGTCTCAGATTATGAGAATTGGTGAGTTGGAAATACAACAAATCAAGGAGAGTATAAGAGCTAGTAAGTTTGACCTGATCAAACATATTGATGATAACCAATCAATCCTTCAGGAAGATATTCTTGCAACCATAGACTAGCTTAAGGAAGAAGTTAAAAAAACTAGTCCTACTCCTTCAGCTCATCTGACCAACAAAATTGACTTATTAAGCAATAAACTTGATTTAGAGTTAGGTATGATTAAGAATGATCTCAGAGATCTTAAGATCAATTCTACTAACTCTCCGGTTATTGACCTAGAAGAAACTAGGCCTTCCAGGTTCACCACTACCCCTAGTTTTCCTCCCAGAGCCAGGATAACTAGGGATGAGTCTTTCAGACCCAGTCCTACGCCGGAAATGGAGCAGGCTTTGAAGCTAAATCCTCCCATCACTGAATGGCCTAAATTCTCTGGAGAAGGAGAAGACAACCATGTCAGTTTCATTAAGTTTATTCACTATACTCTTTTCTCCTACAAGCTCCCTGATGCAATAGCTGTGGTGAGATTGCCCAGATTATTTGAAGGAGTAGCTCTTGATTGGTTTATCAATAAAAGAGAATAAGTTGGATCTTTATCCTGGAATTCTTGGAAAGAATTGATCAAAGTGCAGTTTGGTACCAGGATTTGGAAAAGAAAGATGATGAAATCTTTCAAAACTTCCCAGTATGATCCATCCAAGGACAAACCTCATAAGTTATGCTTATACCAGGAAAAAGAGGTTGGACTGTTTTTACCCTGATGCTGATAAAGAAGAAGTCAATGAAAGACCCCTCAGCTTATGTCCCGGACAAATCAACCAAAGTGTAAGATGTAGAATTCTTATGGGTTAAGATCTTTCCACCTTAATAGGTGTGTTGGAAGAAACTATGGATATTAATGGTCTTGATAAAAGTGTCAGCCTACTAGATGCCAAGGACCTCACTCCTTCTAGCTACTAGAGGTGATAGAAAGTTTGGATCAAAAATAAGATAAAATGCCGGGTATATGATTTGGCTAAAAAGGTCAAATTTAATTATATATTTATAAAATAAATTTAAATGGAGAGGCCAAGACCTTAATGGGGTTGTTGAGCCCTCCGTAACACAGGTATATGTCTTTTAAGGACAATATAGGAGCAATTGTGGTGCCTGTGGGGTTGACAAGGATTCCTTTCAAGAAGGGTGTGTGTAATTTCCTTGGGGCATAGGTTATGCAAAACCTACAAAAAAGGGGTATAAGTCAGCAGGATCACTTACTAGGTCTAGATCCGGACTTATTCTTGATGAATGGGCCAATATTCAAGGATTCAGGGTGCTGGAAGTTGGTACTGGGGCAGGCTGAATGGTTGGTTGTTCACTTTGGCCAAAAAAACAGGGATTCAAGAATTATGGTCTACAATTTTATCAGAAAGTGGTCCAGGATCACACACTTATTTCTTCTAAGGGTTTGATGGCTTTAGGACGAAAATATCTTAAGCAATAATGACTACATAACTGGATCTGTGTTAGAAATGGCTGGGGGAAGGGCCTTTATTTATATTGTTTGGGTCCCCTCATGGTACAGCCCTTTTTCCAGCCAAAGGAGTGTGACTCAGGCTAGTGCTGAGGCCAGGGAGCCATAGGTGTGTTTGTGTGGACCTGCTCTAGTCACTACAGAGGTACAGGAAGCCCTATGTCATCATGCTTTGGTCTTGATACCCGTTTCTGTGCCCTTAATGACCTCACTGTATTGACCAAAGAGGTTGTATTCAATTAATATTTATAAATATAAGCCATGGCTTCCTGAGGCCAGGGGCTTGAACACAGGCTATGGGGACCTTATGCTGCAAGGAAATTTCAATTCTGAGGCTCTTCTTCCCATATTGGAGTGTCTTACAGTTCCTTAATTGGACAGTACACCCCTAGTTGTGACTAGTTACGTACAGTTTTAATTATAAGGGGTATGGAGAGTGTTGTATGTATTCCTGGTGTCTTGTGATCCATCTAGCACGAAGCTAGGCCCCTGTTTATGCACATTACACACTCTCAGGGTGTTACAGTAACTCACAGATACCTTTTTAGGTACAAATCTTTCGTACAGGCCCTTTTAAAGAGGCCCTGACAACCCTTTGGTATAGTTCCAAAAAGGGTGCAGGGCCCATTTTTCCGGATTTTTGGGTTGTTTATCCCCTTTCATACTATTCCCCACCACCTAGTGGCGCTCTCTGGCCCCCATGTGATGTGGAACAGTGCTATGGGGTGTATTGGAGGTACCCCACAGCCCTGTTTCCGTTTTGGGAGAGGGGAGGGCTGGCCAATGAGCCGGACAGTATCTTTGCGCGGTGGCTGAGTGGGTCACTAGGGGCCCGCGCAGGGTAGTCCTTCAACTACCTGCAGGGCCGGCGATAGGTAGCGGCAGCCGCGCGAGGTAGCCACTTGGCTACCCGCGGTGTAAGACTCCAAACGGTGCTAAGCCGTGGCAGTTCTGTGGAGGGGAAAGGTGCTGTTTAGGCTTCCCTCCTAGGAGTTACAATAATATTTAAATGTAACCAGAATCAAGGTCCAGAACCTTATGGATGAGAAATCAAAGTAAGGGAAGAGGATAAGAGTTGTTGGTAGCGATGGAAACAACACTATCTGAGGCAAGATGGTGCAGGTAAAGACTTGAACAAATAAGTCAAGGTTTGTTCAGAGTTCAATAGAACAAGGCAGTTGTAAGTAACAACGCCCACAAGCTAATAACTCTGGTCGTCAGCAGCTGATTAGGAAAGATCAACTCAATCCCAACCAACCTCCAGCTTCTCAATGAACCTGCCCAACTCTCCGCAATCAAGCGCTTGAAGGGTACCAGATAACTGTGGGAGGCTGAACAAAACAAAAGCAATTTGTTTATGAAGCTCTGGAAGCAAATCAATAACAAATTTGAGCAAGAATATCCCAACACTTCTCAAGGGACTCAAGAATAGCATGGCAAAATTCAACCTTAAAGAAGAAGGGAGGTATAACACTCCAGGTTTTAAGCTTAATAAAACCTCTTCAATAAAACGTGATTGGCTCCAGAAGGATGATCAAGGAGAGATCAAGACCAGTATGGTCGGAAAAAGGGATCAGAGTGGTATAACACACCCAAGAATTCATACAGACAGGAATTCTTCTTCAACCAGCAAGGCTATTGGTTGGTGATAAGGATCAAGGTCACAAGGGACAGAGTTCGAGTACGGAGGCTCAAAGGATCAAGGGGCAATCATGGATATACCCGGATAAGTTGCTCAGATAAGTGGGGAAGGATTCCCACGGATAAGTTGATTATGATGATGGGGAAAACAGATGAGATGAGATGATGATGGTCTCATGGGATGCTGGGCCAAAAGGCAGGGGAGAGCCCTTCCTTTTATAGACATGAGGCCCTGTATACTATGTACAAGAGATACTACAAATAGGTGCGGGAAAATGAAAAAATAAAAAAAAGATGACATGAGAGGAAAAAAAAAAAAAAGAAATGTCGCCCGCGTCGAGAATGACCGCGGGCAACCAGATGGACACCCGCGACAGCGGTGGCGGGTGTTGACAACGGCTGTTGTCGCCCAATCGGCGGCGACAGCGGGGTGAAGGTTCCGACGGCCGCAAGCGGTTGCTTGCGGTCGTCGGTCGGATCAGATGATGGGCAAGGAGGGCGTGAGTGAGTTTGAGTTGATGGTCGTCGTCGTTGGATTGGAGGGATGAGTGGATGGTTGGAGTGATAGATTGGGTGAGTCGGTGGGTGGTGGGTTGAGTTGGGTTTGAGGTTGTTTGATGGCATGGTTGATGAGTGGATCGAGTGGGATCCTCTGGAGCTGATGATGATGGAGTGGGTGATGATGATGCTCTGGTAGGTTGAGATGGTGGGTATGATGAGATTGACCAAATGATAGTTGACGACCGTTGCGACAAGCAACGGCGTTGGTTGGATGAGAGGATTGGGAAGGATCAAAGGGATTGTTGAAGGTGGTTCAAAGATTGCTCGCGTTGCCAAAAGTCAGGGCCGCGAGCGCGACAAGTAGGAGTTGAACATAGGAGGGGGGGATCAAAGCAGAGAGACAGGCAAGAGGCCTGTCCTAGACCGCTAGGACAGGGAGAAGTTGAGAGATGGGGGGAAATGAAGGTACCCATAGGGGTACAACCAAAAAAAATATTTTTTTTTTTTTTGATTTATTGATGGATAAAGAGTGTAAAAAAATTAAAAAAAATTTCTTTTTTTTTCTTTTTTTTTTTTTTTCCGTGGTGTCCCGGATTGGTCACCACATCTCTCCCCAACTTACAGACTGTCCCTATTCTGCATCTAAAATTTGAAGTGATTAAAAAAAAAGGCAGGCAACAAAGAAATTGAAGCAAAGATTGGCCATTTCTTGATCTTGAGAGCAATTGAAGAGTTGAGGAAAATATCTTGATTCTTCCAAATGAGCCCTAGAAGTGGCAGGAATAGAACAAGGAGGACGTCCCAGGTGCTCACATATGTGGCATACAGTAGAGTTTTACAACAAAAATGCAGCAAATGACCCTGGTGGTGCACAATTGGGAGGACTTACTTCTGAGATAAGTTGCCCCCACGACAATGAAACTTCTTGACTTGATCAGCAGAGAACCTTCTGGCCAACCAAGTACCATCCAGCTCCTCCAAAACATAAGATCCACCTCTAACTTGATGAACCACTCGATAAGGGCCATTCCAACGATTAGAGAAAAGCTTGCCCCAAATTCAGAGCCACCATCAGTAGAGTAAGATCAAGCCAGGCCATAACGCATTTTCCAGGTCTCGTAGAGGAAAGCTGCCACTGATTCAGAGCTAAGGTTCTTAAGAAATTTTGCTTCAACCCATCCGGAAAAATCATCTCTAGCCACAATGAGGTACTTAGCACCACCTGCCTTAATATGAACCACATCCATAGCAATCCTTCCAAAGACAGTGGACTCCCCAGTAGGATAACGAATTTCAGCTGGGCGCCTAAGATCATGTTTTTGACAAACTTCACAAATCTTGCACCATTGGGAGATGGATTTCTTCAAAGATGGCCACCAGAATTGTTTGGATAGTTTTCGATAAGTTTCAGTTTCCCCACGATGACCAAGGCCTTCATGGAGACTTTCAAGGATAGAATCTTGTTTAGAGGGAATAGTAACAACAATAAGAGCACAAGGATTGCCTCTCTTCATAAGTCTAGAACCTTGAACAAAAAAATTAGAAGACTTTTGTTTAAGAGATCAAAATTCATTAGCAGAGATATCAGGAGGTTTTTGAAGAGTTGAAAGGTACTGCTCTAATTTAAGCCAGAAGCCTTGTTGAAAGCCAGAATAATTTTGAGAAGAAAAAGAGAAAATAGGTTGGATTAAAGGTTCCTCTTCATTGAAATTGGTTCCAACATCAGATTTGTTGTCCCCAAGAGGTTGTCGAGATAAACCGTCAGGCATGGTGAAAGATTTTCCTGGCCTGTGAACAATATCAAAAGAGAAAAGCTGGATAAAGGCCCCCCAACGAGTCATAGCAGCATTTGGAAGACTGGGAGCATTCATCATTTCAATGATGGGTTGAGCATCAACTTGCAATTCGAAATGTTGGCCCCAGAGAACGGTTTGAAGTTTGTTCATCATTCAAGCCACACCACAGAGTTCCAGTTTGGGCTGGGAGTATCTAGATTCTACATCTGAAAACAACAAAGATTCATAAAGAGCAGGACGGTCCCAACCATTTTCATCTTCCTGAGTAAGGACGGCCCCAACAGATCAATAACTAGAATCAACAGCCAGCTTGATCTTGCCAGCTCCAGGTCCATAAGAGATCTTTTTCAAAACTATGTCTTTACCAACTATCCTTTTGAGTAGATGGAAGCACATTCACAATCTTGGGTCCAAATCCATTCAGCATCTTTTCTGGTTAGACGACGCAAGGGTGCACAGATTTTGGATAAAGATGGGATAAAGATTCTAACATAAGTGACAACACCTAGAAAGCCCCTAACTTCAGTTGGATTGATTGGGGTAGGCCAAGAGATGATCTTGTTGACTTTGGCTGGTGACATCCTTCTTCCTTCCTTGCAGACCACCTGACCAACAATTTCCAGAGCAGGGACACAAGCCGCCAGTTTGGATCCAGAGAAAGTAAGGCCAGATTCCTTGATTTGAAACAGAATCCTCTCCAAGGTAGTAGCATATTCCCAGATAAAACAACAAATTCCTGAATGCCAAGGTAAGAGCTCATTATCATAGTCAGATACTGGAACTTTAATTCCTCCATTGTCAATAAAGATACCAGCATGATCAGGGATTTCATCCTGGAGGATCCACATCATCTGAGCCTGATAGACTGCAACCAAGTTGGTGGCTCCTTGAGGCAATTGAGTAAGTTGAAATTGACCAAGAGGAGTATTGAAAGTAGTGAGAGGATGAGAAATAGGATGTAAGGATCGTTCCTCATAGCCACCCATAATATCCCCTAGACCATAGCAAGCTCTCCCCGCAAAGGATTCAACAAATTCTTCAGTAGCAGGAGGGATACCAGAGTCTTTAATAGTAACTTTATTAAGAGGTTGAAGATCATGAACTATTCTAATTTTACCATTACTCTTGAGGACACAGAAGACGGGGCTGGAGTAACTAGAAGTTGACTGTTCATACAGGCCAGTTTGAACTTGTTCCCGGACCAACTTGATTAATTTGTCAACTTTAGCAGCAGGGATAGGGATCTTTTTCTTTTGCCAAGGATCATGTTCAACTACAGGGATGATATAAGGGAGGCCATAGGATTCCTGCAAGAGACCTCTCTCTTCTCCACAGAAAGCAATAGATTTTTCCCTTAGAGATAAGACATTTTTGATTAAATTTAACTCATCAGGAAGAAGCCATCCATCTGGACCAAAGTTGACCACCTTCAGACGTTCTTCAGTGACCCGTCCATTAGGCACAAAGGGACCAGTAAGAGATTGAGGATAACCACAGTAAGGATTGCGAGATAGAGGAGAACGCTGTAAGACTCCAAACGGCGCTAAGACGTGGCAGTTCTGTGGAGGGGAAAGGCGCTGTTTAGGCTGCCCTCCTAGGAGTTACAATAATATTTAAATGTAACCGGAATCAAGGTCCAGAAACTTATGGATGAGAAATCAATGTAAGGGAAGAGGATAAGAGTTGTCGGTAGCAATGGAAACAGCACTATCTGAGGCAAGATGGTGCAGGTAAAGACTTGAACAAATAAGTCAAGGTTTGTTCAGAGTTCAATAGAAAAAGGCAGTTGTAATTAACAACGCCCACAAGCTAATAACTCTGGTTGTCAGCAGCTGATTAGGAAAGATCAACTCAATCCCAACCAACCTCCAGCTTCTCAATGAACCTGCCCAACTCTCCGCAATCAAGCGCTTGAAGGGTACCAGATAACTGTGGGAGGCTGAACAAAACAAAAGCAATTTGTTTATGAAGCTCTAGAAGCAAATCAATAACAAATTTGAGCAAGAATATCCCAACACTTCTCAAGGGACTCAAGAATAGCGTGGCAAAATTCAACTTTAAAGAAAAAGGAAGGTATAACACTCCAGGTTTTAAGCTTAATAAAACCTCTTCAATCAAACGTGATTGGCTCCAGAAAGATGATCAAGGAGAGATCAAGACCAGTATGGTCGGAAAAAGGGATCAGAGTGGTATAACACACCCAAGAATTCAGACAGACAGGAATTCTTCTTCAACCAGCAAGGCTATTGGTTGGTGATAAGGAAAAATGTCACAAGGGACAGAGTTTGAGTATGGAGGCTCAAAGGATCAAGGGGAAATCATGGATATACCCGGATAAATTGCTCAGATAAGTGGGAAGGATGCCCACGGATAAGTTGATTTCTGATGATGGTCTCATTGATTTTCCTGGGCCAAAAGGCAGGGGAGAGCCCCTCCTTTTATAGCAATGAGGCCCTGTATACTAGGTAAAAGTGATACTACAAATAGGTGCGGGAAAATGAAAACATAAAAAAAAAAAAAAAAAAAAAGATGACATGAGGGAAAAAAAAGAAATGTTGCCCGCATCAAGAATGACCGCGGGCAACCAGATGGACACTTGCAACAGCGGTCGCGGGTGTCAACAACAGGGTGAAGGTTCCGACGGCCGCAAGCGGTCGCTCATGGTCGTTGGTTGGATCAAATGATGGGCAAGATGGACTGTTGTTTGGGATGGTGTAGGATACTGAGTGAAAGCATGACCGTGACGGAGGAGGATTGGTTGTAGGCTCGAGACCCTAAGAAATGAGATCGGAGGAGGAGAGAAGATGGATTGATTGAGGATGATGATGATGAACGGTTGTGGTTGTGGTGATTGATGGTAGAGTAAATCTTGGGATCAATGTGAGTGATGAGATGCCTAGCATCCAAGCCATCCATAGAATGAGCGACCAAGTTGAAGACTGAATGACAATGGTTTGGATTGGATTCAAGTTGGAGTAGCTCGTCGAGACGTTTTTCTTGTTCCTCGATTGTTCCGGTCGGGGGTACCTTTCCGATGATCACCTTGGCTCCGAATCGATTCCAAAGGATCTCTAAGAGTTTACCCCAATAGTGTATCTGAAACCTGGGGAATGAAAAGAAGTGACCAAGGCAAAGGATTGAATGAAGTTTTGAAGGTGATGGAGATGGAGATGGTGATGGTGATGATGATGGTGATGAGGATGGATGATCATTGGTGGTGAGATCGATGATGATGTGATGATGAGGAGGATCCGATCAAAGGGATCATCAAAGGTGGTTCAAAGATTGCTCGCGTTGCCAAAAGTCAAGGCCGCAAGCGCGAAAAGTAGGAGTTGAACATAGGAGGGGGGGATCGAAACAGAGAGACAGGTAAAAGGCCTGTCCTAGACCGCTAGGACAGGGAGAAGTTGAGCGATGGGGGAAATGAAGGTACCCATAGGGGTACAACCAAAAAGAACTTTTTTTTTTTTTTTTTTTTGTGGTGTCCCAGATTGGTCACCACATCTCTCCCCAACTTACAGACTGTCCCTAGTCTGCATCTAAAATTGGAAGGGATTAAAAAAAAAAGCAGGGAACAAATAAATTGAAGCAAAGATTGGCCATTTCTTGATCTTGAGAGCAATTGAAGAGTTGAGGAAAATATCTTGATTCTTCCAAATGAGCCCTAGAAGCGGCAGGAATAGAACAAGGAGGGCGTCCCAGGTGCTCACATATGTGGCATACAGTAGAGTTTCATAATAAAAACGCAGCAAATCACCCTGGTGGTGCACAATTGGGAGGACTTACTTCTGAGATAAGTTGCCCCCATGACAATGAAACTTCTTGACTTGATCAGCAGAGAACCTTCTGGCCAACCAAGTACCATCCAGCTCCTCCAAAACATAAGATCCACCTCTAACTTGATGAACCACTTGATAAGGGCCATTCCAACGATTAGAGAAAAGCTTGCCCCACTGGGTTTCCAAAGATCAATTATAAGCTAAAACTAGGTCACCAGAGTTCAAGGGCTCCCTGACTCGATTAGAGTGCTTGTCCTCCCAATACTGGACGGATTTTGCTCTTGACTCCATCATCTTTTGATAAGCTTCATCACAAACGTCTTCACTTCGCTCCAGTTGCTTGGATCTAGGAACTAACAGATCAGTAGTTGAGGACACCTCTTCAAAAGAGATACCCAAGGAAGATTCCATTTCCAGATCCAAAGGAAGGACTGCTCTTTGACCAAAGATGATTTCATAAGGTAAGTAGCCAGTAGTTCTTTTGGTTGAGATTCGATCAGAGAAGAGAACAAGAGGAAGGAATTTGCAACAATTCTTGCCACTTTCACCAGCCAGTTTAACAAGTGCAGCCTTCAAAGGGGCATGGCCTTGTTCCACCATGCCTTGGCCTTCAGGATAATAAGGAGGAGTAACTCTATGTTGTCCAGGAAGGGATTGGATCATTTCAGCAAGCTTGCCCCCGAACTCAGAGGCACCATCAGTAGAGTAAGATTGAGCCAGGCCATAACGCATTGTCCAGGTCTCGTAGAGGAAAGCTGCCACTGATTCAGAGCTAAGGTTCTTAAGAAATTTTGCTTCAACCCATCCGGAAAAATCATCTCTAGCCACAATGAGGTACTTAGAACCACCTGCCTTAATATGAACCACATCCATAGCAATCCTTCCAAAGACAGTGGACTCCCCAGTAGGATAACGAATTTCAGCTGGGCGCCTAAGATCACGTTTTTGACAAACTTCACAACTCTTGCACCATTGGGAGACAGATTTCTTCAAAGATGGCCACCAGAACCGTTTGGATAGTCGTTGATAAGTTTCAGTTTCCCCACGATGGCCAAGGCCTTCATGGAGACTTTCAAGGATAGAATCTTGTTTAGAGGGAATATTAACAACAATAAGAGCACAAGGATTGCCTCTCTTCATAAGTCTAGAACCTTGAACAAAAAAATTAGAAGTCTTTCGTTTAAGAGATCAAAATTCCTTAGCAGAGATATCAGGAGGTTTTTGAAGAGTTGAAAGGTACTGCTCTAATTTAAGCCAGAATCCTTGTTGAAAGCCAGAATAATTTTGTTAAGAAAAAGAGAAAATAGGTTGGATTAAAGGTTACTCTTCATCGAAATCGGTTCCAACATGAAATTTGTTGTCCCCAAGAGGTTGTCAAGATAAACCGTCAGGCATGGTGAAAGATTTTCCCGGCCTGTGAACGATATCAAAAGAGAAAAGCTGGATAAAGGCCACCCGGCGAGTCATAGGAGCATTGGGAAGACTGGGAGCGTTGATCATTTCAATGATGGATCAAGCATCAACTTGCAATTCAAAATGTTGGCCCCAGAGAACGGTTTGAAGTTTCTTCATCATTCAAGCCACACCACAGAGTTCCAGTTTGGGCTGGGAGTATCTAGATTCTACATCTGAAAACAACAAAGATTCATAAAGAGCAGGATGGTCCCAACCATTTTAATCTTCCTGAGTAAGGACGGCCCCAACAGATCGATAACTAGAATCAACAGCCAGCTTGATCTTGCCAGCTCCAGGTCCATAAGAGATCTTTTTCAAAAATATGTCTTTACCAACTATCCTTTTGAGTAGCTGGAAAGCACATTCACAATCTTGGGTCCAAATCCATTCAGCATCTTTTCTGGTTAGACGACGCAAGGGTGCACAGATTTTGGATAAAGATGGGATAAAGATTCTAACATAAACAAATTCCTGAATGCCAAGGTAAGAGCTCATTATCATAGTCAGATACTGGACCTTTAATTCCTCCATCGTCAATAAAGATACCAGCATGATCAGGGATTTCATCCTGGAGGATCCACATCATCTGAGCCTGATAGACTGCAACAGAGTTGGTGGCTCCTTGAGGCAATCGAGTAAGTTGAAATTGACCAAGAGGAGTATTGAAAGTAGTGAGAGGACGAGAAATAGGATGTAAGGATCATTCGTCATAGCCACCCATAATATCCCCTAGACCATAGCAAGCTCTTCCCGCAAAGTATTCAACAAATTCTTCAGTAGCAGGAGGGATACCAGAGTCTTTAATAGTAACTTTATTAAGAGGTTGAAGATCATGAACTATTCTAAGTTTACCATTACTCTTGAGGACACAGAAGACGGGGCTAGAGTAACTAGAAGTTGACTGTTCATACAGGCCAGTTTGAACTTGTTCCCGGACCAACTTGATGAATTTGTCAACTTTAGCAGCAGGGATAGGGATCTTTTTCTTTTGCCAAGGATCATGTTCAACTACAGGGATGATATAAGGGAGGCCATAGGATTCCCGCAAGAGACCTCTCTCTTCTTCAAAGAAAGCAATAGATTTTTCCCTTAGAGATAAGACATTTTTGATTAAATTTAACTCATCAGGAAGAAGCCATCCATCTGGACCAAGGTTGAACACCTTCAGACGTTCTTCAGTGACCTGTCCATTAGGCACAAAGGGACCAGTAAGAGATTGAGGAAGACCCCAGTAAGGATTGCGAGATAGAGGAGGACGCATAAGGGGAGGATTGAGGTTGAGAGGCATGGGCTGGTTGACTGGTTGGATCTTCTTAGCAACTGGTTTATAATTAGTGGCAAAAGAGAGAAGTTCTTGTTTCCTCCAAGAGTTGACCCGAGTGACTTGATTACAAAAGCTGAGTCCAAGTTCCAACATCTTCCAAGTCCAATGTTCTGCAATATCCTTGAAGGGTGCCTTTTCCATAAAAGGAGAACCAGGAGATAATACGTTGCTCACATGTGTGGCACAAGGTAGGGTTTTGAAAATGACGGTAAAAGATTGCCCTGGCAGTGCACAATTGGGAGGACTTACTATTACCCCAAATTGCCTCCACTGAAGCCCATATTCCTTCATACCAAAATCACCAAAAACGGAATTGCAATTAGGATCTAGTTTAGACTCATTGCGGAGATTCAAACTGGAACTGAGAGAAGATTGATCAGACTCAAAAGTAGAAGGAAACAAAGACACAACAGATCCAGAGAGAGAAGGAGATGGAGAAGAAATATTTTTGGATTTTTCTATTTTGATATGTTTTTGTTTTTTAATATTCTTGGGCTCAGAAAAGAATGATGAAAGGAATGAAAAATAAGCCTGAGGGATGGGAGTTGACCCTTGAGTTGCATTCTGAGGCTTAAAAGAACTACAACCATTAGTAGGATTAACTATTCCCCTAAAAAATGAGAGGAACTAGAGTTATCCTTCTGCTTCCCCTTAAAAGATGATTTGGGAGAATGACCAGGAAAATCTCTTTCCCAACAACTAGAATCCAAAGAGCAAAGAGGAACTTCAATTTTCCTGCAATCAACATCAGGGAGAAGAATTCTCTCCCCAACTTGATCAGAAAACATCAAGGTTGCACCAAAGTCCATTAAGAAGGGTTGTCCCAAGATCATAGGACTGTCCAAACGAGTGATCCAAAAGTGGCAGGTTCCAACAATATTTTGACCAATCCTGACCGTTACATCTTCAGCAATACCAACCAGTTCACAAGCTTGATTTCCTATCCCATACACTGCAGAGTTGAAGCTGACCCTAGGACTAAGTTTGAGCTTGCAGGCCATAGCATCCAAGATTAAGTTAAGCTGAGATCCAGAATCCACAAGAGTAGAAACAGTTTTAGCTGAGTCACCAAGATAACAAGGAAGGAAGCCAAGGGGACAGGAATAAAGGTTGGATTCTATAGAAGGACTGGTTCCACCAGAGTCCTCCATTAAAGTGCCAGAGGAGACTTTGAGTTCTTCAGGGCCAATTTCCACACGTCGACGAGAGACCCATTTCTTCATTCCTTCAGCAACAGATGGAGAGATCAATAGGAGTTCAGCCACAGATAGATCAGAAATTTTGAGATCAGAAATTTCCTTAAATACTCCCTCCACAGCATTGGGGTGATCCTTGGAGATGCCCCTTTCAAATCAAACTTTGGGCTGGGTGGGGGGAGGAAGTTCAGGTGACGCAGAATCTAAGATAGGATTAGAAGGTTGAGGTGGGGGAGAAGGATCAGGGTGATCTGGGAACCTTTCCATGAGTGGTTCCTTTTCTACCTCCATGTCTTCTACATCAGAGGAAGGAGGCTCAAGTGATGATCAACGTTTAACGGGTTTTCGAAGGATTGAAGTTGGCAAGGAAGGAGCCTTATGAGGTTTAGGTTCCTCATGTTGTTTCCTGGCTGGATCAGATTGATAAGTAGTCCCAGCAAGACTAGAGGAAGAAATGGCTAGAGGATACCAAGGTTGGAGGGTACCACAGGATGATCAAAACTCAAAGGAAGCAAGAGATGCTTTCACAGGAGGTGATGGCTGGTAAGAGGCCACCACATGTTGGATAGGACGAGACAAGTCAAAAGGGATTAGAGCACCATTAGGGAGGAAGTAATTGTTCCCCCTCTGATCTACCAACTTTTCCTTTAGGTCCTTCTGAAGTTCCTGGCATCGTCCAGTTCCATGGCCTTCCCTATGACAGTAGTAACAGACCAGAGTTGATTTGGGGACAGAAGAAGGAGTTTAGGCATAGCTAGCAAGGAAATCTTTTGATCTATTTTGTTCTCAAAGGCTCTAAGTAACTTGGTGATTTCATCTATAGTAGTAGGTTCTCGATTGGAATTAGGATCTGCTTTAGGCCTACGATCTGCCTCCATTTTTATCATAATATTGTTTGACTCTTTAAAAGAAGGAGCATGGACCGGTTCAGTAGTTCTAGGCTTTTCAAAGGTAAGAGCAGTTTTACCTTTCATGACTTTATCCACAGTACTCCTAAGGGTAAGAAAAACAGGGAGCTTGAATCGATTATCCCTGGTGGTAATCATGGATCCAGATTTGACCAGTTCTTCTTTAATCCTTTCCTGCACAGCCAACAAAAAAGATTGGAAGAACTTTGCTCAAATGGGGGACCAAATGTAAGACTCCAAACGGTGCTAAGCCGTGGCAGTTCTGTGGAGGGGAAAGGTGCTGTTTAGGCTGCCCTCCTAGGAGTTACAATAATATTTAAATGTAACCGGAATCAAGGTCCAGAACCTTATGGATGAGAAATCAAAGTAAGGGAAGAGGATAAGAGTTGTCGGTAGCGATGGAAACAGCTTTATCTGAGGCAAGATGGTGCAGGTAAAGACTTGAACAAATAAGTCAAGGTTTGTTCAGAGTTCAATAGAACAAGGCAGTTGTAAGTAACAACGCCCACAAGCTAATAACTCTGGTCGTCAGCAGCTAGTTAGGAAAGATCAACTCAATCCCAACCAACCTCCAGGTTCTCAATGAACCTGCCCAACTCTCCGCAATCAAGCGCTTGAAGGGTACCAGATAACTGTGGGAGGCTGAACAAAACAAAAGCAACTTGTTTATGAAGCTCTAGAAGCAAATCAATAACGAATTTGAGCAAGAATATCCCAACACTTCTCAAGGGACTCAAGAATAGCGTGGCAGAATTCAACTTAAAGAATAAAGGGAGGTATAAAACTCCAGGTTTTAAGCTTAAGAAGACCTCTTCAATCAATTGTGATTGGCTCCAGTAAGATGATCAGGAACAATCAAGACCAGTATGGTTGGAAAAAGGATCAAGGAGTGGTATAACACACTCAAGAATTCAGACAGACAGGAATTCTTCTTCAACCAGCAAGGCTATTCGTTGGTGATAAGGATCAAGGTCACAAGGGACAGAGTTTGAGTGCGGAGGCTCAAAGGATCAAGGGGAAATCATGGATATACCCGGATAAGTTGCTCAGATAAGTGGGGAAGGATGCCCACGGATAAGTTGATTATGATGATGGGGAAAACAGATGAGATGAGATGATGATGGTCTCACTGGGCCAAAAGGCAGGGGAGAGCCCTTCCTTTTATAGACATGAGGCCCTGTATACTATGTACAAGAGATACTACAAATAGGTGCGGGAAAATGAAAACATAAAAAAAAGATGACATGAGAGGAAAAAAAAAAAAAAAGAAATGTCGCCCGCGTCAAGAATGCCGGCGGGCAACCAGATGGACACCCGCGACAGCGGTCGCGGGTGTCGACAACGGCTGTTGTTGCCCGATCGGCGGCGACAGCGGGGTGAAGGTTCCAATGGCCGCAAGCGGTCGCTTGTGGTCGTCGGTCGGATCAGATGATGGGCGAGGAGGGCTTGAGTGAGTTTGAGTTGATGGTTGTCATCGTTGGATTGGAGGGATGAGTGGATGGTAGGAGTGATAGATCGGATGAGTCGGTGGGTGGTGGGTTGAGTTGGTTTCGAGGTTGTTTGATCGCATGGTTGATGAGTGGATCAAGTGGGATCCTCTGGAGCTGATGATGACAGAGTGGATGATGATGATGCTCTGGTAGGTTGAGATGGTGGGTATGATGAGATCGACCAAATGATAGTTGACGACCGTCGCAAAAAGCGACGGCGTTGGTTGGATGAGAGGATCGGGAAGGATCAAAGGGATCATCAATGGTGGTTTGACGATCGCTTGCGTTGCCAAAAGTCAGGGACGCAAGCGCAACAAGTAGGAGTTGAACATAGGAGGGGGGGATTGAAGCGGAGAGACAGGCAAGAGGCCTGTCCTAGACCGCTAGGACAGGGAGAAGTTGAGAGATGGGGGGAAATGAAGGTACCCATAGGGGTACAACCAAAAAAAAATATTTTCTTTTTGATTTATTGATGGATAAAGAGTGTAAAAAAATTAAAAAAAAATTCTTTTTTTTTTTTTTTTTTTCCGTGGTGTCCTGGATTGGTCACCACAGCGGGCTGGAAAGCGGCGACTGCCTCGCGTAGTAGTCACTCAACTACCCGCGAGGCTGGTTGCTCAACTACCCGCAAGGCTGGTCGCTAGCTGCGGCCTAGAGCCTGTGAAAGGTAGTCGGGCAACTACTCGCGGGGCCACTGCCTGTCCGCCACCTCTTTGGTCCTGCACAAGGTAGTTGCTTGACTACTTGCAGGGCCGGTTGTGCCGTAGCTCCTAGGAGCTGCGCGCCTAGCTGCAAAAAAATGACCCGCGGCTGCGCGCGGGGTTATGGACGAAACCAGTTTTTGTCCATAAATCCTAAACTAAACACAATGATGGGTTTCTGACCAAGTTTTTGGTCAGAAACCTATACCTGCGGATGCAATGGGAGGGTGCACAGGTGAACCATGGTTCTACCTGAAGGAGTAGGATTTTGGGGGTGGTGCCAGTGGGTGACCCTACCTGAATTGGCTCCACAAATCCATTTTTTTTATAATATTCTTGGATTTCTTACAAATTAAGGTTTTATTCCTTAATTTTATTTTATTTTATTATTTCCGTATTTTTTTATTATCAATTTATATTTTATTTGTTTTTAGGATTTAGTCAGTTGGTTCTGAATAGTAGCCAGCTGAAAAAAAGGGTCAATAGACCTCCAAGGGAACAAAATACTAGAAAAAGTGAAGAATATACCACCAAAACTAAAGAATCCCCTGCTACTAATCATCTACATTGGAAGTCAAGAAGACTCCAGAATCAAAAGAAAAAGTATGTTGGAACTGTAACCAAACAGGAAACGTAAAACCTGATTGTCCTCTACCTAGGAAAAGGATTAATCTTATTGAAGGAGAAGAGTGTGAAAATCCTGACCCTCACCTTGATGATACTGACAGATCACTCTATGATTGTGATCTAATAATCACTAACCCTATCAATGTTATTGAAGGTAGTATTGAGTCTTCTCTGGACATAAATTCCGTCAATGAGGATTCTAACTACCTCAAAAATGGAATCCCAACATGAAGTTTCACCACATCTCTGAGGCTAAGGCTTTGACTCTAAAACCTTCTGCCGTTAAAAGTTACATTTCAGGCAAAACATGCTATGCTACTGGTTAAATCCAAGGTTCCCCTGTTAAGTTACTTTTGGACAGTGGAGCCTTTTGCTTGTGTGTTGGTTCAACTTATCTGGAGAAACAAGACCCAAACTGGAAACTGAACTTACTACCAGTACCTCAGGCTAAGTTCAGCAGTTGTAATTCTGCTCTCAATGCTGTTGGAGTATGGTCTTCTGATTTTATACTCCCTCACTCTAAAGAATCACTCAAACTAAACATTGAATTTGTAGTGCTCCAAAACGGAGTATGTGATCATTTTATCCTTGGGAATGATTCTATTTGCCTTTATGGTATGGATGTATTCCAAAGCAAAGGGAGATACTTTACTGTAGGAGGAGACTGGAATAAGAAGTTCCAAATATGTCATGTCAATGCTTAAACTTCTGATTCAACTTATTAAAAACACTTTGAGAAGTTCAATCAGGAATACTTTTCTCAATCTTCTTTGAATTCCCTTTTCAATGAAGAACAGAAAAGGGATATCCTGCAAGTATGCTTTGAAAATCAGAAGGCTTTCTGTACCAAAGGTCACCCCATTGGTAACATCAAAGGACATGATATGATCCTAACTCTAAATATTAAGCCTCCTTACCCACCTAACCTCAGGAGACCTGCTTAACCTTCAAGTCCAAAATCCAGAGCTGCTCTGTAAACCCATATTCAAGAATTGGTTGACTAACAAGTCATAAGGAAAGTAGGCCACAATGAACAAGTGGATATTACTACCCCAGTAATTATAGCCTGGCACAATTATAACTCAAGAATGGTTGGAGATTTTAGAATGCTTAATGATTACACCAAAGCTGATTATTATCCAATTCCAAGGATTGACAATGCTCTACATAACCTTTCCAAGGCTAAGAACATCACTACCATGGACATGCTGAAAGATTTTCACCAAATACCTATCAGCCCTGATAGCCGGAAATTCATGAGAATTATCTGTCATTTGGGAATTTATGAGTATCTAAGGATGCCTTTTGGTATTAAAAATGCTCCTTCTCATTTTCAAAGAATGATGGACACAGTCTTAGGATTATTCATCAGACAAGGATGAATGATGGTATACATTGATGATGTTATCATTTACTTTGATCATTGGGATACTCACATAGAAAAATTGAGGCTAGTCTCAAAACCATCTCTGTCGTAGGATCAAAAGTATCAATGAAAAAGTTTAACTTTGGCTATGGGAAACTCAAAGCCTTAGGACACATTGTCTCTGGACTAACCTTAGCTTCTGACCAAAAAAAGATAGAAGCAGTAATGAATAGGCCTATGCCTCAGAATAAAACTGAAATCCTATCCTTCATCAGCTTCTGCAGCTACTATAGGAAGTATTTACTAAAGTTTGCTCTAATAACCAAATCTTTGTATGAGATCTGCAACAAAAAAACTGTGTTTGAAATGACTCATGATAGAGTCAAGAACTATGAGGAACTCAAAACTGCAATGACCTCAGCTCCAGTACTGATCCAGCCGGATTAATCTAAACCTTTTAAGCTCTAAATAGATGCCAGCATGGAAGGGCTACAAGCTTCTTTAAACCAGGAAGTCATAGAAGATGATAAACCCGTGGAAAAACCTATACTCTTCATATTTAGAAAAATTAAAGATACTGAGAAAAGGTATGGTGCAAGCCAAATGGAATGCCTGGCCTTAGTATGGGCCCTAGAGAAACTCCATTATTACTTAGAAGGCACCAATTTCACTGTTATTACTGACTGAAACGCTTTCAGAACCTTGATGAACATGAAGACCCTAGCAGGCATATGTTGAGATGGCAGATAGATATACAACAGTACAGAGGACAGATGACCATAGTTCATCAAGCTGGGACTAAACATCAGAATGCTGATAGTTTAAGCAGGAATGCGTTACGCAATGACCCAAGTAACCCTGCCTATGATCCAGAGGATAATGAAATATTGCCTATAATTAATATTAACAGGTTAAACATGGAATCTCCTATAATGGGCATCCACGTTTGTGAACTAAATGAATCATTGTTCAACTCTATCAAAGAAGCTTACAGTTCTGGCATAAAAACTCTGATCACTATTATGGAAAGTACTTCTCCACCTCCTGAATTGATCAATAGCCTACCTGAACCTCTTTTGAAACCATAAAAAGCCGGAAGGTTCACCATATGGGATGGTTTGGTATACTATAGGCATCAACATCCAAGTGTCAGGGTCTTAACCAAGGATGACCATATCAAACATGTTCTGGCTGAGTGCCATGATAACTGCTCATCTGGTCAATTTTCTGCTGATAGAACTTTGGATAAGGTTAAACAAACTGCTTGGTGGGTTAATTGGAGGGACTCCACTATAAAGTATGTCACCAGTTGTGAAACTTTTCAGAATTCCAACGGGAATACTGGGAAACTGTTTGGACTACTACAAAAGATTGCTGAACCCAAGAAGAGATGGGAGATCATCAATATGGAATTTGTAACTGGACTACCACCAGGAGGAGCCTATTCCTACAACTCAGTCTTGGTCATTGTGGATAGGTTCTCCAAGAAAGCAAAGTTCCTACCTAATCACAAGGAAGACACTGCTATGGAAGTTGCCCTATTATTTTGGAATAGACTCATTGTTGATGTTGGAGTTCCCAAGATTATTATCAGTGACAGAGATCCTAAATTCACCTCTGAGTTCTGAAGGAATCTACAGGATATGCTTGGGACCACCTTAGCTTTCTCTACCGCTTATCACCCTCAGACGGATGGATTAGCTGAAAGAATGATTCAGACCCTGGAAGACATTCTCAGGAGATTCTGTGGCTTTGGACTAGAATACAAGAATTCTGACAGTTATTACCACAATTGGGTTAGCCTTTTACCTGCACTGGAGATGGCCTACAACAGTAGCCAGCACTCTACCACTAAGGAAGCACCTTTCATACTGGAAAGAGGATGATTTCCTAGACTACCCAAGGATAACCTGAACCACCAGATGACCAATATTCACCCTACATCACTTGATTTCAAAAACATGATAGATGTAGCAAACAAACATGCTGTGAAGTGTGTCCAGGATGCTCTGGAGTATAACCAGCAAAGGTGGGATAAAACCCATAAGGAACCTGATTTCAAGATTGGTGATCAAGTCTTGATCTCTACCACTAACTTTACCAACTTGGGTGGAAATAGGAAGCTTAGACCAGCTTTTGTTGGACCTAAAACCATAAATAATCTTCTTGGTAAAAATGCTGTGGAAGTAATCCTCAGTGATGAGCTTTCTAGGAAACATCCTGTCTTTGCAGTAAGCCTCATCAAACACTACCATCCAAGGAATGGAGAACATACTCATTCACCTGCAATACCTGTTACAGAAGTACCTTAAAAGGACAAAGGTAAAATTAGCAAGATCCTTAAGGATAAGAAAGATAGGATCAATGGAAAAAATGTCAGACTCTACCTGGTTAGATACAAGGGTGAATCAGCTGATAAAGATGAATGGTTGCCTGAACATGATATCCCTGATGGAAACATATACCTCAGGAACCACAGAGCCAACAGGAGGCATTAGACCAATTTTTTTTCAGATATAGACATATCTTGGATCAGGGGAATGTCATGTTGCTACTATGTACAGAGCAAAACTGTCAAATAGTAACACAAACTATGAAAAATATGAATACCTCAATTAAAAAAGAAAGGAGTAAAAAATCCATAAATGTTATTACAGGAATGGATTCCTCACCCAAAATTACGTAGGGTCACTCACTGACCCCACCCTTGAATTTCAAGTCCTTACATTTTTGAAATAATTAAAAGGAAAAGTACTAAAAATTACGACACCTTTGTGGCACTTTTTGGACATTCTAAGATTTCACACGTATTGTCACTTATAGGGTTTAAACCTAAAATTAACTCAGAATTGAGGTGTTGTGTATATTTTAGGAGTTACACGCGGAAATGTGTTAAGTCACAATTCCTGCGCGCAGCACCGCATCATTACATAACCCTACGTACTAGCAGCAGCAGGATCCCGCGTACTAGAGACCCCCGCGCAGCTGATTCTGCCACGCACGCAGCGGATCCTACCCCGCGCGCATCTGTACTAACTGATCCCCGCACCTGGATCAGTGGTGACTAATCTGACAACCAGGTACCACTCAGAAGAGCTACAACCTAGTTAGGGTTGCCTAGTATATGTAAAAAATGGACATATGCATTACTGATTATCTAAAAAGATCAAAACTTAAATAAAATTAATGAAAATTAAGTTTTAAACATTTTTTAATAATAAATCAAAGATAAAGGACTACCATGTAAACCATGGATCTTGATCTTTGAAGACCACAAAAAACTACAAGAAGTGTTCATAAAAATTATTAAAAATTGACTACATGATCAGCAGATGATGAAAAAGTAGTAAAAATCCACATCTGCACGCTTTAAAGCAATATCAATAGTACACATGAAGGATGATTACAGAATGATCAAATTTACCCCATAACAGATTAACAGGTCCTGTGGCTAAAATAGTACAGAAATCCAGCAGATCTAAGGACAGCTGATTGACAGCACCAAGTAAACGTGCTAATCTTGCCCTGAATGGCTTGCCAGCCTCAGCCCACCAGAAGAACCCTCTCTACGTGCCCTGAGAAGACCAAAATCACCCCAAAAAGGTATTTATACAGACCGCTTTGGATGTAATCAGTTAATCAGTTTACCAGGAATTTATTTTTTATCAATCAGACACCATTTCATTTTTAATCAAGTGCTTATATGAAGATAAGCAAGTGATTTATGACTTAGTCTGCCGTAGTATTATTTACCTATAATAACCAATCAACCATTGAAGTTTAGTCAAGCAATCTACCCCATCTGCTCTGAAACCCTTCCAATTATTCCAGGATTTTTGTGGTAAAGTGCTCAGAGTGAGTGTTACCCTTCCTGTCTAGGCCGTTTGTGCTTTTAAGCCCGGCCACTAGTGGAATAAGTCCTTTTTAAGGCACCCATATTTATTCCAAGGTTCTTAAACTGCCCAAGGAGGCCCCTTGAAGAGAGCTTGCTAGTCTATAAAGATCCCCAGTACCTGTATAATGCTGTGGCCCCTCTTTTATATTATATTGAAAACCATCTACTTCCAAACCAATTAAACCTTGAAACTTCTCTTATTAAATCATTTATTTGAGCTTCTAAGCGTTTATTATTGGAATAATAATTATTATTATCATTCCAGCATTTTTATCACTTTCTGTAGCTAAAGGACTGCAAGGTTCCTGCTATCAGAGAGCTGACACACAGAAGGTAGTGCAGCATGCCAGATCCAGTCACGTCATCCAGAATACAGCATACAAACACAGGAGGTAGTGCAGCATTCCAGATCCAGTCACCTCATCCAGAATACAGTATACAGATACAGGAGGCAGTGCAGCATGTCAGATCCAGTCACCTCATCAAGCATAGAGTATACAGATCCAGGAGGCAGTGCAACCAGTCCAGATCCAGTCACCTCAGCCAGAATACAGCAATACAGATACAGGAGGCAGTGCAGCATGTCAGATCTTTTCACCTGAACCAAACATGCAGCAAATACACATACAAGAGACTGTGCAGAAGTATACAGGAGCAATAAATGCAGGAGGAAGTCAAACCAGTCTCAAGCAAGAACCAAAAAAACATGCAGCAAATAAACATACAAGAGGCTGTGCAGAATTAATACAGGAACAAATACACATACAGGAGGCTGTGCAGAAGTATACAGGAGCAATGTATGGAGGAGGAAGTGGAACCAGCCTTAACCAGAACAAAACAAACCAACAATATTGCACAGCCATACATGTAGGTAGAATCAAGTAGCAATGAATAAACTACCAGTATAGCACAGCAATATACCTTATCTGAACTACACAGCAATCTATGCAAGGCTGTGCATGCATGAAACCCATTCACAGGCTTTTTCCAACCAGCAGAAATGCCTCATGTAACTGTACAAGCTTTTCCCAACCAGCAGGAATCCCTCATGTAACTGTATCTCACTGTTCCTCACTAGAACAGGGAGAACCCTCAGGGGCAGCCTTGAGCACCCCTGGGGGCAGGATTTGTCTATTTAAGGAGGGCCTCTCTGCCCTATCCAAGTTTTATCCTCATACCACCCCAGCTCAATCCACTCTATCAGTACCCATCTGTGGTACCTACCCAGATAAAATATCAGTGAACCAATTATAAAGGAAACAGGAAACCAGAAACCAAGTTATAACACACCTTTCACCAATTAAACCATCCAACAGGTGATTGAATAAGGGTTCTTCTGTGACCTAAATATTCAGCACCAAATTAAAGAAGAACCACCCTTCAATTAATAAATAACCCTTAAAAAGAAAGAGCGCACAAACAATGGCAACCACCAACCTTTTCCTCTACCCAGCCCCCTGGGGGTAAACCCATCCTTGGGTCCTCTCCTGAACCATCCCTTTGATAAACCCTTGAAACCTTTAATATTGAAATATTGGTTAAGATCAAATATATCTGATCAATAAATAACCAATAGTCCAATACATCTGGTCCATTCTTCAACAAACCCTACCAATATCAATCAATAAATAATCTAGGTCTGATCTGAGACCTATATTAAGTCTCAAAGAAACCAGCCATTAATTTGAATAAATTATTTTGCAGACTTACTATAGTACTAGAAGGGCAGGAAATTCAAAAACACTCTTAGTATATAATAAATACTTCAAAGGAGCAGAAGTAATACTAGATTCCCCTTCAAGGACTGCCAGCAAGCTATTTGCTACTTTTTTTTATATAATCCCACAGGAGTCTCTACAACGCCACCCCAGCTGGACTCAACCAAGGAGGAAAGTATCAAAGTATTATTTGAAGAGCACATGAGCTATTGGGAAAACTTCAGGTTGGCCCAGACCTAGGAGGATCAACCGGGTATGAGAAAAGCCATTTCTCAAGCAAAGAAATCTCAGATTTCTCTGCAAAGGTTGATCCCAAAGAAAGAAGTAGAAGGCTACGTGCATAACTTAAATCCTTGGGATCATTTAGCTTCCTTAAAGGGAAAGTATTCCAAAAAGAAGAGGTCCTCAGCCCATCAGAAGTTAAGGAACCCAAAGGATTGGAACAGCATAATATCCTTAGCCCAGAAGTGAAAAAAGGTGAGCCACAATTAGATGTAGAAGCTCTTAATAGCTTTTCTGTAAATGTGTCTCACAATTTTACTATTATTGGCCAATTCTTTGAAAAAGTTTATCAACAATTGGACTAATTGAGTTCAATTATTTTCAGAATGATTGAAACTCAGTCTCAGATTATGAGAATTGATGAGTTGGAAATACAACAAATCAAGGATAGTATAGGAGCTAGTAAGTTGGACCTGATGAAACATATTGATGATAACCAATCAATTCTTCAGGTAGATATTCTTGCAACCATAGACCAGCTTGAGGAAGAAGTTAAGAAAACTAGTCCTACTCCTTCAGCTCATCTCATTAACAAAATTGACTTATTAAGCAATAAACTTGATTTGGAGTTAGTTATGATTAAGAATGATCTCAGAGATCTTAAGATCAATTCTACTAACTCTCCGTTCATTGACCTAGAAGAAACTAGGCCTGCTAGGTTCACCAGTACTCCTAGTGTTCCTCCCAGAACCAGGATGACTAGGAATGAGTCTTTTAGACCCAGTCCTACTCCTGAAATGGAGCAGGCTTTGAGGCTACTTCCTCCCATCACTGAATGGCCTAAATTATCTGAAGAAGGAGAATACAACCATGTCAGTTTCATTAAATTTATTGACTATACTCATTCTTCTTATGAGCTCCCTGATGAAATAGCTGTGGTAAGATTTCCCAGACTATTTTAAGTAGTAGCTCTTGATTGGTTCATCAATAAAAGAGAAGAAGTTGGATCTTTATACTGGAATTCTTGGAAATACTTGATCAAAGTGCAGTTTTGTACCAGGATTTGGAAAAGAAAGATGATGAAAACTTTTGAAACTTCCCAGTTTGATCCATCCAATTACAAACCTCATAATTGGTGCTTAGACCAGAAAAAGAGGTTAGACTGTTTCTACCCTGATGCTGATAAAGAAGAAGTCAATGAAAGACTCCTCAACTTATGTCCTGGAAGAATCAACCACAGTGTAAGGTGCAGAATGCCTATGCATTCAGATCTTTCCACCTTAATAGGTGTATTGGAAGAGACTATTGATATGAATGGTATTGATAAAAGGTTTAATAGACTCCCCAGGGAACAAAATACTAGAAACAGGGAAAAATATACTTCCAAAACTAAAGAATCTCCTGCTACTAATTCATCTACCTTGGAAGTCAAGAAGACTCCAGAATCAAAAGAGAAAGTATGTTGGAACTTAAACCAAACAGGACACGTAAAAACTGATTGTCCTCTACCTAGGAAAAGGATTAATCTTATGGAAGGAGAAGAGTATGAAAATCCTGACCCTCACCTTGATGATACTGATGGATCACTCTCTGATTGTGATCTAATGATCACTAACCCATCAATGTTATTGAAGGTAGTATTGAGTCTTCTCTGGAAATAAATTCAATCAATGAGGATTCTAACTTACCTCAAAAATGGAATACTAACATGAAGATTCACCACATCTCTGAGGCTAAGGCCTTCACTCTAAAAACTTCTGCCAGTAAAACTTACACTACACAAAAAACATGCTATGCGACTGGTTAAATCAAAGGTTCCCCTGTTAAGTTACTTTTAGACAGTGGAGACTTTTTCTCTTGCGTTGGTTCAACTTATCTGGAGAAATAAGACCCAAACTGGAAGCTGAACCTACTACCAGTACCTCAGGCTAAGTACAGCAGTTTTAATTCTGATCTCAATGCTGTCGGAGTATGGTCTTCTGATATCATACTCCCTCACTCTAAAGGATCACTCAAACTGAAAATTGAATTTGTAGCGCTCCAAAACAGAGTGTGTGATTATTTGATCCTTGGAAATGATTCTCTTAGCTTATATGGTATAGATGTATTCAAAAGCAAGGGTAGATACTTCACTATAGGTGGAGACTGGAATAAGAAGTTCCAAATATGCCATGTCAATGCTCAAACTTCTGATTCAACTTACAAAAAAAATTAGAGAATTTCAATCAGGAATACTTCTCTCAAGCTGCTTTGAATTCCATTCTCAATGAGGAACAGGAAAGGAATATCCTACAAGTATGCTTTGAAAATCAGAATGCTTTCTGTACCAAGGATCACCCCATTGGTAAAATCAAAGGAAATGATATGATCCTAAATTTAACCATTAAGCCTCCTTGCCCACCTAACCTCAGAAGACATGCTTACGCTTCTAGTCCCAAATCTAGAGCTGCTCTGGAAACCCATTTTCAAGAGTTGGTTGACTTACAAGTCTTAAGGAAAGTAGGCCACAATGAACAAGTGGATATTTTACCCCAGTAATTATAGCTTGGCACAATTATAAGTCAAGAATGGTTGGGTATTTCAGAATGCTTAACAACTACTCCCAAGCTTATTATTATCCAATTCCACGAATTTGCCATGCTCTGCGTAACGTGTCCAAGGATAAGTAAATCACTACCATGGACATGCTGAAAGGTTTTCACCAAATACCTATCAGCCCTGATAGCCAGAAATTCTTGAGAATTATCTCTAATTTGGGAATTTATGAGTATCTTAGGATGCCTTTTGTTATTAAAAATGCTCCTTCTCACTTTCAAAGGATGATGGACATAGAGCTAGGATTATTCATCATACAGGGATGGATGATGGTATACATTGATGATGTTATAATTTTCTCTGATCATTGGGATACTCACATGGAGAAATTAATGCTAGTCCTCAAAACCATGTCTGCCGTGTGATTGAAATTATCAATGAAAAAGTGTAACTTTTGCTATGGGGAACTGAAAGCCTTAGGACACATTGTCTCCGGACTAACCTTAGCTGCTGACCAAAACAAGATAGCAGCAGTAATGAATAGGCCTATGAATCAGAATAAAACCAAACTCCTATCCTTTATCAGCTTCTGCAGCTACTATAGGAAGTATTTACCAAAGTTTGCTCTTCTAATCAAATGTCTGTATGAGATCTCCAAAAACACCACCATGTTTGAAATGACCCATGACAGAGTCAAGAACTATGAGGAACTCAAAACTGCAATGACTTCAGCTCCAGTACTGATCAAGCCGGATTACTCTAAACCATTCAAACTCAACATAGAAGCCAGCATGGAAGGGCTAGGAGCTGCTTTACACCAAGAAGTAATAGAGGATGACAAACCAGTGGAAAAAAATATACTCTTCATATCCAGAAAGATCAAAGACACTGAGAAAAGGTATGGTGCAAGTCAAATAGAATGTCTGGCCTTAGTATGGGCTCTGGAGAAACTCCATTATTACTTAAAAAGCACCAATTTCACTGTGATTACTTACTGCAAGGCTGTCAGGACATTGATGAACATGAAGACCCCAGTAGGCACATGTTAAGATGGAAGATAGCTATACAACAGTACAGAGGTCAGATAACCATATTTCATCAAGCTGGGACTGAACACCAGAATGCTGATAGTTTAAGCAGGAATGGGTTAACCAAAGACCCAAGTAACCCTGCTTATGATCCAGAGGATAATGATATCTTCCCTATCCTTAAAATTAATAGGTTAAACATTGAAGCTCCTATAATGGGAATCCACATTTGTGAAATGAATGAATCTTTGTTCAACTCAATCAAAGAATCTTACAGTTCTGGCATAAAGACTCTGATCACTATTATGGAAAGTACTTCTCCACCTTCTGAATTGATCAATAGCCTAACTGAACCTCTTCTGAAACCATACAAAGCCGGAAGGTTCACCATATGGGATGGTCTGGTATACTTTAGGCATCAACATTCAAGTGTTATAGTCTTAACTAAGGATGATCATATCAAACATGTTCTGGCTGAGTGCCCTGATAACTGCTCATCTGGTCATTTATCTGCTGATAGAACCTTGGATAAGGTTATACAAAATGCTTGGTGGTTTAATTGGAGATACTCCACTATACAGTATGTTACAAGTTGTAAAACTTGTCAGAAGTCCAACAGGACTACTGGGAAAGGGTTTTTTCTGATGCAAAAAATTGCTGAACCCAAGAAAAGATGGGAGATCATCAATATGGAATTTGTAAATGGACTACAACCAGGAGGAGCCTATTCCTACAATTCTGTCTTTTTCATTGTGGATAGGGTCTCGAAGAAAGCAAATTTCCTACCTAATCACAAGGAAGACACTGATATGGAAGTTGCCCTATTATTTTGGAACAGACTCATTGCTGATGTTGGGGTTCCCAAGATTATTATCAGTGAAAGAGATCCTAAATTCTCCTCTGAGTTCTGGAGGAATCTTCATGATATGCTTGAAACCACCTTAGCTTTCTCTACTGCTAATCACCCTCAGACGGATGGATTAGCTGAAAGAATGATTCAGACCCTGGAAAAAATGCTCAGGAGATTCTGTGGCTTTGGAATATAATACAAGAATTCTGACGGTTTTTTCCACAAATGAGTTAGCCTTTTACCTGCACTGGAGATGGCCTACAAAAGTAGCAAGCACTCTACCACTAAGGAAGCACCTTACATACTGGAAAGAGGATGGATTCCTACATTAACCAAGGATGAAATTAACCATCAGCTAACCAATATTAACCCTACATCATTTGATTTCAAAAACATGATAGATGTAGCCAACAAACATGCTGTTAAGTGTGTTCAGGATGCTGTGGAGTATAACCAGAAAAGGTGGGATAAAACCCACAAGGAACCTGAGTTTAAGATTGGTGATCAAGTCTTGATCTCTACCACCAACTTTACCAACTTGGCTGGAAATAGAAAGCTTAGACCAGCTTTTGTTGGACCTCTCAACATTAATAAAGTTCATGGTAAAAATTCTGTGGAAGTAATCCTCAGTGATGAGCTTTCCAGGAAACATCCAGTCTTCCCAGGAAGTCTCATCAAACACTACCACCCAAGGAATGGAGAACATACCCCTTCACTTGCAATACCTGTTACAGATGAACCTGAAAAAGAAAAACGGAGAATTAGCAAGATCCTTCAAGATATAAAAGATAGGATCAATGAAAAAGACGTCAGACTCTACCTAGTTAGATAAAAGGGTGAATCAGCTGATAAAGATGAATGGTTGCCTGAACATAATATCCCTCACGGACCTATACACCTGAGGAACTACAGAGCCAGCAGGAGGCATTAACCCAAAAATTCTTTTCAGCTATAGACATATCTTGGAGTGGGGGAATGTCAGCTTGCTACCATATGGAGAGCAAAACTGTCAAATAGTAACACAAACTATGAAAAATAAGAATACCTCAATTAAAAAGGTAAGGAGTGAGAAATCCATAAATATTTTTACAGAAATGGATTTTTCACCCAAAATCAGGTAGGGTCACTCACTGACCCCACTCTTGAATTCCAAGTCTTATATTTTTAAAATAATTAAAAAGAAAAGTACTAAAAATTATGACACCTTTGTGGCACTTCTTGGCGCTTCTAAGATTTCACACGTATTTTCACGTATAGGATTTACAACTCAAATTCACTCAGAATTGAGGTGTTGTGTATATTTTAGGAGTTACACATGGAAATGTGTTATTTCACAATTCCTGCGCGCAGCCCCGCATCATTACATATCCCCACGTACTAGTAGTAGCAGATTCCCCCGTCCTAGAGCCCTGCGCGCAGCTGATTCTGCCACGCACGCAGGGGATCCTACCCTGCGTGCATCTGTACTAACTGATCCCCGCGTCTGGATCAGTCATGACTAATTTGACAAGCAGGTACTGCTCAGAAGAGCTACAACCTATTAGGGTGGCCTAGTATATGTAACAGACTGACATATGCATTACTAATGATCTGAAAAAATCAAACCTTAAATAAAATTAATGAAAATCAAGTTTAAAACATTTTTTAATAATAAATCAAAGATCAAGGATTTTCACGTAAATCACTGACCCTGATCTTTGAAGACCACAAAACACTACAAGGAGTGTTCATAAAAATTATTGAAAATTATCTACATGATCAGAAGATGATGCAAAAAATAAGTAAATATTCACATCTGCCCGCTTCAAAGAAATTTCAATTGTACAAACAAAGGATGAGTACAGAATGATCAAATTTACGCCATAACAGATTAACAGATCCTGTGGCTAAAATAGTACAGAAATCCAACAGATATAAGGACAGCTGATTGAAAGCTCCAAGTGGACGTGCCTATGTTGCCCTGACTGGCTTGCCAGCCTCAGCCCACAAGCAGAACCCTCTCTACGTGCCATGAGAAGATCAAAATCACCCCAAAAAGGTATTTATGCAGACCTCTTTGAATCCATTATTCCATAATCAGTTACCAGGAATTTTTTATTATCAATCAGAAACCGTGTCATTATTGATCAAGTGCTTATATGAAGATGAGCAAGTGATTTATGACTTAGTCTGTAGAAGTATTATTTACCCATATTAACCAATCAACCATTGCAGTTTTGTCAAGCAATCTACCCCATCTGCTCTGAAACCCTTCCAATTATTCCAGGATTTTTGTGGTAAAGCGCTCAGAGTGAGTGTTTCCCTTCCTGTCTTTGCCATTTGTGCTGTTAAGCCCGGAAATTAGTGGAATAAGTCCTTTCTAAGGCACCCATCTTTATTCCAAGGTTCTTAAACTTCCTAAGGAGGCCCCTTGAAGAGAGGTTGCTAGTCTGTAAAGATCCCCAGTAGTAAAATACTGTGGACCCTCTTTTATATTATATTGAAAACCATTTATTACCAAACCAATTAAACCTTGCAACTGCTCTTATTTTATCATTTATTTGAGCTTCTAAGTGTTTATTATTGGAATAATAATTATTATTATCATTGCAGAATTTTGTTGAGAGTAAATCTCCATAAATCATCTATTTAAAATCTCCGCGGGGCTTCCAATCATGTAACCCGCCTATCACAACACTTTCACAATCACCCTAATTGACTCTTATTCCTTCAGCTCATCCATTCCGACTCATCACTCCCCTTTCTTCATTCCTTTCTTCATTCATTCCATTCTTCACCTCTAAACTCCCCATTCCTTCCCACTCCTCACCTCATTGGTCCAATCCTTCCATCCATTCCTCTCTTACCATCTCCTCTCCACCACTACTCACTCCAAATCTCTTCTTATCTATTTCGCTACCTACAATTCTACTCCACCCGCTCTTTCCTTCTCTCACATTTCTTTCCATTTCAATCCTACAATTTCAAATCCTCAATTCTCAAATTCAAATTCAATTACTCGACTCTCAATCCACAACTATCCCTCTCTCAATTGATAACCTCAATACGACTTGCTCAACGCTCAACCTTTGATTCACATTGCTAAAATTGCTCATCTCAAAATATTCAATTTCATCTTCCTGTCTTGTTCACTTGTGAGATTGTTCCTATCTCAAAACTTTTTATCTATTACTTACTCATCTCCACTCTATCTTTTTAGCCTGTCATCTCTTCCTGTCATTTTAATTCTTAGTCCTGATTCTAAAATCACATTACTGTTGTCCTCAGAGTGACATATTTCTTTTGTCATTCATTTCTTTTTTATTTTCTGTTACTACTGTTGAAACTCTTCATTTAGTCTGTTGGTTCAGGTAATACAAAATATTTTAAACTCTTCAAATTTTTATCACTCTCTGTAGCTAAAGGACTGCAAGGTTCCTGGTATCAGAAAGCTGACAATAAATATTATTGCAAAAATGAATTCCCCACCCAAAATTTGGTAGGGTCACTCACTGACCCCACCCTTGAAATCCAACTGCTTAAATTTTTAAATAATTAAGGAAAGAAAGACCAAAATACCACAGCACCACTATTGAACTTTTTGGCCAATTAAATGTTTCACATTTATTTTCATGTATAGGTTTCAAACCTAAAATTCAGTCAGAATTGAGGTGTTGTGTATATTTTAGGAGTTACAGATGGAAATGTGTTCTGTCACAATTCCCACAGGCAGCCGCGGCAGCCAATGCACCCCTGCGGCTGAGATACAGCTCTTTCACTCTTTCAAAGTCCTGTACCCAGCCTGGGCCTTTGACAAGTATGCAGCCGCGGGACTACTGGTTGACAAAGTGACAGGCGGCCTGAGGAACTTAGGTACCGTGTTAACATGATACAACCCATATGGGAACATTCTACATATGTAATAAAGTTCCTATGGATAGCAGATTGTCTAAAAATACATGAAATTATTTAAAAATACTTAAATAAAATTTACACATATTTTTATTAAATTCAACTCAAAGTAACAAAAATGTCAAAAATAAGATAATGACTACTTCTAAAAATTTATTAAAATACTTTAACATACTATTATGATAACTTTCAGCCATCAATATTTTTGTGACACACAAAGAAAACTTATGATCTAAAAATATCACATGAATACCCATGACTTACATTTTCAAGGAATTATTTTAGTAAATCAACTGGATTTTGAAAATATGGAGTAAAATCAATATCATGACTTTACTACAATTATTTAATACATAATGAGAGCTCACCTGACATCAAAATATCCATAGGAATGTCTATGAAAATAATTATTAACTTACTGGGAACATTTAATAAAGATAATTAATTAAATAATAAATGAAAAGTACAGATTAGTGTTATTCACACGTCCAAACATCAATTATAAAGTAGAATAACTCCCATACCCTGTGGAATTAGATGCTACCCGTGCTACAGCACCAATAAAACGTGACAGGCTACCACTGGATACCCTTGCTAGTCTCAGCGTCTGTCCCTTTGAGCCCTTGTACCCCTCAGAAGGACATTATTGGGACTCCAAAAGCTATACATAAAGAGCTTTTTAGAGGATATTAATACCCAGAGAACCAGTTATATTTATATCCAGGCGCCGTGCCAAGGTAATCAAAAACTTATAAGAGATACTTCAGTGATTTATGGCTTATTCTAATTAATAATATCCATCCCTAAACCCTTTTTATTAATTGAAACTGCTGAAAAAACTTATAAACCCCAGTACACAAGTTTAACCCATCAGTGCACGTCAAAAACAGGTACCCATAGGATTTAATAATATACAAGTGAGTCTTTTTATCCTTTCACTCTTGTGGCAGATTTGTTTTAAAGCCCTGCCACTCCACTGTGTTTGCAGCGTGTTTTTTGGCTCTATCTATCATATTCTTGAATTCAAGTGACGTGGGGTGGATGTTGGTTAGCTGCTGATTCAGGTGATCCTTGGGTAATTTAGGAATCCACCCTCTCTCCACTACATAGGGGGCTTCCTTGGCGGTAGAATGTTTGCTGCTTTTTTAAGCCATTTCTAGAGCAGGAAAGAGGCTGACCCAGTCATGGCAGTACCCATCAGTATTCTTATATTCTACACCAAAGCAGCGGAATCTCCTGAGCATGTCTTCCATGGTTTGAATCATCCTTTCAGCTGATCGATCTTTCTGGGGGTGATAAGCTCTAGAGAATGCTAGGGTGGTTCCTAACATATCATGGAGGTTTCTCCAGAGTTCAGAGGTGAACTTTTCACTGATGATTATCTTGGGTACTCCTACATCAGCAATAAGTCTGTTCCAAAAAAGTAATGCTACATCCATAGAAGAATCATCCTTATGGTTAGGTAGAAATTTGGCTTTCTTGGAAAACCTATCTACTATGAACAGGACTGAATTGTAAGAATAAGCTCCTCCAGGTGGTAGTCCTGTCAAAAAGTCCATATTGATGATTTCCCATCTCTTCTTGGGTTCAGAAATCTTTTGGAGGAGGCCAAACCTCTTTCCTGTGGTCCTGTTGGATTTCTGGGAAGTTTCACAACTAGAAACATACTGGATTGTTGAGTTCCTCCAATCAATCCACCAAGCATTCTGTTTGACTTTATCCAAATTTCTGTCAGTAGACAAGTGTCCAGATGAACACTTACCATGGCATTCAGATAGGACATGCTTAATGTATTCTTCCTTAGTTAGGAATATGACACTAGAATGTTGATGTCTGTAGTAAACTAGGCCATCTTACAAGGGAATCTTCCAGATCTGTAAGGTTTCAGGAGAGATTCAGGTAGACTATAAATAAGCTCAGGAGGAGGGAGGTGCTTTCCATGATACTGACTAGGCTTTTTACGTCAGAGCTGTAGGCTTCCCTGATTGAGTTGAATAAGGATTCATCCAATTCACAGATGTGAATACCTAGAATAGGAGTTCCATGACTAACATGTTAATGTTCAAGATGGGAAAAATTTCATGATCTTCTGGATCATAGGCAGGGTTACTTGTATCATTAGGTAGAGCGTTTGTACTCAGACTTTCAGCATTCTGGTGTTTGTTCCCAGCTTGATGTACTATTGTAATTTGTCCCCTGTACTGTTGGATAGCTATTTTCCATCTTAACATGTACCTGCTGGGAGTCTTCATGTTCATGAGGGTTCTAACAGCATTTCAATCTGTAATAACCACAAATTTAGTACCTTCCAGATAGTAATGGAGCTTTTCTAAGGTCCATACTAGAGCTAGGAATTCCATTTGACTGGCACCATATCTTTTCTCTGTGTCCTTCACTTGTCTAGAGATAAAGAGTATTGGATTTTCTGCTGGTCTATCATTTGCTATGAATTCTTGATGAATTTCAGCGCCTAGCCCTTCCATGCTGGCATCAATATATATTATAAAGGGTTAACTGTAATCAGGTTGTATTAGTACAGGGGCAGTAGTCATAGCCACCTTGATTTCCTCATAGTTCTTAAATCTTTCAGGAGTCATTTCAAACAGGGTATTGTTTTTGCAAATCTTGTACAAAAATTTTGTTAGTAATGAAAACTTGGGTAGATACTTCCTATAGTACTTGCAGAAACTGACAAAGGACAGGAGTTCAGTTTTGTTCTGAGGCATTGGCCTGTTCATAACAGCTGCTATTTTGCTTTGGTCAGCTGTAAGAATTAGACCAGATACTATGTGACCTAATGCTTTGATTTCACCATATCCAAAGTTGCACTTTTTCATGGATACTTTTAATCCTGCAGCAGAGATGGTTTTTAGGACAAGTCTTAATTTATCCATATGGGAGGTCCAATCATCAGTGTAGATGATAACATCATCAATATATACCATCATCCATCGTTGCCTTATGAACTGGCCTATTACAGCGTCCATCATCCTCTGAAAGTGGGAAGGAGCATTTCTGATTCCAAAGGGCATCCTCAATTACTCATAGATACCTAGGTGATATATGATCCTCATGAACTTCCTACTGTCTGGGATGATGGGTATCTGATGTAATCCTTTCAGCATGTCCATGGTAGTAATAAACTTAGCTTGTGAGAGATTATGAAGGGCATGGTCAATCTTAGGAATGGGGTAATAGTCTGCTTGAGTGTAATTGTTCAGCATCCTAAAATCTCCTACCATTCTTGAATTATCATTTTGCCAAGCTATGATCACAGGAGTAGTGATATCTACCTGTTCATTGTGTCCTACTTTCCTCAGGACTTGTAAGTCAATTAGCTCCTGGATGTGAGTTTCCAAGGCTGCTCTTGATTTTGGACTGGAAGGATAAGCAGGTCTTCTCATATTAGGAGGTTAAGGGGGTTTGATAGTTAAGGTAAGGATCATATCATGTCCTTTGATGTTACCAATAGGGTGGTCCTAAGTGCAGAAAGCATTCTGATTCTTGAAGCAGACCCAAAGGATATCATGTTTTTTATCTTCACTGAGTTGGTAATTCAGGGCAGCTTGGGAGAAGTATTCCTGGTTAAAGGTTTCCAGGTGTTTCTGATAAGTGGAATCAGTTGTTTGAGCATTAACATGGCATATTTGAAACTTCTTGTTCCAATTGACTCCTATATTAAGTATCTTCCTTTAATTTGGAATACATCTTTACCATAAAGGCAAAGAGAGTCATTTCCTAAAATGAAGTATTCACAAATTCCATTCTGGAGTACTAAAAACTAAACCTTGAGTCTCAGGGAACCTTTGAAATGGGTTAAAATGAGGTCTGTAGAACATACTCCAATAGCATTAAGGGAGGAGTTGCAACTGCTGAACTTAGACAACCAAGTCCCAAACTGGAAAGAATACTTGCGACCAGTTCCACAAGCTAAGTAACTTGACCCAACACAGGAGCAGAAGGCTCCACTATCTAGGAGTAACTTCACAGGAGCACCTTGGATTATCCCAGTAGCATAACAAGTTTTGCCAGTGGTGTAGCTTTTACCAATAGAGGGTTTCAGAGTCAGAGTCTTGGCTTCAGGAAAATGTTGGATTTTCATGTTGGGAGTCCATTGTTGTGGTAGATTGGAATCCTTTTTGACTGAATTGATTTCCAGGGAGGATCCTACGTCTCCTTCAATGACATTGATTGAGTTATTAATCATTAATTGATGCTCAGATAATGATCCATCAGTTTCATCCAGTTGAGGGTTGAGTTCATTATCCTCATCTCCTCCTTCAATGAGATTGATCTTTCTTCTGGGCTGGGGACAGTCAGGTCTTACATGTCCAGTTTGGTTACAGTTCCAGCATACCTTTTCTTTGGTCTAAGAAGTCTTCTTAATTTCTAATTGGGGATTGGTGGAGTCCTTAGTTTTTGGATTATACTCATCTCTAACCTTGGGGGCAAGTTCCCTGGGTCTATTGGTCTTTTTGTCAATACAATGCATGTCAATAGTTTCCTCAAGGATACCAATAAGGGTGGAGAGATCAGCATCCATAGACATTCTACACCTTACACTGTGATTAAGGTGTCCGGGACATATGCTGAGGATTCTTTCATTGACTTCCTCTTTATCAGCTTCAGGGTAGAAGCAATCTAGCCTCTTCTTTTGTTCCAAACACCACTTGTGAGTTCTTTCCTTAGCAGGGTCAAAAAGTGAGGCCTCAAAGGTTTTCATCATTTTTCTTTTGCATATGCTGGTACCATATTGTTCTTTGATAAGGACTTCCCAAGAATCCCAAGTCTGAGGTTCTACTTCTCCCCTTTTGTTAATGAATCAATCCAAGGCTACTCCTTCAAACGGCCTGGGAAGTCTTACCACTGCTATATTGTCTGGTAAATCATAGGAGGAAAGTTTGTAATAAATGAATTTGGTGAAACTGATATTGTTACATTCTCCTTCACCTGAGAATTTGGGACATTCAGCTAAAGGAGGTAAGAGTTTCAGGACTTGTTCCACTTCAGGAGTTGGACTGGGTCTGTAAGATTCATTTGATATTTCTCCAACATTAAGAGTAATGTTAGGAGTGTTACTTATCCTAGTAGGCTTCACCTTTTCCAAATGGATCCTAGGAGGAGCAGTCAAATTAACTTTGAGGTCTCTTAATTCATTCTTGATCATACCTTATTCCAGATCCAACTTGTTACTTAATAGTTCAATTTTATCAACTAGGTGAGGAGAAGGGGTATCAGTTTTGTTTTTCACTTCTCCTTTGAGCTGCTCAATGGAAAAGAGGATCTTGTCTAAAACAGAGGAGTAAGTGGTATTGATGTGCTTGATCAAGGATATTTTTTCAGCACTGATAATATCCTTTAACTTATTATTTTCTAACTCATTGATGTGCAATTGTTCAAGTATACTGAATTTGTTTGACTCAATGTTTTATTTTAATACCTTGGTTTCAGACTCATTAGTTTTCATACAGTCAGCTTGTCCTTGGATTATTATGTTAGTATTCTGGAGGACTTTATCAAGTTGTTTTTGAATATTATCCAAGTTGCTGCTCAAGATTTTAAAGTAGTAAAAGACATCATCAAAAAATTTTTTAAACAACGGTGTAATATCATTGGATCCTAGTTGTGATAGACTTTCTTCCATTTCTGGTCTCAAGATATGATATTGTCCCAATCTTTTGGGTTTCTCATTATTTGATGATTTGAAGACCTCAACTTTTTGGGGTCTTTTCCATTTAATTTGGCTAATTGGTCCCAGGGGTTCCATTTCTCCACGTATTTCTCCACCTCTGCCCTGGGTATTAATTTATGCAGGGATATTTGAGAGGACTTGGCCCGTGATATGGCCTTTGTCATGACTGCTGAGTCCTCCTGTTCATGGGCTAGCTTGTAAGCCTCCCAATGACTCATGTGATCCTTCACCAACTCTTTGATTTTGGACTCTTTGACTAGGTCTGGAGTGGGAGGCATAGGAGGAGGAGGGACTGCATGGGACAACTGTGGGGGAGAGGGAATCATCTCCAACAATTTTTTGGTTGAGTTCAAGGGTGCGGGTGCTGGCGGTTCTTGCAGAACTTGTATTGTGGGTTTGAGCCCCCTCATTGTGCTTGCTATGGGCACTTTTACGGGCGCACGTTCCTCTGGGAAGGGGTCCATAGTACAGGGCTTGTCCTGTCGCGCGGGTGTGGGGTCTTTTTTGCAACATAATGCAAAAACAGATGTAAGTTTTTGTCAAAAAGACTTTTAAAAAGGTAAAAAAAATAAAAAAAATATTTTTATTTATTTTTAAATGAATTTAGCCTTACTTAAGCTTAAATTCAACGGTACTAGAGCTTGGCTGGGGTTAAAAGAGTCCTTGGGGGGTAATCCAGGGGGATCTTTGTGGGTACCAATCAATTCTTGGCTTAAATCCAAAGAACCATGGTGGGAACTGTTTTCCAACAGGTTCTTCTCAATAAAATCTACTAGGGAAAAGTTTCTTTCCACTATTTTAAGATTAAAATTAAAATTAATAAGTTTTTGGTTTTATTATAATTTTTATTAATTTTATATCAAACTTTAATTTTTTTTGAATTTTTGATATATATATCTTTTTTTTAAAAAAATAAAAAATATTTTAAGCTCAATTTCTTTATTCTTATTAAAGAAATAAAGTTGCCTCTGATATTTCTTCCAGGCCGTGTGTTGCCTGAGTAAAAAATTAAAATTAAGAAGTCTTTCAAGCTCCAATTCCTTTTCCTTAATAGCTTGTTGCTTATAATGAAGTAATCTAGCTTGTTGTTGCTCAGGAGTTATGATAACTGGCACAAAATTATGGAGTCTTTCTTCTTTTTGTTGTTTAAGAAGGTTCAAATAATAATTGATTAATTCTCCATTGTTTTTAAGGTCCACTGGAGAAACAATAATCAAAAAAAGGATAATAAGTATTTTTACTTATTTTTACGTAGAATATCTGTTCCAAAGAAATAAATTAATTAAAAATTAATTATTCAGGGATATTTCCCGGCCAGACCCCCACTTGTCAGCTTCCTGATGCCAGGAACTTTTCCGTCATTTAGCTACAGAAAGTGATATTGGTGTGGGAATAATAATTCCAAGAAAATTAGTGTAAAATTCTCAAAGAATTGATTTATAAGAAAGTTCAAATTTTGGTTGGTTTGGTTTGATTGACTTTGTTTAAATATATATTTTTCAAGAGGGGCCACAGTTTGTGCAAACTGGGGATTTTCATTGGATAACAACCTCTCTTCAAGGGGCTCTTTTGAACCGTGTAAAGACCTTGGGACAATGAGGTCTTAAATTATTGCTCACAAAAGACTAACTCAAAGGGGATGGGTGGACTGGCACTCTTAAAGCACTTATGCCTGGGCGCATGGAGGACACAACTTACTAGTTTGAGTACTTACTCCAAGAAGCTTGCAGAGATTCACGGTTGAAAGGGTCTCAGGACAATTATTGGGGGTAATTTGCTGATATTCTTCACGGAATCAATGTTGGGGCAAGAATTATTAATAATACTATCAGAATACAGCCATATATCACTTGTTTATTTTGAATAAACACTTGATCACGGATGGCAAGGTGTCTGGATTGATACTTAAAAATGACTGTGGTTTTAAATCATTTAAAAAGGGTTGTTTATATACTTTTTTGGGGTAATAAGACATTCTCAGGGCACTTAGAGGGCCTGGTGATTGGATTCTGAGGCTAGAAGGCTGGTCAGGGCTAGTTTGGCACGTAGTTCTGGCTCTGTCAATCTGCTAGCCTTGTCTATGTCATATTTCTTTGTGAAATAATTTTCAGAAGGTGTTTAAATGTTAATTTGTTATTTTTATGTTTCAGACACATTTCCTTATTTTGTATTAATTTATCTTGAGTGACATGAGTAGAAGTGGGTATTAGTAGATTTTAAAGCATCTTCTGCATATGTTGGGAATCTTTAATAATTTTTAAGTTAACTCCTTGTTGTGTTTTGTGGTTCAAAAAGATCTGGAAATCTCATTTATGTGATGGCCTTCATTATTGCTTCCCACAATTTATTTGCTTTATATTTTCATTTTCATATTTTTTATTCAATATTCTTAGGTTTCAGAGATCCCTCCGCCCGGAAGTCAAGCTGTTACATATACATTATGTATGCATGCAGTTTGTAGCCTGTTCTGGTGGTACCTGGCTGTCAGGCTTAGTACAATTTTTGTTGATGTGCGCAGGCTTGAAAGCTGCGTGCAGGTATCTGTTGCCTGCGGCCAGTGAGTCATTTTGCATGCGGGCCTTTTGACATGCGCCTAAATATTATCAGCTCTCTGATACCAGGAACCTTGCAGTCCTTTAGCTGCAGAAAGTGATCAAAATGCTGGAATGTTAATAATAATTATTATTCCAATAATAAACGCTTAGAAGCTCAAATAACTGATTTAATAATAGCAGTTGCAAGGTTTAATTGGTTTGGTAGAAAATGGTTTTCAATATAATATGAAAGAGGGGCAACAGTATTATACTACTGGGGATCTTTACAGACTAGCAACCTCTCTTCAAGGGGCCTCCTTAGGCAGTTTAAGAACCTTGGAATAAATATTGGTGCCTTAGAAAGCACTTATTCCACTAATGGCCGGGCTTAACAGCACAAATTTCCTAGACAGGAAGGGTAACATTCACTCTGAGCGCTTTACCACAAAAATCCTGGAATAATTAGAACGGTTTCAGAGCAGATGGGGTAGATTGCTTGACTAAACTTCAGGGTTGATTGGTTAATAAGGGTAAATAATACTACTACAGACTAAGTCATAACTCACTGGCTTATCTTCATATAAGCACTTGATTAAAAATGACACGGTGTCTGATTGATAATAAATAATTCCTGGTAACTGATTATGGAATCATGGATCCGAAGAGGTCTGTATAAATACCTTTTTGGGGTGATTTTGGTCTTCTCAGGGCACGTAGAGAGGGTTCTGCTCGTGGGCTGAGGCTGGAAAGCCAGTCAGGGCAGGATAAGCACGTCCAATTGGTGCTGTCAATCAGCTGTCCTTAGATCTTCTGGATACCTGTACTATTTTAGCCACAGGATCTGTTAATGTGTTATGGAATAAATTTGATCATTCTGTACTCATCTGTCATTTGTACTATTGATTTTGTCTAGAACCGTGCAGATTTAAATGTTTACTTATTTTTCATCATCTGCTGATCATGTAGATAATTTTGAATAATTTTTATGAACACTTCTTTTAGTGTTTTGTGGTCTTCAAAGATCAGGATCAGTGATTTATGTGGTAGTCCTTGATTTTTGATTTATTATAAAAAATGTTTAAAACTTAATTTTCATTAATTTTATTTGAGTTTTGATCTTTTTAGATCATTAGTAATGCATACGTTGGTTTTTTACATATACTAAGCAACCCCAACTAGGTTGTAGCTCTTCTGAGCGGTACCTGGTTGTCAGATTAGTCACAACTGATCCAGGCACAGGGATCAGTTAGTACAGATGCGCAAGGCGTAGGAACTGCTGCGTGCGTGGAAGAATCAGCTGCGCTTGGGTATCTAGTACGCGGGAACCAGCTGCTACTAGTACATAGGGTTATGTGATGATGCGGGGCTGTGCGCAGGAATTGTGACATAACACATTTCCGCGTGTAACTCCTAAAATATACACAAAACCTAAATTCTGAGTGAATTTTAGTTTTACACGCTATACGTGACAATACGTGTGAAATATTAGAATGGCCAAAAAGTGCCATACAGGTGTCGTAATTTTTAGTACTTTTCTTTTTAATTATTTTAAAAATATAAGGACTTGGAATTCAAGGGTGGGGTCAGCAAGTGAACCTACCTAATTTTAGGTGAGGAATCCATTCCTGTGATAATATTGATGTATTTCTGACTCCTTACTTTGTTAATTGAGGTGTTATTATTTTTCATAGTTTGTGTTACTATTTGACAGTTTTGCTCTGTATATAGTAGCAAGCTGACATTCCCCTGCTCCAAGATATGTCTATATCTGAAAAAAAAAATTTTGGCCTAATGCCTCCTGTTGGCTATGTGGTTCCTCAGGTATATATTTCCATCAGGGATATTATGTTCAGGCAACCATTCATCTTTATCAGCTGATTCACCCTTGTATCTAACCAGGTAGAGTCTGACATCTTTTCCATTGATCCTATCTTTCTTATCCTTAAGGATCTTGCTAATTTTACCTTTGTCCTTTTCAGGTACTTCTGTAACAGGTATTTCAGGTGAAGGAGTATGTTCTCCATTCCTTGGATGGTAGTGTTTGATGAGGCTTACTGCGAAGACAGGATGTTTCCTAGAAAGCTCATCACTGAGGATTACTTCCACAGAATTTTTACCATGAAGTTTATTGATGGTTTAAGGTCCAACAAAAGCTGGTCTAAGCTTTTTATTTCCACCCAATTTGGTAAGGTTAGTGGTAGAGATCAAGACTTGATTACCAATTTTGAAATCAGGTTCCTTATGGGTTTTATCCCACCTTTGCTGGTTATACTCTATTTCATCCTGGACACATTTAACAGCATGTTTGTTTGCTACATCTATCATGTTTTTGAAATCAAGTGATGTAGGGTGAATATTGGTCAGCTGGTGGTTAAGGTTATCCTTGGGTAGTCTGGGAGTCCATCCTCTTTCCAGTATGTAAGGTGCTTCCTTAGTGGTAGAGTGCTTGCTACTTTTATAGGTCATCTCCAGTGCTGGAAAAAGGCTAACCCAATCGTGGTAATAACCATCAGAATTCTTGTATTCTAGTCCAAAGCCACAGAATCTCCTGAGCATGCCTTCCAGGGTCTGAATCATCCTTTCAGCTAATCCATCCGTCTGAGGGTGATACGCGGTAGAGAAAGCTAAGGTGGTTCCAAGCGTATCATGTAGGTTCCTCCAGAACTCAGAGGGGAATTAAGGATCTCTGTCACTGATAATAATGTTGGGAACTCCAACATCAACAATGAGTCTATTCCAAAATAATAGGGCAACTTCCATAGCAGTGTCTTCCTTGTTATTAGGTAGGAACTTTGCTTTCTTGGAGAACCTATCCACAATGACCAAGACTGATTTGTAGGAATAGGCTCCTCCTGGTGGTAGTCCAGTTACAAATTCCATATTGATGATCTCCCATCTCTTCTTGGGTTCAGAAATATTTTGTAGCAGTCCAAACCGTTTCCCAGTATTCCCTTTGGAATTCTGACAAGTTTCACAACTGGTAACATACTGTATAGTGGATTCTCTCCAATCAACCCACCAAGCAGTTTTTTTAACCTTATCCAAGGTTCTATCAGCAGACAAATGACCAGATGAGCAGTTATCATGGCACTCCGCCAGAACATGTTTGATATGGTCATCCTTAGTTAAGACTATGACACTTGAATTTTGATGCCTATAGTATACCAGACCATCCCATATGGTTAACCTTCTGGCTTTTTATGGTTTCAAAAGAGGTTCAGGTAGGCTATTGATCAATTCAGGAGGTGGAGAAGTACTTTCCATAAAAATGATCAGATTCTTTATGCCAGAACTGTAAGCTTCTTTGATAGAGTTGAACAATGATTTATTTAGTTCACAAACTTGAATGCCCATAATAGGAGATTCAATATTTAACCTGTTAATATTAAGGATAGGGAAGATGTTGTTATCCTCTGGATCATAATCAGGATTACTTGGGTCATTGGGTAACGCATTCCTGCTTAAACTATCAGCATTCTGATTTTTAGTCCCACCTTGATGAACAATGGTCATCTGTCCTCTGTATTGTTGTATAGCTATCTGCCATCTCAACATATGCCTGCTAGGGGTCTTCATGTTCATCAAGGTTCTGAAAGCGTTGCAGTCAGTAATAACAGTGAAGTTGGTGCCTTCTAAGTAATAATGGAGTTTCTCTAGGGCCCATACTAAGGCCAGGCATTCCATTTGGCTTGCACCATACCTTTTATCAGTATCTTTAATTTGTCTAGATATGAAGATTATAGGTTTTTCCACTGGTTTATCATCTTCTATGACTTCCTGGTGTAAAGCAGCTCCTAGCCCTTCCATGCTGGCATCTATTTAGAGCCTAAAAGGTTTATAGTAATCTGGCTGGATTAGTACTGGAGCTGAGGTCATTGCAATTTTGAGTTCCTCATACTTCTTGACTCTATCATGAGTCATTTCAAACATGGTGGTGTTGTTGCAGATCTCATACAAACATTTGGTTAGAAGAGCAAACTTTGGTAAATACTTCCTATAGTAGCTAGAAACGCTGATGAAGGATAGGAGTTCAGTTTTATTCTGAGGCATAGGCCTTGTCATTACTGCTTCTATCTTGTTTTGGTCAGCAGCTAAGGTTAGTCCAGAGACAATGTGTCCTAAGGCTTTGAGTTCCCCGTAGCCAAAGTTACACTTTTTCTTTGATACTTTCAATGCTACAGCAGAGCTGGGTTTGAGGACTAGCCTTAATTTCTCCATGTGAGTATCCCAATAATCAGAGTAAATGATAACATCATCAATGTATACCATCATCTATCCCCTTCTGATGAATAATCCTAGGACTATGTCCATCATCCTTTGAAAGTGAGAAGGAGCATTTTTAATACCAAAAGGCATCCTAAGATACTCATAAATTCCAAATGACAGATAATTCTCATGAATTTCCGGCTATCAGGGCTGACAGGTATTTGGTGAAAACCTTTCAGCATATCCATGGTGATTATGTACTTAGCCTTGGACAGGTTATGTAGAGCATGGTCAATTCTTGGAATTGGATAATAATCAGCTTGGCTGTGGTTGTTTAGCATTCTAAAATCTCCAACCATTCTTGACTTATCATTTTGCCAAGCTATAATTACTGGGTTAGTAAGTTCATTGTGGCCTACTTTCCTTAAGACTTGTAAGTCAACCAACTCTTGAATATGGGTTTCCAGATCAGCTCTGGATTTTGGACTAGAAGGGTAAGAAGGTCCCCTGAGGTTAGGTGGGTAAGGAGGCTTAATAGTTAGAGTTAGGATCATATCATGTCCTTTGATGTTACCTATGGGGTGATCTTTGGTAAAGAAAGCATTCTGATTTTCAAAGAATACTTGTAGGTTATACCTTTGTTGTTCTTCATTGAGCAGGGAATTCAAAGCAGCTAGAGAGAAGTATTCCCGATTGAAACTCTCTAAGTATTTTTCATAAGTTGAATCAGAAGTTTGAGCATTGACATTACATATTTGGAGCTTCTTATTCCAGTCTTCTCCTACAGTGAAGTATCTAACTTTGATTTGGAATACATCTATACCATAAAGGCAAAGAGAATCATTCCCAAGGATAAAATAATCACATACTCCGTTTTGGAGCACTAAAAACTCAATGTTCAGTTTTAGTGATCCTTTAGAGTGAGGGAGTATGATATCAGAAGACCATACTCCAACAGCATTGAGAGCATAATTACAACTGCTGAACTTAGCCTGAGGTACTGGTTGTAAGTTCAGTTTCCAATTTGGGTCTTGTTTCTCCAGATAAGTTGAACCAAAACACGAGAAAAAGGCTCCACTTTCCAAAAGTAACTTAACAGGGGAACCTTGGATTAATCCAGTAGCATATCACGTTTTGCCTGAAGTGTAACCTTTACCAGCAGCAGGTTTTAGAGTCAAAGCCTTAGCCTCAGAGCTATGGTGAATCTTCATGTTGGTATTCCATTTTTGAGGTAAGTTAGAATCCTCATTGACAGAATTTATGTCCAGAGAAGACTCAATACTACCTTCAATAACATTTTTAGGGTTAGTGATTATTAGATCACAATCAAAGAGTGATCCATCAGTATCATCAAGGTGAGTGTAAGTATTGTCACACTCTTCTCCTTCAATAAGATTAATCCTTTTCCTAGGTAGAGCACAATCAGATTTTAAGTTTCCTGTTTGGTTACAGTTCCAACAAGTTTTTCTTTTGATTCTGGAGTCTTCTTGACTTCCAAGGTAAAGGGAGTAGCAGGGGCTTCTTTAGTTTTGGCAGTATATTCTTCCCTGTTCCTAGTATTTTGTTTGCTTGGAGGTCTATTGACCCTTTTATCAAGACCATTCATATCAATAGTCTCTTCCAACAAACCCATTAAGGTGGAAAGATCTAAATCCATAGGCATTCTACACCTTACACTGTGGTTGATTTGTCCCGGACATAAGTTGAGGAGTCTTTCCTTGACTTCTTCTTTATCAGCATCAGGATAAAAACAGTCCAACCTCTTTTTCTAGTCTAAGCACCACTTATGAGGTTTGTCCTTGGATGGATCAAACTGGGAAGTTTCAAAAGTTTTCATCATCTTTCTTTTCCAAATCCTGGTACCAAACTGCACTTTGATCAATTCTTGCCAAGAATTCCAGGATAAATATCCAACTTCTTCTCTTTTAATGATAAACCAATCAAGAGCTACTCCTTCAAATAATCTGGGCAATCGTACCAAAGCTATTGCATCAGGGAGCTCATAGGAAGAAAGAGTATAGTAAATAAACTTAATGAAACTGACATGGTTTTATTCTCATTCTCCAGAGAATTTAGGCCATTCAGTGATGGGAGGAAGTAGATTCAAAGCCTTCTCCATTTCAGTAGTAGGACTGTGTCTGAAAGACTCATCCCTAGTTATCCTGGCTCTGGGAGGAACACTAGGAGTACTGGTGAACCTGGCTGGTCTAGTTTCTTCTAATTCAATGACTGTAGAGTTATTAGAGTTGATCTTAAGATCTCTGAGATCATTCTTAATCATACCTAACTCTAAGTCAAGTTTGTTGCTTAATAATTCAATCTTTTTAGTCAGATGAGCTGAAGGAGTAGGACTAGTTTTCTTAGCTTCTTCCTTAAGCTGGTCTATGGTTGCAAGAATATCTTCCTTCAGAATTGATTGGTTTTCATCAATATGTTTCATCAGGTCCAACTTACTAGCTCTTATACTATCCTTGATTTGTTTTATTTCTAACTCATCAATTCTCATAATCTGAGACTGAGTGTCAATCAATCTAAAAATAATTGAACTCAATTTATCCAATTGGTGATAAACTTTGTCAAAGCATTGGCTAATAATAGTAAAATTGTGAGACACATTTACAGAAAAGCTATTAAGAGCTTCTACATCTAATTGTGGTACACCTTTTTCCACTTCTGGGCTAAGTATATTATTTTTTCCAAATCCTTTGGGTTCCTTAACTTCTGATGGGCTGAGGACCTCTTCTTTTGGGGGTCCTTTCCCTTTAAGGAAGCTAACTGATCCCAAGGATTCCATTTCTGCACGTAGCCTTCTACTTCTTTCTTTGGGATCAACCTTTGCAAAGAAATCTGAGATTTCTTTGACTGAGAAATGGCTTCTTCCATACCTGGTTGATCCTCCTGGGTCTGAGCCAACCTGAATTGTTGCAAATAACTCACGTGCTCTTTCACTAATACTTTGACTCTTTCTTCCTTGGTTGAGTCCAGCTGGGGTGGCATAAGAGGACCTGTAGCCTCCTGGGATAACATGGTGGGCAATGGATGGCTCTCCAAAGGTTTTTTGGTCAAGTTGGCCGCCGCGGTCTTTGCCGTTGTTGTCTGGTGTGACGCTATGGTCACGGGTTTGAGTCCCCTCATCGCGCTTGCAACTGGAGTCCTTGCGCGCACGGTTTCCTCCAGGCAGAATTCCATATGACGGGGCTCTACCAGTTGCACGGGTGTTGCGCCTATTTTGATACATAGCACCAAAGAGTGTGTAAGTCTTTTGTCAAAACTTTTGAAAAAAGACTTTAAAATTATAAAAATAATATTTATTGTGTGTTTTATATTTTTAATAATTTTGTTTAAATATTTTAACTTACTTGGAGTTAAATTCAAAGGTACCAACACTTGATTGGGGTCACAACTATCCTTGGAGGGTATTGCAACGGGGTCTGAGTGAGTTCCAATCAGATCCTGGGATAAATCCAAGGGTAAATCCAATGGTACACTGTCTGGGACGTCCTCTAGGAGGTCCTGGTCAATGAGATAACCAAAAAAATAATCCACTGAGATAGATAAAAACAAAAAAAATATAAGTTTAATATTTTTTTGTATTTTTATGTGTTAAAGTGATTTTTAGAAGAAAAATAATCACTTTTATTATTTTTGGAACTGTTTAACTTCAGGGTTATTTAGTTTGTAAATATAAAGTTTCCTTTGATAAATCTTCCACTCCTTATGTTGCCTTAATAAAGAATTGAAATTGATAGTTCTTTCAAGCTCAAGTTCTTTGTCTTTTATAACCTGCTGTTTATAATAAAGCAATTTCTCCTGTTGTTGCTCAGGAGTTATAATAACAGGGACAAAGTTATGGAGTTTTTCTTCTTTTTTCTTTTTAAGAAGGTTCAAATAATAATTGATCAATTATCCGTTGGTCTTAAGATCAACTAGAGAAACAAATGATCAAAAATATATTTTATAAGTATGTTAAATTATTTTTAAAAATAAATAGACTGGTCCAAGGAATAAATAATTAAAAATTAATTATTTAAGGATATTTCCTGGCCAGAGCCCCAGTTGTCAGCTCTCTGATACCTGGAACCTTGCAGTCCTGTAGCTACAGAGAGTGATAAAAATGCTGGAATGATAATAATTATTATTATTCCAATAATAAACACTTAGAAGCTCAAATAAATGATTTAATAAAAGCAGTCTCAAGGTTTAATTGGTTTGGTAGAAAATGGGTTTCAATATAATATAAAAGAGGGGACACAGTATCATACTACTGGGGATCTTTACAGACTAGCAACCTCTCTCCAAGGGGCCTCCTTAGGCAGTTTAAGAACCTTGGAATAAATATGGGTGCCTTAGAAAGCACTTATTCCACTAATTTCCAGGCTTAACAGCACAACTGGCCTAGACAGGAAGGGTAACACTCACTCTGAGCGCTTTACCAAAAAAATCCTGGAATAATTGGAAGGGTTTCAGAGCAGATGGGGTAGATTGCTTGACTAAAATTCAATGGCTGATTGGTTAATAAAGGTAAATAATACTACTACAGAATAAGTCATAAATCCCTTGCTTATCTTCATATAAGAACTTGATTAACAATGACACGTTTTCTGATTGATAACAAATAATTCCTGCTTACTGATTATGGAATCATGGATCCAAAGAGGTCTGTATAAATACGTTTTTGGGGTGATTTTGCTCTTCTCGGGGCATGTAGAGAGGTTTCTGCTCGTGAGCTGAGCCTGGCAAGCCAGTCAGGGCAGGATTATCACGTCCACTTGATGCTGCCAATCAGCCGTCCTTAGATATGCTGGATTTCTTTTACTATTTTAGCGACAGGATCTGTTAATCTGTTATAGCGTAAATTTGATCATTCTGTACTCATCCTTCATACTTACTATTTATATTGCTTTGAAGCGTGCAGATGTGGATTTTTACTAATTTTACATCATCTGTTGATCATGTAGATAATTTTTAATAATTTTTAGGAACACTTCTTGTAGTGTTTTTTGGTCTTCAAAGACCCAGATCAGTGATTTACGTGGTAGTCCTTGATCTTTGATTTATTATTAAAAAATGTTTAAAACTTAATTTTCATAAATTTTATTTAAGTTTTGATCTTTTTAGATCATTATCAATGCATATGTCTGTTTTTTACATATACTAGGCAACCCTAACTAGGTTGTAGCTCTTCTGAGCGGCACCTGGTTGTCAGATTAGTCACAACTGATCCAGGCGCGGGATTCAGTTAGTACAGATGCGCGCGGGGTAGGATCCGCTGCGTGCGTGGCAGAATAAGCTGCGCGCGGGTCTCTAGTACGCGGGAACCTGCTGCTAATAGTACATAGGGTTATGTAATGATGCGGGGCTGCGCGCGGGAATTGTGACATGACACATTTCCGTGTGTAACTCCTAAAATATACACAACACCTCAATTCTGAGTGAATTTTAGGTGTAAACCCTATATGTGAAAATATGTGTGAATCATTTCAATGGCCAAAAAGTGCCATACAGGTGTTGTAATTTTCAGTAATTTTCTTTTTAATTATTTTAAAAATATAAGGACTTGGAATTCAAGGGTGGGGTCAGTGAGTGACCCTACCTAATTTTGGGTGAGGAATCCATTCCTGTAATAATCTTTATGGATTTCTCACTCCTTACCTTGTTAATTGAGGTATTCTTATTTTTCATAGTTTGTGTTACTATTTGACAGTTTTTCTCTGTATATAGAAGCAAGCTGACATATATTGAGTGTCAGGCGTGTGTACCCTTACTTTATGAATGCGGGGCTGCGCGTGGGAATTGTGACACAACACAAATCCGCATGTAACTCCTAAAATATACAAAACAACTCAATTCCGACTGAATTTTAGGTGTGAAACATATACAAGGCATAATGTGTGAAATTTTAAAATGGCCAAAAGGTGCCATGGTGGTGTCGTGGTCTGTTGGTCATTTTTTTAATAATTATTTGAAAATGTAAGGAGTCAGAATTCAAGGGTGGGGTCAGTGAGTGACCCTACTTAAATTTGGGTGTGAAATCCATTTATGTAATAATATGCATGGATTTCTCACTCCTTCTAATTTTATTATTTGATTTCTGCTTTGACAGGTTGCTCTGTCCAAGTAGCAAGCCAAAATTCTCCAACCTGGCCACCAAGCTATCTTCTTAATTCTATCTGTTGTCCTTTCTTTGGATGGAACTCATGGAAAGATTTTTTTTGGAATTCTTTCATCATCAATTGTAAATGTTCATCTTTTACTTATACTACTGAACAGCAGGGGGCTCACTTGTGATATAATAATCCATCCAAAAGCACTAACCTGCGTTCAAGTAGTTTTTTCATCCATTCTCATCTAGTCACTCAACCAGGTCCTGTTATTGACTTTTTATTGCATAATTTATATTAATAATGAAGTATTCTTTTTATTGGAATAAATTCAAAAACAGAATCCCAAAGGCTCTGTGCTAAATTACACATTAAACAGCCATGATAGGCAATGTATCTATGGTATATTCTGGGTCATAAGCTTGATTATTTATATTGTTGGTTTGTGCCCATTATGATAAACCATCTGCATTCTTATTCACAAGACTTTCTTTTATAACTATTGTCATAGAACCTCTCCATTCTTGGATAGCAATTTGCCACCTCACCATATGTCTGTTGGGTGTCTTCAGGTTTAGCAAGGACTCAAGAGCTGTTCAATCAGTAATTAATTCAAACTTACATCCATCTAAGTAATAATAAAAATTTTCTAAGGCCCATACAAGAAATAGACACTCTAATTGCAAAGCACCATATCTCTTTTCACTATCATTGAGTTTTCTAGATATAAAACCAATTGGTCCTTTGACTGGTTTGTCATTTGTAATCTGTATTTGGTGTAGTGAAGCTCCCAGAACTTCCATAAATGCATCTAAATAAAGCTTAAATGGTTTCTTAGGGTCTGGATGAAATTACAAAGGTGCACTTGTCAGGCTTGCTTTAGGTAATTCATAGGCCCATAATGTCTCTTCATGCATTTCAAATGAGACATTAAAACTGCATATCTTATATAGAATAGGAATCGAACATCCCAAAATCTCAAATTTGTAGCCTGTAATAACCTGAAAAACCTAAAAAACTTTGCATCTCTTTAATATTACTAGGTATAGGTTTTGACAATACAGCAGCCACTCAAGCTCAATCTAAAACAAGTGAAAAACCACTCAAAATATGGCCTAGAGCTTTCAATTCATTAAATCCAAATGAGAATTTAGTCAAAGATATTTTCAAGTTCATTCTAATTATCTTTCCAAGTACTGTAGACATCCTTTCTTTATGTTCATCCCATGTTTCCAAGAACAAAATTATGTCATCTATATAGATTCTCAACCATTTTTGCATCAATTCCTCATGAAAATCTAGGTCCATCATCCTTTGAAAGTAGGATGGTGCATTTTTTATACCAAAAGGCATTCTCAGATACTCAAACACTCCCAGATGGCATACTATTCTCAGCAGCTTCCTACTATCTGGGTTCAAAAAATTATGATGAAAAACTTTCAGAACATTCATGAAAGAGATGTACTTAGCCTTGTGCAATTTACTCAAAGACTCAAAAATGTTTGGCATGGGATACTTATCAGGGTTTTCAATGCTCTGAAATCTCTAACCATACTTGACTTCCCATTATGCCAAGCTATAATAAGTACAGGTGTGGTTATTTCTACATCCTTATTAGCACCTACTTTCCTGATCAAATTCAAATTCAATAATGTATCTTTATACTCTTTCAGTACTTCCTTGCTTCTAGGGCTAGCAGGGAAAGAATGTTTTCTCAATGCTAGGGGTATGGTCTGTCTATTTTCATGGTATATTTGACTTCATTTCCTACAATTGACCCAAAAGGCTCATTTACTGTAGCAAAAGCGCCATGGTGTTTAAAAAAAAATTTAAAAAGTTCCTTTTTATCCTCTTCACTCAAGGAAGGATTAATTTTGGAATCTCTAATGGGCTCCTTGCTAACGTCTTCCTCTAAACCATTATTTACATAATTGTAACCAAAATTGTTGAAGTAAAACCTTGCTGTGTTTCCAATTTTAAAATATGATGAGTCTTCCCCATGAAAAAAACTGAAACAGTACCTCTTCATTTAATCATTCCCAATGATGAAATATTCCATCTCTGTATTATAAATTACCACAAAATTGATTAACAAATTCATACCCCCCAGAAAAATCTAGTTCTGACTACGTTTACAAGTACTAGAGTACCAGAACAGCTTTGCAGGTTTATTTTGGGTGACTCAATCAAGTGATTCTCCCACTGTGGGCAGAAACTTTCCAAGTTTCTTCTGCCTACTATAGACTTACAAGCACCAGAATCTAGCAGTAATTTACATGGCGTACCACAAACAGAAATCTGTACTAATTCATTTGATCCTCCACAGAATTAATACAGCTTATAACAAAGTTTTGATCTTCCTCTTCACTATGCTCATCATAGGACTCATAGGCAACTTCTCTGGTCTTACCTGTCCTTCATTCTCTGTTTTTGACTTTGCTAGCCTTCTGAGGACAAGTTCTGGAAGTATTTCCTGCCTTTCCACAAGTATAAAAAGAAAGGTCAGTGTTATGTGGGCTCTTTTTCAAAGGAACTTTGCCTTTTCTGGAAATTTCCAAGGGATTGTATCTCTAGGAGCATACAAATTCCTTCTACCTAGAAATGTGTCCTCCACTGTATATTCAAGTATGTTAATGAGGTTTGAGCAATCATCTGAAGTTTTCATAATTTTCTTTACTGCAAATGATACTTCAACATCCACCAGGCATATTAACTTGAAATTAGTACTATCTTGATCTAAGTATGGGACACATGCTTTAATTTGTTTTCTTTTTCTGGTTACCCAAGCTGATGGTGGTTGTAGAACCTGGTAAGAATTTTTTATTCTTGAAGGAAGTTAAGCATTTTCTTTTCCAGTTTGATGTACCAAATTTTAATTTCATTTCTCTTTTCCAAAATCCCCAGTCTTGTACACCTACTGCAACCATTCTGTCCCTATATCAATCTGATGCTAAAACCTTGAATAGTATACTTAATCTACTAGTTACCATTGTATCAGGGAGTCCAGTATCTTCTTTCAGCGTGTAAATCCATGAACAGTATGATTGTATTCACCTTATCCAGAGAAATCAGGCCATTCATTTATCTTTGGTAACCCCTGCAATATATGCCTAAACACCTCTCTTTTACCAGAATCCTGCACCAGATCATTGACTTCTGAAACAGTTTTTCTTTTCACTTCTGGGGTTCTGGGTACTAAAAAATGACTGTGGTTATTCTGGAAAAAGGCTAACAACTTGTCAGCAAGATTTTCAAGATTGTGCTCTAATTGTCTGTCTAATTTGTCAATTTTGGTGCTCAAAATCTCTAGATTCTGCTCTGACATAAATTGACATTTCAATATATCTTCTCTTACAGAAAAAATTTTTTTATCAAACTTATCCTCCATAAGCTCTAATGAGTGACTCAGTTGTAATACCATAGAGTTCAATGAGTGAACATCTTAATTAATCTCCAAAGATTTCTTTGATTCTTCTCTCAAGGAGTCACCAATTTTTGTTTACTTGTCCTCCCAGCTACTCAGATCACTTGCTTTCATTTTCCTCAATTATAAATGTATTGTCTTATTAGTCAGGTCCTCTATGTCTTTCAAGAAATTGCCAGAATGGATTTGAAGGTCAAACTGTCTCAACCAATACTTTACAGGAATATTTCTTATCCATGAAATCAAATCCTTCTATACAATATTTATTGTTGTGTACCACTGCCTTCTTAACATGAAGAGTTTCATTTAATACAATATCTCAAAATTTATCTAGTAAAATTTCTGATTCTATTGAAAAATCCAGCCCCTCTTGGCCCTCTTGGCCCTCTTGGCCCTCTCTTCCTCCAAGAATTGGAAGCCTCCTTGGAGTTACCAGGCCATCCTCATCATCTCCCCATAGATTGAGTTCCTGTGCTCTCTTTTTTTTCTCATTCTCATCCCTTGGCTCAGGGGAGGAGACAGCTGATTGTTCCTCAAAGGCTCCTGGCAGCCTAAACCTCCTTGTGGAGGTGTAGCCTCCTACAGAAAATTTCTCTTTAATTTTGGTTTTGGTATTGCCTGCCTATTTATTTGAGTTGGATCCCAAAATTCTATTTCCTTCATAAACCTGTCTCTTCCCAAAAACTTGATGAGGGCCCTGTATTTTTCCAGGGCCTGATTCAAGACCTTTGATTGGTTTTCTATTTTGTTTGCCGCCACTGCCTCCAGGTAGTTTATCTTGTTCTGATTGTGACAAGTTGGAAGGTTTGCTGTTCCTGGAGGCAGTTTTTCTTCCCTTCTGACTGAAGTTTCTGGGGGGCATAAGCTCAGCCCCCTTTCTCCTGGTTGTCATTCCAAAAAATAAATAAGGTGGTCTTAGACTTTGATCTCTTCTCTTCTCTCTCTTTTGGCCAGCTCTGAGTTCACAGTTGGAACTCTTTGACAGTAAATCACCACTTAAGCTGTGTGATGATGTCCGTTTCCAGCAATCTGATCCTTTCTGTTGGCAATACGCTACTTGTGAAAGCTTTTTTGACCTTGCTTTGCTGGTTAGTACTTGGTTCCAACACAAAACTCCTAGCCTTTCCTGAATGGGAAGGGAGAAATGAGTCAATAGACGACTGTTCCAACACTGCAACGGGGACAAGGAGTTCTCCAGTTAGAAATCCTAAAAACGCCTTGAAATTTGAAATTGACAACTTAATGTCTCTTCTTTATAAGCTGAGTACAGGAAAATTCCATTGCTTGTTCAGATGGTTTGAAACTTGTCAGTCAATCTTTAAATCTCCTCCTGATTGACTGGTTGATGATGGTAGGTCTTCCCTTGGTGTGGTGACCAAATATGGACACCTCAGTGCAAAATGGAAAAATTTAATTTTTTTATGATTTTTTATAATCATTATTCATCAAAAAAAAATTCTTTTCCGGGATGACTGTTGTTTCAGTTCCCCATCTACCAGCTCTCCTTCCCATAGTTGTCTAGAAGGATCTCTGGGGCGTTCTTGACCCCTTTCCTGGTTTTCAATCCTCTTCCTTCTTGCTTTGTGTCCCTTTTTCCAAGTGTGCGGGAAAAGAACGGCTTGACCCTTGCCGGCACCGGCATTGTTGTCAACATCAATGGCAATGGTTATCTACCTTGTTGAAACTCCCTTGCCTTCATTGTTGGGCACCCCCTTTCAATCAATAAACTCAAAGATGAGCGGGGATGACCCTTGCTTGTCCCCCTCCCACCAACCAAGCTTATCCTCCCCTCATCCATCCAACCAATGTTCATTGTGCAATTGCACCCTCCAGATCCATCCAATTGCTCCTTCATCAGAAATTGGTATCCCACCTCCCTCTCCTCACTGGTCTTCCAAAAACCTGCCATCCATCCATTTTTCATCTAAAAAATTTTTTCTCATCCCCTCATCTTAGTTCCCTAATCTCACCGCCATCAACCTTGATTTGGCAACCAATCAATCATCCATCCAATCCGCTCATCCCCCCCTCAATCCTCACTTCTGATGTGATTGTTCCACTCAATAATCCTCATCATCCTACCAATCAAGACTGTCATTCCCACCATCCCTCAACATCAAGAAAGCATTGCTTGCTCCTTGCTCACTATCACTGCTGTCACCTTGCTACTATTGCAGAGCAGGCTGCAAAAGTAACAGAAATAACATGAAAATAATAACAATGAAATTGAACTAAGAAGGAGTAGCAAAACCATAAATATTATTGCAAAAATTAATTTTCCACCCAAAATTAGGTGGGGTCAACCACTGACCCCACCCTCAAAATCCAACTCCTTGTATTTTTAGATAATTGAGGAAAGAAAGACCAAAATACCACGGCATCACTATTGAACTTATTTTCCAATGAAATATTTCACATGTATTGTCACATACAGGTTTCACACCTAAAATTCAGTCAGAATTGAGGTTTTGTGTATATTTTAGGAGTTAAAGATGGAAATGTGTTCTGTCACAAATCCCGCACGCATCTGCGGCAGCAAATAAAACGGCGTGCCGCTGAGCTACAGCACTGTCACCCTTTCAAAGCTGTGTAAGCAGCCCGGTGTAAGACTCCAAACGGTGCTAAGCCGTGGCATTTCTGTGGAGGGGAAAGGTGCTGTTTAGGCTGCCGCCTAGGAGTTACACTAATATTTAAATGTAACCGGGATCAAGGTCCAGAACTTTATGGATGAGGAAACAAGTAAGGGAAGAGGACAATAGTTGTCGGTGGCAATGGAAACAAAACTATCTGAGGCAAGATGGTGCAGGTAAAGACTTGAACAAATGAGTCAAGGTTTGTTCAGAGTTCAATAGAACAAGGCAGTTGTAAGTAACAACGCCCATAAGCTAATAGCTCTGGTTGTCAGCAGCTGATTAGGAAAGATCAACTCAATCCCAACCAACCTCCAGGTTCTCAATGAACCTGCCCAACTCTCCGCAATCAAGCGCTTGAAGGGTACCAGATAACTGTGGGAGGCTGAACAAAACAAAAGCAATTTGTTTATGAAGCTCTAGAAGCAAATAAATAACAAATTCGAGCAAGAATATCCCAACACTTCTCAAGGGACTCAAGAATAGCGTGGCGAAATTCAACCTTAAAGAAGAAGGGAGGTATAACACACCAGGTTTTAAGCTTAATAAAACCTCTTCAATCAAACGTGTTTGGCTCCAGAAAGATGATCAAGGAGAGATCAAGACCAGTATGGTCGGAAAAAGGGATCAGAGTGGTATAACACACCCAAGAATTCAGACAGACAGGAATTCTTCTTCATCCAGCAAGGCTATTGGTTGGTGATAAGGATCAAGGTCACAAGGGACAGAGTTTGAGTATGGAGGCTCAAAAGGATCAAGGGGAAATCATGGATATACCCGGATAAGTTGCTCAGATAAGTGGGGAAGGATGCCCACGGATAAGTTGATTTCTGATGATGAGGGAGACAGATGAGATGAGATGATGATGGTCTGCTGGGATGCTGGGCCAAAAGTCAGGGGAGAGCCCCTCCTTTTATAGGCATGGGGCCCTGTATACTATGTACAAGAGATACTACAAATAGGTGCGGGAAAATGAAAACATAAAAAAAAAAAAAAAAAAAAAAAAAAAAAAAAAAAAAAAAAAAATAACATGAGAGGAAAAAAAAAGAAATGAATGTCGCCCGCGTCGAGAATGACCGCGGGCAACCAGATGGACACCTGCGACAGTGGTCGCGGGTGTTGACAACGGCTGTCGTTGCCCGATCGGCGGGGACAGCGGGGTGAAGGTTCCGACGGCCGCGAGCGGTCGCTCGCGGTCGTCGGTCGGATCAGATGATGGGCGAGGGGGGCGTGAGTGAGAACAATGAATGGTAAGTGTGTTTGGAGATCAAGTCGTGTGGGGGTCGCTTGCTGAAATGGTAGATCGGGTTGGATACTCAACGATGAGCTTTGATCATCTGAGTTCGATCATGGGGAGGTTGGGGGGGAGTTAGTAATTGGGCTGAGCCTAGCATTGATTGGATCAATCGTTGCGGATGAGCGTTGGAAGACAGGACAACCACAACCTGGGAATCGATGATCCGGTTCTAATAGTTCAGAGAGTTCACTAAGTTGATTTAGATTGGTCAATTGAGCCAAAGCTGGTCGAGATTTGAGATGAGGATGGATGATGGGAGATATTGATGGGCTGGGATCATGCTTGGTTCTTTTTGCCAGGTTTAAGGGGCAATGGTCGACCAAAGATCTGAGATCAGGGTTGTGGGTCAAGAGCGGGATAGAGGGGGCGGTATCCTCAAGATGATTGTTGAGAGGATGATTGGGGTTGTCATTGTTGTGTTTGAGGATGGCGGGTGCGGAGGATTTGGGGGATTGAGGGGATGAGAGGATGATTTGTAGGTAATTGAACCAGGGAGTCCAAGGATGGGGAGATCGTAGGAGGATGAGTTTGCTCTTGGGTTATCCTGGTGATGATGATGACTCGGATGCGGGTTGACGACCGTTGCAACAAGCGACGGCTTTGGTTGGATGAGAGGATTGGGAAGGATCAGAGGGATTGTCAAAGGTGGTTTGACAATCGCTCGCGTCGCCAAAAGTCAGGGCCGCGAGCACAACAAGTAGGAGTTGAACATAGGATAGGGGGATCGAAGCAGAGAGACAAGCAAGAGGCCTGTCCTAGACCGCTAGGACAGGGAGAAGTTGAGAGATGGGGGGAAATGAAGGTACCCATAGGGGTACAACCGAATTTTTTTTTTTCGTGGTGTCCCGGATTGGTCACCACATTTCTCCCTAACTTACAGACTTTCCCTAGTCTGCATCTAAAATTTAAAGGGATAAAATAAAAAAAAGGCAGGGAACAAAGAAATTGAAGCAAATATTGGCCATTTCTTGATCTTGAGAGCAATTCAAGAGTTGAGGAAAATATCTTGATTCTTCCAAATGAGCCCTAGAAGCGGCAGGAATAGAACAAGGAGGGCGTCCCAGGTGCTCACATATGTGGCATACAGTAGAGTTTTACAACAAAAACGCAGCAAATGACCCTGGTGGTGCACAATTGGGAGGACTTAATTCTGAGATAAGTTGCCCCCACAACAATGAAACTTCTTGACTTGATCAGCGGAGAACCTTCTGGCCAACCAAGTACCATCCAGCTCCTCCAAAACATAAGATCCACCTCTAACTTGATGAACCACTCAATAAGGGCCATTCCAACGATTAGAGAAAAGCTTGCCCCACTGGGTCTCCAAAGATCAATTATAAGCTAAAACTAGGTCACCAGGGTTCAAAGGCTCCCTGATTTGATTAGAGTGCTTGTCCTCCCAATACTGGATGGATTTTGCTCTGGACTCCATCATCTTTTGATAAGCTTCATCACAAACTTCTTCACTTTGCTCCAGTTGCTTGGATCTAGCAACTAACAGATCAGTGGTTGAGGACACCTCTTCCCAAGAGATACCCAAGAAAGATTCCATTTCCAGATCCAAAGGAAGGACTGCTCTTTGACAAGATATGATTTCATAAGGTGAGTAGCCAGTAGTCATTTTGGTTGAGATTTGATAAGAGAAGAGAACAAGAGGAAGGAATTTTCAACAATTCTTGCCACTTTCACCAGCCAGTTAAACAAGTGCAGCCTTCAAAGGGGCATGGCCTTGTTCCACCATGCCTTGGCCTTCAGGATAATAAAGAATAGTAACTCTATGTTGTCCAGGAAGGGATCGGATCATTTCAGCAAGCTTGCCCCCAAATTCAGAGCCACCATCAGTAGAGTAAGATTGAGCCAGGCCATAACGCATTGTCAAGGTCTTGTAGAGGAAAGCTGCCACTGATTCAGAGCTAAGGTTCTTAAGAAATTTTGCTTCAACCCATCGGGAAAAATCATCTCTAGCCACAATGAGGTACTTAGCACCACCTGCCTTAATATGAACCACATCCATAGCAATTCTTCCAAAGACAGTGGACTCCCCAGTAGGATAACAAATTTCAGCTGGGCGCCTAAGATCACGTTTCTGACAAACTTCACAACTCTTGCACCATTGGGAGACAGATTTCTTCAAAAATGGCCACCAGAATCGTTCGGATAATTGTCGATAAGTTTTGGTTTCCCCAAAATGACCAAGGCCTTCATGGAGACTTTCAAGGATAGAATCTTGTTTAGAGGGAATAGTAACAACAATAAGAGCACAAGGATTGCCTCTCTTCATAAGTCTAGAGCCTTGAACAAAAAAATTAGAAGACTTTTGTTTAAGAGATTGAAATTCCTTAGCAGAGAGATCAGGAGGTTTTTGAAGAGTTGAAAGGTACTGCTCTAATTTAAGCCAGAAGCCTTGTTGAAAGCCAGAATAATTTTGAGAAGAAAAAGAGAAAATAGGTTGGATTAAAGGTTCCTCTTCATTGAAATCGGTTCCAACATCAGATTTGTTGTCCCCAAGAGGTCGTCAAGATAAACCGTCAGGCATGGTGAAAGATTTCCCCGGCCTGTGAACAATATCAAAATAGAAAAGCTGGATAAAGGCCACCCAACAAGTCATAGGAGCATTGGGAAGACTGGGAGCGTTGATCATTTCAATGATGGATTGAGGATCAACTTGCAATTAGAAATGTTGGCCCCAGAGAACGGTTTGAAGTTTCTTCATCATTCGAGCCACAACACAGATTTCCAGTTTGGGCTAGGAGTACCTAGATTCTACATCTGAAAACAACAAAGATTCATAAAGAGCAGGACGGTCCCAACCATTTTCATCTTCCTGAGTAAGGATGGCCCCAACAGATAGATAACTAGAATTGACAGCCAGCTTGATCTTGCCAGCTCCAGGTCCATAAGAGATCTTTTTCAAAACTATGTCTTTAGCAACTATCCTTTTGAGTAGCTGGAAAGCACATTCACAATCTTGGGTCCAAATCCATTCAGCATCTTTTCTGGTTAGATGAAGCAAGGGTGCACAGATTTTGGATAAAGATGGGATAAAGATTCTAACATAAGTGACAACACCTAGAAAGCCCCTAACTTCAGTTGGATTTTTTGGGGTAGGCCAAGAGATGATCTTGTTGACTTTGGCTGGTGCCATCCTTCTTCCTTCCTTGCAGACCACCTGACCAACAATTTCCAGAGCAGGGACACAAGCCGCCAGTTTGGATCCAGAGAAAGTAAGGCCAGATTCCTTGATTTGAAACAGAATCCTCTCCAAGGTAGTAGCATATTCCCAGATAAAACAACAAATTCCTGAATGCCAAGGTAAGAGCTCATTATCATAGTCAGATACTGGAACTTTAATTCCTCCATTGTCAATAAAGATACCAGCATGATCAGGGATTTCATCCTGGAGGATCCACATCATCTGAGCCTGATAGACTGCAACCAAGTTGGTGGCTCCTTGAGGCAATCGAGTAAGTTGAAATTGACCAAGAGGAGTATTGAAAGTAGTGAGAGGATGAGAAATAGGATGTAAGGATCGTTCCTCATAGCCACCCATAATATCCCCTAGACCATAGCAAGCTCTTCCCGCAAAGTATTCAACAAATTCTTCAGTAGCAGGAGGGATACCAGAGTCTTTAATAGTAACTTTATTAAGGGGTTGAAGATCATGAACTATTCTAAGTTTACCATTACTCTTGAGGACACAGAAGACGGGGCTGGAGTAACTAGAAGTTGACTGTTCATACAGGCCAGTTCAAACTTGTTCCCGGACCAACTTGATGAATTCGTCAACTTTAGCAGCAGGGATAGGGATCTTTTTCTTTTGCCAAGGATCATGTTCAACAACAGGGATGATATAAGGGAGGCCATAGGATTCCCGCAAGAGACCTCTCTCTTCTTCACAGAAAGCAATAGATTTTTCCCTTAGAGATAAGACATTTTTGATTGAATTTAACTCATCAGGAAGAGCCATCCATCTGGACCAAAGTTGACCAACTTCAGAAGTTCTTCAGTGACCCGTCCATTAGGCACAAAGGGACCAGTAAGAGATTGAGGAAGACCACAGTAAGGATCGTGAGATAGAGGAGGACGCATAAGGGGAGGATTGAGGTTGAGAGGCATAGGCTGGTTGACTGGTTGGATCTTCTTAGCAACTGGTTTATACTTAGTGGTAAAAGAGAGAAGTTCTTGTTTCCTCCAAGAGTTGACCAGAGAGACTTAATTACAAAAGCTGAGTCCAAGTTCCAACATCTTCCAAGTCCAATGTTCTGCAATATCCTTGAAGGGTGCCTTTTCCATAAAAGGAGAACCAGGAGATAATACGTTGCTCACATGTGTGGTACAAGGTAGGGTTTCAAAAATGACGGTAAAGGGTACCCTGGCAGTGCACAATTGGGAGGACTTACTTGTACCCCAAATTACCTCCACTGAAGCCCATATTCCTTCATACCAAAATCACCAAAAACTGAATTGCAATTAGGATCTAGTTTAGACTCATTGCAGAGATTCAAACCGGAACTGAGAGAAGATTGATCAGACTCAAAAGTAAAAGGAAAAGAAGACACAACAGATCCAGAGAGAGAAGGAGATGGAGAAGAAATATTTTTGGATTTTTCTATTTTGATATGTTTTTGTTTTTTAATATTCTTGAGCTCAGAAGAGAATGATGAAAGGAATGAAAAATAAGCCTGAGGGATGGGAGTTGACCCTTGAGTTGCAGTCTGAGGCTGAAAAGAACTACAAATATTAGTAGGATCAACTATTCCCCTAAAAAATGAGAGGAACTTGAGTTATCCTTCTGCTTCCCCTTAAAAGATGATTTGGGAGAATGACCAGGAAAATCTCTTTCCCAACGACCAGAATCCAAAGATCAAAGAGGAACTTCAATTTTCCTGCCATCAGCATCAGGGAGAAGAATTCTCTCCCCAACTTGATCAGAAAACATCAGGGTTGCACCAAAGTCCATTAAGAAGGGTCGTCCCAAGATCATAGGACTGTCCAAACAAGTGATCCAAAAGTGGCAGGTTCCAACAATATTTTGACCAATCCTGACCGGTAAATCCTCAGCAATACCAACCAGTTCACAAGCTTGATTTCCTATCCCAAACACTGCAGAGTTGAAGCTGACCCTAGGACTAAGTTTGAGCTTGCAGGCCATAGCATCCGAGATTAAGTTAAGCTGAGATCCAGAATCCACAAGAGGAGAAACAGTTTTAGCTGAGTCACCAAGATAACAAGGAAGGAAGCCAAGGGGACAGGAATAAAGGTTGGAGTCAAAAGAAGGACTGGTTCCACCAGAGTCCTCCATTAAAGTGCCAGAGGAGACTTTGAGTTCTTCAGGGCCAATTTCCACACGTTGACGAGAGACCCATTTCTTCATTCCTTCAGCAAAAGATGGAGAGATCGATAGGAGTTCAGCCACAGATAGATCAAGAATTTTGAGATCAGAAATTTTCTTTAATACTCCCTCCACAGCATTGGGGTGATCCTTGGAGATGCCCCTTTCAAATCAAACTTTGGGCTGGGTGGAGGGAGGAAGTTCAGGTGACACAGAATTCAAGATAGGATTAGAAGGTTGAGGTGAGGGAGAAGGATCAGGGTGATCTGCGAACCTTTCCATGAGTGGTTCCTTCTCCACCTCCATGTCTTCTACATCAGAGGAAGGAGGCTCAAGTGATGATCGACGTTTAACGGGTTTTTGAAGGATTGAAGTTGGCAAGATGAGTTTTAGGTTCCTCATGTCATTTCCTGGCTGGATCAGATTGATAAGTAGTCCCAGAAAGACTAGAGGAAGAAATAGCTTGAGGATACCAAGGTTGGAGAGTACCAAAGGATGATTCAAATTCAAAGGAAGCAAGAGATGCTTTCACAAGAGGTGATGGCTGGTAAGAGGCCACCACATGTTGGATAGGACGAGACGAGTCAAAAGGGATTAGGGCACCATTAGGGAGGAAGTAATTGTTCCCCCTCTGCTCTACCAACTCTTCCTTTAGGTCCTTCTGAAGTTCTTGGCATTTTCCAGTTCCATGGCCTTCCCTATGACAGTAGTAACAGACCAGAGTTGATTTGGGCACAGAAGAAGGTGTTTTAGGAGTAGCTAGCAAAGAAATCTTTTGATCTATTTTTTTCTCAAAGGCTCTAAGTAACTTGGTGATTTCATCTATAGTAGTAGGTTCCCAATTGGAATTAGGATCTTCTCTAGGCCTACAATCTGCCTCCATTTTAGTCATAATATTGTTTGACTCTTTAAAAGAAGGAGCATGGACCGTTTCAGTAGTTCTAGGCTTTTCAAAGGTAAGAGCAGTTTGACCTTTCATGACTTTATCCACAGTACCCCTAAGGGTGAGAAAAACAGGGAGCTTGAATCAATTATCCCTGGTGGTAATCATGGATCCAGATTTGACCAGTTCTTCTTTAATCCTTTCCTGCACATCCAAGGAAAAAGATTGGAAGAACTTTGCTCAAATTTCGTCCACTGTGTCAATGTGATCGTTTTGGATAAGATAGTTTTGAATGGGATCCCAAGACTTCCTCAAAATCTGATAGTCAGAGACTGAAGAAATACCACCATTGGAGATCCACTGAGAAACCAGAGCATCCAAATCCTGAAGAGTAAACCTAGCCACATCTATTTTACCCCAGTATGCCAACATAGCCTTCCTGAGAAGCGTCCAGTTATGGGATTCAAATCCCTTGAAAGACTTGATTACCTCCATAACTTCATCAGAGGAGATAAAGAATCGCAACTGATAAGCCATATCAAATTCACTAGCCTCATCCACTTCAGCAGCCATTTCATAGGAGTCCAAGAATCGCTCAACATTTGTACCGTTGAAGCCTAAGTTCTTGTTCTGAGGTTTGATCTTTACCATCTTAGGTCGGAAAGGGGTGGTTGGAGTAGCAGAAGATGCCATATTGAATAACAGAGTTCCTAGGGAATCCAAAGAGCAGATTTCCAAAGTGGCTCACGAGTGTGGCAAGAGTAGGGTTTCGCCAAAAAAAACAACAACAAGTATCTTGCCCAAGCGGTGCATAAATTGGGAGGACTTACTTCTAGGATAAGTTGCCTCCACGGATCAGATTTGAGAAGAGAAAAAAAATAGGAGAAAGAAAAAAAAAATCGGATTTCGAGGTTGATTTTAAATGTCTTGGGACTGTAAATCCCAAGGTTGCTGGTTCGATCCCGGCCCGGGGGACCAAATTTAAGACTCCAAACGGTGCTAAGCTGTGGCATTTCTGTGGAGGGGAAAGGTGCTGTTTAGGCTGCCCTCCTAGGAGTTACAATAATATTCAAATGTAACCGGGATCAAGTTCCAGAACCTTATGGATGAGAAATCAAGTAAGGGAAGAGGATAAGAGTTGTCGGTAGCAATGTAAACAACACTATCTGAGGCAAGATGGTGCAGGTAAAGACTTGAACAAATGAGTCAAGGTTTGTTCAGAGTTCAATAGAACAAGGCAGTTGTAAGTAACAACGCCCACAAGCTAATAGCTCTGGTCTTCAGCAGCTGATTAGGAAAGATCAACTCAATCACAACCAACCTCCAGGTTCTCAATGAACCTGCACAACTCTCCGCAATCAAGCGCTTGAAGGGAACCAGATAACTGTGGGAGGCTGAACAAAACAAAAGCAATTTGTTTATGAAGCTCTAGAAGCAAATAAATAACAAATTCAAGCAAGAATATCCCAACACTTCTCAAGGGACTCAAGAATAGCGTGGCAAAATTCAACCTTAAAGAAGAAGGGAGGTATAACACACCAGGTTTTAAGCTTAATAAAACCTCTTCAATCAAACGTGATTGGCTCCAGAAAGATGATCAAGGAGAGATCAAGACCAGTATGGTCAGAACAAGGGATCAGAGTGGTATAACACACCCAAGAATTCAGACAGACAGGAATTCTTCTTCAACCAGCAAGGCTATTGGTTGGTGATAAGGATCAAGGTCACAAGGGAAAGAGTTTGAGTATGGAGGCTCAAAAGGATCAAGGGGCAACCATGGATATACCCGGATAAGTTGCTCAGATAAGTGGGGAAGGATGCCCACGGATAAGTTGATTTCTGATGATGAGGGAGACAGATGAGATGAGATGATGATGGTCTGCTGGGATGCTGGGCCAAAAGGCAGGGGAGAGCCCCTCCTTTTATAGGCATGAGGCCCTGTATACTATGTACAAGAGATACTACAAATAGGTGCGGGAAAATGAAAACATAAAAAAATAAAAATAAAAAAATAAATAACATGAGAGGAAAAAAAAAGAAATGTCGCCCGTGTCGAGAATGACCGCGGGCAACCAGATGGACACCCGCGACAGCGGTCGCGAGTGTTGACAACGGCTGTTGTTCCCCGATTGGCGGCGACAGCAGGGTGAAGGTTCCGACGGCTGCAAGCGGTCGCTCGCGGTTGTCAGTCGGATCAGATGATGGGCGAGGGGGGCGTGAGTGAGAACAATGAATGGTAAGTGGGTTTGGAGATCAAGTCGTGTGGGGGTCCCTCGCTGCAATGGTAGATTGGGTCGTATACTCAACGATGAGCTTTGATCATGTGCGTTTGATCGTGGGGACGTTGGGGGGGAGTTAGTAATCGGGCTGAGCCTAGCATCAATTGGATCAATTGTTGGGGATGAGGGTTGGAAGGCAGGACAACCACGACCTGGGAATCAATTATCCGGTTCTAATAGTTCAGAGAGTTCAATAAGTTTATTGAGATTGGTAAATTGAGCCAAAGCTGGTCAAGATTTGAGATGAGGATGGATGATGGGAGATATTGATGGGCTGGGATCATGCTTGGTCGTTGTTTCCAGGTTTAAGGGGCAATGGTCGACCAAAGATCTGAGATCAGGGTTGTGGGTCAAGAGCGGGATAGAGGGGGCGGTATCCTCAAGATGATTGTTGAGAGGATCATTGGGGTTGTCATTGTTGTGTTCAAGGATGGCGGGTGTGGAGGATTTGAGGGATCAAGGGGATGAGAGGATGAGTTGTAGGTAATTGAACCAGGGAGTCCAAGGATGGGGAGATTGTAGGAGGATGAGTTCGCTCTTGGGTTATCCTGGTGATGGTAGTGATGGTGGTGATGATGATGACTTGGATGCGGGTTGACGACCCTTGCGACAAGCGACGGCGTCGGTTGGATGAGAGGATCGGGAAGGATTGGAGGGATCATCAAAGGTGGTTCGACAATTGCTTGCGTTGCCAAAAGTCAGGGCCGCGAGCGCAACAAGTAGGAGTTGAACATAGGAGGGGGGGATAGAAGCAGAGAGACAAGCAAGAGGCCTGTCCTAGACCGCTAGGACAGGAAGAAGTTGAGAGATGGGGGGAAATGAAGGTACCCATAGGGGTACAACCAAAAAAAAAAAATTTTTTTTTTTGTGGTGTCCCGGATTGGTCACCACACCGGCGCCTCTGAAAAGTATGCAGACGTGGGACTGAGGGTTGACAAAGTGACGGGCAGCTTGAGAAACCTAGGTAATGCGTAAACATGCTACAACCTACATGGGAACATTCTACCTATTCAATGGATGTTTCTGTGGATAGTAGATACTCTAAAAATACATAAAAATTTATAAAAATACCTAAATAACCTTTATAATTCTTTTTCAATAAATATAATTCAAAGTACCAAAAATGTCAAAAATAAGATAATTACTACTTCTAAAAATATATTAAAATACTTTATTATACTTTTATGAGAATTTCTAGACATTAATATTTTTTGTGGCATAATAAGGAAACTAATGATTTACAAATATTACATGAATACCCATGACTTATATTTTTAATTAATTATTTTAGTAAATCAACTGAAATTCAAAAATAAGGAGTAAAATCAATATCATGACTTTACTCCAATTATTTAATACATAATGAGAAATCACAAGACATCAGAATATCCGTAGGAATGTCTATTAAATAATTATTAACTTACTGGGAAGTTTAATTAATTAAATAATAAATAAAAAGGACAGATTAGTGTTATTCACATGTCCAAACATCAATTATAAAGTAGAATAATTCACATACCCTATGGAATTAGATAATACCTGTGTTATAGCACCAAGAACACTTGACAGGCTACCACTGGTTACCCTGCTAGCCTCAGTGTCCGTCCGCTTGAGCCCCTGTACCCCTCAGAAGGACAATATTGGGAATCCAAAAGCTATAAACAAAGAGCTCTTTTGAGGATATTGATACCCAGAGGGCCAGTTTCATTCAAATCCAGACACTGTGAAAAAGTAATTAAATACTTATAAGAGATAATTAAGTGATTTATGGCTTTAGTCTGATTAATAATATCTGTCCTCAATCATTTTTTTTATGAATTTAAACTGCTGAAAAACCTTATAACCCCAGTATACAGGTTTAACCCATCAGTGCAGGTCACAAAAAGCAACCAAAAGGATTTCATAATATACTAGTGAATCTTATTATCCTTTCTCTTTTTTGGCAGCTTGGTTACAAAGTCCTGCCACTCCAACGTGTATTTTTTATACATATTATCTTTGATCAACATATCCTTTAAACTAAAGGGCCCAAAGTAACCAGGCCTACTTGTTTTCATACTGAATTCCTTGAAGGGAGGTGTTAAATATCCCCAATATAATTTTGGCCCCTCTATAAAAATATTTAATAATCAATTTATCTATATTGATTTATTAATATAAACCATCTCCAAACCAAACAACCTTGCAATCACTTTATCAAAATATTTTACAGATTTTTGCTGCATTTATTGAATAATATATTTATTCTTTATTCTATCAACTCTGGTAGCTAAATGATAGAAAGGATCTTGGCATCCAGGAGACTGAAAACTGCTTGCACCCAAGCGTGAGGTCCTTCCCTCATCCCTTGAAGGTCTCCACTCATCCTCCCACCTTATATTTTTCTACCCATTTGGGCACAATCCTCCATCATCATGATCCTTAAAAAAAATTCTGCTTGTCTTTTTTCAGCTGCCATGTATTTCTGCTCTCATTTATGTCATCTCTTGTAAAAATTCTACAGCGACCCATGGCTCCTGAAAGTAGTAGCTCTCCCCTACCTTTTCCAAAACATCCATGGTAGTGTGTGCTTATGCCCCCCTGGTTATTATCATTAATTGATCCTCATCCTTATCCTGGTTATATTTATAATTTCCAATTGATACATTGATCCTTAGTCTTTGCCCCTCTGTGGCCTGATCCTTATTACTAACAAATAACCTTTGTGGTTGAAGAAAATCGTGTCTGTTGGAATTCTTGAGTGTTTTAAGCCACTCTTTGATCCCTTTATCTGGCCATACTCGTCTTAATCCTTCCTTGATCATCTTTCTGGAGCCAATCACATTTGATTCAAGAGGTTTGATTAAGCTTAAAACCTGGATTTTTATACCTCCTTTTATGATTTTTCAAAGTTGCATTCTGCCAGCCTACTCTTGGGTTCTTTGAGAAGTGTTAAAGTTATCCTTGTTCAAATCAGTTACGGTTTGCTTTCAGAGCTTCTCAAATTAATGTGCTTTGTCTTGTATGGCCACCCTCAATTATCTGGTACCCTTCAAGTGCTTTATTGTGGAGAGTTTGGCGGTTTCATTGAGAAACTGGAGGTTGGTTGGAGTTTGAGTTGATCATCCCCTATCTTATGCTGATGACCAGAGTTATTAGCAAGTGGGCTTTGTTTACATCAAACAGCTTTTTTCTTTTGAAATTTAAACAAAATTTAATTTATTTTGTTCAAATATATCCCACATAATCTTGCCTCAGATAGTGCTGTTCCATTGCTACCAACTATTATCAAAATTTATCCTTTACTACTTGATTCCTCACTTAAAAGGTTTTGGACCTTGATCCTGGTTACATTTATACATTTTTGTAGCACTCAGGGGGGCATCCTAAACAGCTCCTTTCCCCTCCACAGAACTGCCAAGGCCTAGCACCTTTTTGAGTCTTACATTTGGTCCCCCAGGCTGGGATTGAAACAGAAACCTTGGGATTTAAAATCCCAAAATTCAAGAATGAACCCTGGAATCCAATCCAATACTTTAAATTTTTTCTTTTTTCTGCTATCATCCAGATCTGATCCATGGAGGAAACTTGTTCCAGAATTAAGTCCTCCCAATTGTGCACCATCTGGGAACAATACTTGTAGTTTTTTTACGAAAATCTACTCTTGCCACACCTGTGAGCCACATTTGAATTCTGCCCTTTGGATCTCTTAGGAACTCTTCTCTTCAAAATGGAATCTACTGGTACCTCCCCCGCCTCTGTTTGGACCAAGATGGTCATGATCACGCCTTGAAAAAAAACCTTAGGCTTCAATGGAAAAAATTTCAAATGATTCTTTGACTCCTATGAGATGGCTGCTGAAGTGGATGGTGCAAGTGAACATGATATGGATTATCAGTTACAATTTTTTATCTCCTCTGATGAAGTTATGGAAGTGATAAAATTGTTTGATGGATTTGAAACTCATGACTGGAGGCTCTTGAAGGAGGCTATGTTGGCTTATTGCGGAAAAGTACATGTGGCTAGGTTTACTTTTCAGCACTTGGACGTCTGTTTTCTCAATGGATGTCCAATGTTGGTATCTCTTCAGAGTCTGATTATCAGTCTTTTAGAAAATCTTGGGATCCTATTTAGTCTTAACTTATCAGAAACAATCACATTGACACATTGGAAAAAATTTCACTTTGGGTTTTCCAGTCTTTTTCTCCAGGGGTGCAGGAAGGCATTAGAGATGAATCAGTTAAATCTGGATCTATGATTACTACTAGAGATAATCAGTTCAAGCTCCCTGTTTTTCTGGTCCTGAGGAGTGCAGTGGAAAAAGTGATAAAGGTCAAACAGCTCTCACTATTGAACAAACTAGAGTCACTGAACCACTACATGCTCCTCCCTTTGAAGAGTCCAATGGAACAATGAACAAGATGGAAGCAAATTGTACACCTAAAACCAATCCCCAGACCAATAAGGAAACTGCTAACATAGATGAGATCACTAAATTATTTCAGGCCTTTGAAAGAAAAATAGATCAGAAAATTTCTTCTTTAGCTACTCCTAAACCTTCTAGCTCTTTTCCTAAAACCACTCTAGTCTTCTATGTTAAAATAGATAAGCACTTACACGTGTGCTAACTATGATGGTAATCCAAATGGGATGTACATGAGGGCCTCTGCCGCCCATTGGACGCACACTTGGACCATACGTGCCTGTGTGGATGTCACAGATTTGGGGAAACTGGCCTCAAAACGCGTGAAACAGGCCTATTCGTACATGGGCCCTAACAGGCCCGGTGGGGTATATGGGTAAATACAGCAAGATGGGCTTGTATGGGCATAATTGGGCCCAAGGTTTATTTTGTGGGCTGGACCGCCAAAGTATGTTAAACTCACCTTCTGGGCTTGGGGGAGGCCCATTGGGGCCGCTGCCTGTGTCACAGCCCATTTGGGGCTGCCTCCCATGTTGCGGCCCACTCAGGGCCGCTGTTTTTGCTTAAGGCCCGTTTATGGGGCCCAACGGCCTGCGGGGGGCCGTCGTAGGGGGCAGGGGGACTCCAAATGGAGCCCCCCCACCCCGGTTGCGGCTTTTGATCCTCTCCCGGCGGCCGCAGGGATGGTGGCCCCGGCTCCTCCCCCTCCCCTTGCTTGCCATTGCAAGGAGGAGGGGGAGGGCTGGCTAGATGGAACCAGCCAGCAACCAGTTGCAAGGGGCAACCGGTCATGGTGGGGGGGACTTGATCATCCCCCCACCAAAAGTGGCAGCTAGGCTGGTTGCATTGAGGTGACCGGCGGTGGGGGGGAATTGACCACCCCCCCACCATCAAAGGGGGGCTCTCCCCCCCCCCTTTATCAAAGGGGAGGAGCAATGGGCTGGAGGGGACCTTCCCACCCCCCAGCCCACCTAGCATGACAACGCCCTGGGGGCATTGACCTCCAGGGCCCCTGGTAGGGGGATTTGACCGCCCCTCCAGGGATTTGAGAGAAACAGGGGGGCGGAATGTCTGCCAGTATACACCCCCCCCCCAAGAGTGTCTGAGACTGGACCCAAGTGTGTCCTGGGTCCCTCCTGGCCATTTTTATGGCCAGGGGCTGGTTGCATGAGGCAACCAGCCAGCATGTGAGGTAACAGGCTGGTTGTAATAGACAACCAGCCAGGGGTTTGAACAGCTAAGGGGCTGGTTCAGCCCCATTGAGGTGGAAACACCAGAAATAACCGGAATAGGCTGGTTGTAAGGGTACAGGGACTGATGCCATGTGGGCTGATGTAGCCCAAACCAATTAACAAGGCCTGTAGAGCCTGTAGAGGATTTTTGGAGCGGAAAATTTGCCTTTTGGCTTGTTGTATCATGGGCTCACAAGAGGCCAATCTTTGGTACTTAAGGAGCTCTTCTCCCTGCTGTTTTCCATGATCCATTCATCATCCAATTGAATTCATCACCAATATCATCCAATGTATTTCCCCATTGTGAGAGCCAATCAATAATTATTTACAAAAGGTTTCCAGCATTTCTTCTGCTTTAAATACTGCGCATTTGCCTAAGCTAATTGCTGGCCATAATTATAATAAATTATCATTGCCAACATCATCATTACTTCCAAGCCGTCTAGACCCTTGTACCTTACTCTGGAAAACCTCAAAGACCTCAAGTTTTCCAAGAAGATGTCCTAGATCCCTGATGTTAGGTCCACCAAGATAGTTCTGAACAGTCAGAATTATATTGCTTGCGCTTTCCTTATGTATAGTGAGCTGGAAAACATCTGTTGTGGGGAGATAATGGATGCAGAGGACACTTTCATCAGTTCAGAAGTGGAGAAAAACTCTTATCATCTCATACTTAGGCATCTTGCTGAGAATCATGTGACATGGGTTGCCAATACTCTTAGGAAAGATGAGAGAAGGAGGGGCAGCATCCTTTGGAAGTTGCTTCAGTCCAAATATGCTGGTGATTCCGTTCACCAGAAGAATATAGCCTTCAATAAAATATTCAAGTTACAATATTCAAATTTTAAGCAGTTTTTTGCATAGGCTAGGTCTAGAATATCCAAGTTTAATTCATCAGGATGTGAAATAGATCCTGAGTGTTTGTTACTCTTAATCCTACAGAAGCTACCAAAGGAGTTTGATTCTTTAGTCAGAATTCTTTCTCAATTGGATCCTCTTCCTGGGGAGGAGGATGTTCTGAAGAGGATTGAAAAGGATGATCTTCAGTGCAAGATGAAGGGGGGCTCTGGAACAGCCCTTTTTGGAAAGACTTGAAAATCTTGCAAGAAGGAAAAAAAGGATTTGTCCAAGGTCTTATGCTATAATTTTCAGAATAAGGGGCATTATACTAAGGATTGCAAGAAGGCCAAGAAGAGGAAGAAGTCCAAAGAGAATGAAAAGGAGGTCAATTTAACTACTGAAAAAGCTGCAATGGTGGCCTTTGATGGTCCAATGGAAATGGTTTTTGGGGAAGAAGTTCCAAACAAGAAGGCCAAAATTGATGAGGATCAAGAAATTTGATTATGAAGTAAGTAATCTTAACCTCAAAGATGAGAACTTATCAGTGACTGATGAAGCTTCTTTCCTATTAGGAGGATTGAAGGAGGATGTTCTTGTTTTGATTGATTCTGGTTGTACAGATCACATTTTCTTTGAACCAAATTTATTTTCAAATCTTAGTGATTATGATGGAGTTGTAAATATTGGTCGGAAAGGCAGAAAAATTCAGATTAAGGTAATTGGAAAAGTTATTGTTGCAAATCACTTGGGTTTAAAAATTTCTTTTGAGAAAGTGTTCTATGTAACAGAGTTTCCTTATAACTTTGTGTCTCTTGGAGTGTTGTGGAAAAAAGGTTTCCAGATTTGTTATCTTAAAGAACATAGGTTTGTTGTTGATATGGATGGGAGAACTTTTCTTAGTGGACAAGTTTGGAACAAGCTTTTGTGTGGAAGCTTGTTCAAAATTTCAGCTCTGAGCACTGTTTCTCACAACAGAAGTGGCCATAAGATAAAGGACAGCAACTGCGAGAGTTGTACCTTGTGGGATAAGACTAGAAATGTGTTCTAAAAGAGTATAGATTGCACTGATGTTTCAAGAAGGAATTTTCCATTGACTTGGCAGGGCCATTCACACCAGAGTCCCTTGGTGGGGAAGATACTTCATCAACTTAGCTGATACTGAAACTAATTATTTTTGGGTTAAACCAATTTGATCAAAGGATTAGGCCACAGAGGAGGTTTCCTTAATCTTCAAAGTCTGGAAACAGAATGGTCTAATGAAGGAGATCAAGAGGGTTATTACCAATGGAGGTGGTGAATTTGTGAGTAAAGAGTTTGAGAGGTTATTGAAAGGTTATGTTATCATTCATATAGTAACTACTGCAATTACTCCACAGAATAATGGAATAGTTGGGAGAATTAATAGTAATTTACTGGAAAAGGTCAGAACTTTTATTTCTCAATCTGGTCTACCAAAGTTCTTATGGGATGAGTTTATATGTAAAGTCTGTCTGTTGCACAACATTGTAAGTGTTAATGGAAGAGTCCTCATTATCAGTTTTGAAGTTGTACCCCAAAACATCACACCTAAGAACAATTGGTTGATTGGTTTTTTATAGTGTCCACCATAATGAGATGGTTTGAAAATTAGACCCTAGAGCCAGAACAGGGGCACTTGTAGGCTATGATTTAATATTACATTGTATAGGATCTATTGGCCAGGGACAAGAAAGGATATCTGTAGTAGGGATGTAAGATTTGATGAAAGTACCTTCCCACTTAAAAGGAGTGAAGATTTTGTTGTGAATAAGCCACAGCAAGAAATAGAATTAGCACCTATTTCACCAGCAGAAGCTGAGTAACATGTGGTTCCAGAAGATGAAGAAATGGAAGACTTGCCACCAGAGGGTTTAGTACCTGCTTCAGGGGAGTCCGTTAATTTGGAACCTGATGAGCCTCCACCTCCAGTTAGACAGAGTGGAAGGGTTAGAGTGCCAGTTGATAGGAAGGGGGAATGGAAGTCCTATTATGCTGCCACAGGATATGAGGAAGATAGATTTCAGGAACAGTGTATGCTCAATGAATTCCTAGAGTTGAGTTCAGAAATGGGTAACAGGGTTAACCCAAATAGCTTTGGCCAGGCTATGAATTCTGATGAGAGAGCCAACTGAAAGAGTGCTATTTTTGAGGAATTTGATTCTCTGGAGAATAATTGTTTATTTGAAGTTGTTAAGCCGGATTCTGTTCCAAAAGGATAGACCATTGTGGGGTCTAGATTGGTGTTAAACAAGAAGTTTGACACAAATGGAGTTTTGAAGAGGTTCAAAGCTAGATGTGTTGCACAGGGCTTCAAGCAGAGAGAGGGTATTGATTACCAAGAAAATTCCTCACCAACTGGAAGGCTGTCCACCTGCAGGTACATCATTGCTCTGGCAGTGGAGTTGGGTGAAGAAATCAGACAAGCTGATTTTGTAACAGCATACTTGAATGCAAAACTTGGAGAGGAGGAGACTGTTTACATGTCAATTCCTGATGCTTTTTGTGAATGGTTAGTAGAGACTAAACCAAAAAAATGAAGAAAATCTGTGTTAGAAGTTTTCTTTCAGAAGATAAAGGAGAATATGTCCTCAAGCTTTGTAGATCCCTGTATGGATTGAAGCAAGCAGCTAGGTTGTGGTATAATACCATGAGTGAGAAACTGATACAGATTTGTTTCAAGACATCTGAGGCCAAACCTTTTCTTTTTGTAAGAAAGGATGCAATTTCGTTTGTATGGGTTGATGAAATTATCATAATTGGAAATGATAAAGAGATATTCATGGAGAAACTCAAAAATGAATTCAAGATAAAAGATGTGGGTCTGGCAAAAAAGGTGCTAGGAATGAAAGTCAGTAAGAGCAAGAATGGTATTAAGTTAGACCAGAGCCACTACGTAGCAGCTCTTCTTGAGCAATATGGCTTAGAAGATGCAAAGGAGTTTGGTACTCCCATGAAGTCAAACATTTTTTTAGAGAAGTCTACAGATGAGGAATATCTGGATTTTTTTCAATCTAGGAACAACTAAAGGTCAGCTATTGGATCTCTTAATTATTTGGGGCAGTTTACAAGGCCCAATATTTCCTTTGCAATTGGTGTCTTGTCTCAACATTTAGAGAATCCAAGCAGGAGGCATTGGTCAGGGTTTCAGAAGGTTATGAGGTATCTTAAAGGAACACACAGTCTGGGACTGTTTTTTACAAAGTCAGCAAACTTTTATTTGGTTGGTTATTCCAATGCAAGTTGGGGAGATAGTAACACTAGGGAATCAACAAGGGGTTTCATATTCTTTTTAGGTAAGAATCTGGTGTCCTGGATGTCCAAGAAGGTATCAGCCATAAGTCTTTCATCAACAGAGGCTGATTATAGAGCTTAATTAGCAGCTTCACAGCAAGAAGAATGGTTGAGGAAAGTCTTATAGGATAAAAATAAGCCACATGGGTTTGCTTTGTTGTATTCTGATAAACAGAGTGCCATTGCGTTGGCACAAAACCAAGTTTTCCATTCAAGAACAAAACATATTGATGTTCACTATCACTATATCCGCAATGCGGTTAACTGCAAGGAGATTTTTTTGAGGTACATGCCTACTGGAGCAATGATTGCAGATATCTTGACTAAGGCTTTAGATAGGAACAAGCATCAAGGTTTTGTGACTAATATGCAAATGTGACCCCTTTTGGATTAAGGGGGTGTTTTATAATACATAAGCACTTACACGTGTGCTATGTATGATTGTAATAAAAATGGGATGTACATGAGGGTCTCTGCGCCCATTGGACACACACATGGACCATACATGCCTGTGTGGATGTCACGAATTTGGGGAAACTGGCCTCAAAATGTGTGAAACAGGCCTATTGGTACACGCGCCCTAACAGGCCCGGTGGGGTATATGGGACAATACAGCCAGATGGGCTTGTATGGGCATAATTGGGACCAAGTTTTATTTTGGACATATTTGGCCAGATGCGCTGGCCCGCCTAAGTACGTTAAACTCACCTTTTGGGCTTGGGGGAGGCCCATTTGGGCCACTGCCTGTGTTGCAGCCCATTTGGGGCTTCCTCCCATGTTGCGGCCCACTTGGGGCCACTGTTTTTGCTTACGGCCCTTTATGGGGCCCAAAGGCCCGGGTGGGGCTGTTTTAGGGGGCAGGGGGACTCAAAATTGACCCCCCCACCCCGGTTGCGGCTGCCGCGCTGTGTGGCGGTGTAAGACTCCAAACATTTCTAGGCTGTGGCAGTTCTGTGGAGGAGAAAGGTGCTGTTTAGGCTTCCCTCCTGAGTGTTACAAAAATATTTAAATGTAACCAAGATCAAGGTCCAGAGCCTGGAAAATGAGGAATCAAGTAGTAAAGGATAAAGATGATAGTAGTTTGGTAGCAATGGAACAGCACTATCTGAGCCAAGATTATGTGGGAAAAACTTGGTGAAAAGAAGCTAAAGTTTGTTTAAAGCTCAAAGAAAAAGGCTGTTGCGTGTAAACAATGCCCACAAGCTAATAACTTTGGTTGTCAGCAGAAGATTGGGGATGATCAACTCAAACCCAACCAACCTCCAGGTTCTCAATGAACCTGCCCAACTCTCCCCAATCAAGCGCTTGAAGGGTACCAGATAACTGAGGGTGGCTTTACAAGACAAAGCACTATGTTTAAGAAGCTCTAAAAGCATACATTAAAATAATTTGAAGCAAGGATAACCTCAACACTTCTCAAGGAACTCAAGAGTAGGCTGGAAGAATACAACTCCAAAAAAAAATAAGGGAGGTATAACACTCCAGGTTTTAAGCTTAATCAGACCTCTTCAATCAATCATGATTGTCTCAAGAAAGATGATCAAGGAGGGATCAAGACCAGTATGGTCAGAGAAAGGGATCAAGGAGTGGTATAACACACTCAAGAATTCCAACAGAAAGAATTCTCTTCAAACGGAAAGGCTATTGGTTGGTGATAAGGCTAAGGCCACAGAGGGGCAAAGACCCAGGATCAATGGATCAGGGGGCAATCATTGATATAGCCAGGGTAAGGATGAGGATGAGATTTCAATGATAACGGGGGGGCACATGCACACCCCTCCCCTGGATTCTTTTAAAAAGAAAGCAGGGGAGAGCCCCTCCTTTAATGGGACATGGGTCCCTGTAAGGTATTTACAAGTGATGACACAGCTAGAGCCAAAAAAGCAACATTCAAAAAAAAAGTTTTTTTTTTTTTTTGGATCTTAATGGAGGCTATAGAAAAGTTGATAAAAATATTAATTTTTCTGTAATGGTCCAGAGTTGTCCCAGATTGGGCACCACATCTCTCCCAAACTTACAGACTGTCCCTAGGCTGAATCTGAGTATCTTTGATGATATATGTAAAATAAGAAACTGAGGAATTGAAACAGAAAAACGCCCGTTTGATCTTGAGGGTGATTGAAAATGGAGCTTGATCTGTCCAAAGAAAAGGTCCTTGAAGTGGCTGAGATAAAAGAATGAATCAGGCGTCCCAGGTGCTCACATATCATGTGGCATACAGTAGAGTTTCACACCAAAATGCAGCAGATGACCCCTGGCGGTGCACAATTGGGAGGACTTACTTCTGGAACAAGTTGCCTCCACGACAATGAAATTTCTTGAATTGATCAGCAGTGAACCTTCTGGCCATCTGAGTACCATCCAGCTCCTCCAAAACATATGATCCACCTCTGACTTGATGGACCACTTGATAAGGACCATTCCTGCAGTTAGAGAAAAGCTTTCCCCACTGAGTTTCCAAGGATCAATTATAAGCTAAGACTAGATCCCCAGGATTCAAGGGATCCCTGATCTTATTTGAGTGCTTATCCTACCAATACTTGACTGATTTTTCTCTTGAATCCATCATCTTCTGATAAGCTCTGTCACAAACATCCTCACTTTTCTCCAGTTGCTTGGATCTGGCAACTAATAGATCAGTGCTGGAAGAAACCTTTTCCCATGAAATACGTAAGAAATATTCCATTTCCAGATCAAGAGGAAGGACAGCCCTTTTTCCAAAGATAATTTAATAAGGTGAGTAGCCAGTGGTTTGTTTAGTTGAAATTTAATTGGAGAAGAGGACCAGAGGAAGAAATTTGCAAAAATTCTTTCCACTTTCACCAGCCAGCTTGACAAGGGCAGCCTTCAAAGCACCATGGCCTCTTTCCACCATTACTTGACCTTCAGGATAATAAGGAGTGGTCACCCTATGTTGACCAGGAAGCAATCAGATCATTTCAGCCAATTTGCCCCCAAACTTGGAGCCAACATCAGTTGAATAAGATTGAGCCAAGCCATAAAACATTGTCCAAGTCTAATAGAGGAAGGCTGCTACTGATTCAGAGGTGAGGTTTTGCTTCAACCCATCCAGAAAAATCATCTGTACCACTATGAGGTACTTAGCTCCACCAGCCTTAATATGAACCACATCTATAGCAATCCTTCCAAACCCAGTGGACTCTCCAGTGGGATAACAAATTTCCGCTGGGTGCCTAAGATTATTTTTCTGACATACTTAACAACTCCTGCATGATTGAGAGACTGATTTCTTCAAGGATGGCCACCAGAATTGTTTGCATATTTGACAATAAGTTTTGGTTTCCCCACAATGACCAAGGCCTTAATGGAGACTTTCAAGGATTGAATCTTGTTTAGAAGGGAGGTGACAACAATAAGAGCACAAGGATTGCCTCTTTTCATAAGGGTAGTACCTTGGAAAAAGAAATTGGAGGACTTCCTTTTGAGCAATCAAAAATCATTAGAAGAGAGATCAGGAGGCCTTTGGGGAGTGGAGAGATACTTCTCTAATTTAATCCAGAAGCCTTGTTGGAAACCAGAATGATCTTGAGAGGAAAAGGTGAAGAAAGGACAAATAAAAGGTTCCTCCTTGTCAAAATCCACTCCAAAATCCAACTCTTCATCTTCAAGAGGGCGCCAAGATAAACCATCAGCAATGGTGAAAGATTTCCTAGGCCTATGAACAATATCAAAAGAGAAAAACTGGATAAAAGCCACCCAAAAAGTCATTGGAGCGTTTGGAAGACTGGGGGAATTGATCATTTTGATAATTGATTGTGCATTGACTTGCAACTCAAAGTTTGGAGCTTCTTCAACATTTTAGCCACAGCACAAAGGTCCAGTTTTGGCTGGGAGTTCCTGGATTCAACCTCTGAAAAAAGAAGAGATTCATAAAGAGCAGGAAGATCTAAACCATTTTCATCTTCCTGAGTAAGGACAGCCCCAACATATTGATAACTAGAGTCCACAGCCAGCTTGATATTGCCAGCCCTAGGTCAATAAGTGATCTTCTTCAAGACAATGTCTTTTCCAACAATTTTTGTGAGCATCTGAAATGATTGTTCACAAGCTTGGGTCCAAAACCATTGTCAGCCTACTAGATGCCATGGACCTAGCTCCTTCTAGCTACTAGAAGTGATAGAATATTTAGAGAAAAAATGTTGAAAAATGCCAGAGACATATTTTGGCTGTAAGGGTTAAATTTATATATATATTGTCAGCCTGCTACTTAGCACAGAGCAACCTGACAAAGCAGCAACAATAATAGTATTAACAAAATAAAGATAAATGAATAAATAAAATTATTATAAAATGAAGGAGTAGGAAATCCACAAATATTATTGCAGAAATGGATTCCCCACCCAAAATAAGGTAGGGTCACTCACTGACCCCACCCTTGAATTCGTACTCCTTATATTTTTTAATTAATTTAATACAGAATGGTAAATGACCACGGCACCAGTATGGCACCTTTTAGCCATTTTAATATTTCACATGATATGTCATGTATAGGTTTCACACCTAAATTTCAGTCGAAATCCAGGTGTTGTGTGTAGTTTAGGAGTTACACGGGAAATTGTGTTTTGTCACAATTCCCGCACGCAGCCCCGCGTCCCTAGCTCCGGTCTCCCGCGTACGCTGAATTCCCGCACGCAGCTCCGCGTCCCTACAGAATTGGACTCCCGCGTACGCCAACTCCCGCACGCAGCCCCGCGTCCCTACAGCGCTGAACTCCCGCGCGCATCTGAGCAGCGGATCAGTCCCCGCGCGCATTTGAATGGACTGATCCCCGCGCCTCATATGACAATCAGGTACCGCTCAGAGAAGCTACAACATAGTAGGATATACACTACATATGTAAAGCCAACACACGAGCACAGATTAAGGTTCAAAAACCTTAAAAATCAATTGAAATTAGTTAATAACTAATTTTTAGTATTTTTTTATTAATTAAATAAAGATCCAGACTCACCACGAAGTAAGTTGATCAGAACCTTCAAAGACCACGAAACTACATAAGGAGTGGTCGTAAAAATTATTAAAAATTACATACAGGATCAGCAGAGGATGGAGAATCAATAAAAATCTACGTCTGCTCACTTTGGACCAGTACTTACTGTACAAATTAAGGATCAGTGCAGGATCAGCAAAATGACTAATCTATTGATTAACAGATCCTGCAGCTAAAAAGGAGCTGTTCCTTGACAGATCTAAGGCCAGCAGGCTAACAGCACCTTGAGGACGTGCCAATCTTGCCCTGATTGCCCCCCTAGCCTCAGCCCATGGCTAGTACCACTTCTAGAGGTCCTCAAGCACCCAAAAAGGAATATTTAAACAGGCTCTTTTGCCCTCCTGTTTCCAATCAGTTAATCAGTTATCAGGAATTATTTATTATCAATCAGACACGGTGTCATTGTTAATCAAGTGCTTATATGAAGATAAGCAAGTGATTTATGACTTAGTCTGTAGTAGTATTATTTACCTTTATTAACCAATCAACCATTGAAGTTTAGTCAGGCAATCAACCCCATCTGCTCTGAAACCCTTCCAATTACTCCAGGATTTTCGTGGTCAAGTACTCAGAGTGAGTGTTTCCCCTTCCTGTCTAGGCCACGTGTGCTGTTAAGCCCGGCCATTAGTGGAATAAGTCCTTTATAAGGCACCCATATTTATTCCAAGGTTCTTAAACTGCCTAAGGAGGCCCCTTGAAGAGAGGTTGCTAGTCTGTAAAGATCCCCAGTAGTATAATACTGTGGCCCCTCTTTATATTTAATATTTAAAATATTTATAACCAAACCAAATAAACCTTGCACTTGCTCATACCGTACCATTATTGGAGCTTTAAAGTGTTTATTCTTTGGAATATTATTGCTCCAAGTTCTTTTATCACTCTCTGTAGCTAAAGGACTGCAAGGTTCCTGGTATCAGAGAGCTGACAACTGGGGGTCTGGCCGGGAAATATCCTCAATAATTAATTATTTAATTAATTATCTCCTGGACCAGTTATTTATATAAAAATTATATAAGTAGAAATACTTATCATTTATCTTGATCTTTTAATTCGTCCAGTGGATTTAAAAACCAACGGAGAATTGATCAATTATTATTTAAATCTTCTTAAACAGAAAAAGGAAGAAAAATTACGTAACTTTGTGCCTGTTGTTATAACTCCTGAGCAGAAACAAGAGAGACTTCTTTATTATAGAGAACAAATCTCAAAAGAAAAGGAACAAGAGTTAGAAAGAATTATCAATTTTAACTCCTTGTTAAGACAGCACAAAGAGTGGAAAACCTATCAAAGAAAGCTTTCTGCTTTTAAGAGACGGTATCCAAATTATAAAAGTGAGCTTTGATCTCCTTTTTATTTTTTTTTATAAAAAAAAAATCACAAAAACTCGAAAATTATAATAAAAATTATTATAAAATAAATAAATATATAACTTATATTTTTTATTATTTAATCCTTTCTAGTGGACTTTGTCTTTGGTGATCTTATTGACCAAGACCTCTTAGAGGACGTCCCAGACTGTGGACCCTTGGATTTGTCCCAAGATTTGATTGGAACCCACTCAGATCCCGTTGGAATACCCTCCAAGGACGGACCTGACCCCAACAAGGACTTAGTGCCTTTAAACCTTCATATAAGTAAGAAATATTTTTTTTAAAAAAAAAATTAATTACTCAAAAAATTTATTTTTATAAAGTTTCGACAAAAACTTATATAACCTTTAAAATGCTCCAAAACAGACGCAACACCCGTGCCAGTGGACGCGCCCCATCATATGGATCTTTGCCCGGAGGAACCCGTGTGCGCAAGGACGCCAGTCGCGACCGCAATGAGGATCGAGCCAGTGATCGCTCCGATCCGAGCGACCGTGACAACGACCGCGGCCGCCGACTCGACCAACTCACCGTTGGAGGGTCGTCCATTGTTGAACGTGAAATCCCAGGAGGATACCGTTCCACCTACGCCACCCCAGCCGGACTCCTCCAAGGAGGAGAAAATAAAGGTATTAGTGAAAGAACACGTGGGTCATTGGGAACTGTTCAAACAGGCTCAGACCCAGGAAGACCATCAGGGTATGAGAAAAGCCATATATTTGGCAAAGAAGACTCAAATAACCCTCCAAAAGTTAATTCCCAAGAAAGAAGTAGAAAGTTACGTGAAGAATTGGAATCCTTGGGACCAATTAGTTTCCTTAAGAGGAAACAACAACAACAAGAAGAAGAGATCTCTAGCCCATCAGAAGTTAAAGAGTCCCAAAGAGTGGGACAACATAATATCTTTAGCAAGAAAATGGAAGAAAGTTTACCGCAATTAGACGTAGAAACTTTCAATTTGTTTTCCATAAATGTTTCTCATAACTTTGATATCATTGGCAAATGTTTTGATAAAGTATATGAGCAATTGGATAAAGTAAATACCAATTTTGGTAAAGTCATGCAATCCCAATCCAACTTGATCAAAATCAATGAGTTAGAAGTAAAACAAATAAGAGACAGCATTAGTTTGAGTAAAGGAGAACTAATAAATTACCTGGAAAACAATACTTCAGCTATCCAAGAAGAAATTCTTCTATCTATTGAACAAATCAAAGAAGGTATTAATAAAACAGACCATGCTTCACCTACTCATATCATTAATAAAATTGATTCATTAAGTAACAAACTTGATCTGGAATTAGGTATGATTAAGAATGATCTCAGAGATCTAAAGATAAACTTATCTCAACCCATTGCAGACTCTGATGAAATCAGACCTTCCAGGTACCACAGTACGCCCCAACTACCTTCTAGACCAAGACTAACAAGGCTTGAATCTTTCAGACCTAGTCCCACTCCTGAAGTAGAACAAGCATTAAAATTACTTCCCCCTATCACTGAGTGGCCTAAATTCTCCGGAGAAGGAGAATACAATCATGTCAGTTTTATTAAGTTTATTGACTATACTCTGGCCTCTTATGAACTTCCTGATAACATAGCCGTAGTAAGACTACCTAGACTATTTGAAGGAGTAGCCCTTGACTGGTTCATCAATAAGAGAGAAGAGGTAGGATCTTTGTCATGGAATTCATGGAAAGATTTGATTAAGGAACAATTTGGTACCAGAATTTGGAAAAGAAAAATGATGAAAACTTTCGAAACTTCTTTGTTTGATCCATCTAAGGACAAACCTCACAAATGGTGCCTTGACCAGAAGAGAAGACTAGACTGCTTCTACCCAAATGCTGATAAAGAAGAAGTCAATGAAAGACTCCTCAACCTATGTCCAGGACAACTTAACCATAGCGTAAGGTGCAGAATGACCATGAGCTCTGACCTTTCCACTCTCATAGGAGTATTAGAAGAAACTATTGACATGAATGGCTTAGACAAAAGGCTTAATAAACCCAGAGAACCAACTACTAGGAATAAGGAAGATTATAATAACAAGAACAAAGAACTTCTACCTAACAACTCAGAAGCCAAGAATACTTTGGTGACCAAAGAAAAGACATGTTGGAATTGCAACCAAACAGGGCATGTAAGACCTGACTGTCCTTTACCCAGGAGAAAGATTAATCCTATTGAAGGAGAAGAGGATGACACTAATCCTGACCCTCAACTAGATGACACTGATGGTTCCATCTCTGAATGTGACCTAATTATCACTAATCCCATTAATGTCATCGAAGGCAACATGGAATCTTCCCTAGATATTAACCCTGTTAATGAAGATAGCAATTTGCCTCAAAAATGGACACCCAACATGAAAATCCAACATGTTTCTGAAGCTAAGACCTTAACCCTTAAACCTTCTATCGGAAAAGGGTACACTGGTGGTAAAACCTGTTATGCCACTGGCTTGATACAAGGTACCCCCGTAAAATTACTTCTAGACAGTGGAGCCTTCTGCTCTTGTGTTGGAACTGACTACTTAGATAAACAGGATTCCAACTGGAAGAAAAACTTACTACCTGTACCTCGAGCCAAGTTTAGCAGCTGTAACTCACCTCTCAATGCTATTGGAGTATGGCCAACAGAAATCATACTCCCCCACTCTAAAGGATCAATCAGGATAAAGATTGAATTTGTAGTACTTCAGAATGGAGTATGTGATTATTTTATTATAGGAAATGATTCTCTTTGCCTGTACGGGATAGATGTCTTCCAGAGTAAAGGGAGATATTTCACTATAGGAGGAGATTGGAACAAGAAGTTCCAAATATGCCATATCAATGCTAAAGCTGCTGATTCCACTTATGAGAGACACTTAGAAACTTTTAACCAGGAATACTTTTCCCAAGCTGCCTTGAATTCCCAGCTTAGTGAAAACCAGAAAAGAGATATTCTCCAAGTATGCTTTGAGAACCAGAATGCTTTTTGCACTAAAGATCATCCCATTGGTAATATCAAAGGTCATGATATGGTTTTAACTCTGACTATTAAGCCTCCTTACCCTCCTAATCTCAGGAGACCAGCTTACCCTTCTAGTCCAAAATCTAGGACCGCTCTAGAAAGCCACATCCAAGAACTAGTGGACTTACAAGTCTTACGGAAAGTAGGACATAATGAGCAAGTAGACGTAACTACCCCCGTGATAATAGCCTGGCACAATGATAAGTCTAGGATGGTTGGAGACTTTAGAATGCTCAACAACTACACCCAAGCTGACTATTATCCTATCCCAAGGATTGACCACGCTCTACATAATCTTTCTGTTCATTACTACTATGGACATGTTGAAAGGCTTTCACCAAATACCTATCAGTCCGGATAGTAGGAAATTTATGAGAATTATATGTCATTTAGGCATATATGAGTATCTCAGAATGCCATTTGGTATTAAAAATGCTCCTTCCCACTTCCAAAGAATGATGGATACAGTCTTAGGAATGTTCATCAGGCAAGGTTGGATGATGGTATACATAGATGATGTTATCATTTATTCAGACGATTGGGATACTCACATGGACAAAGTAAGGCTAGTCCTTAAGACAATTGCTTCAGTAGGATTAAAAGTATCTATGAAAAAGTGCAACTTTGGATACGGAGAACTTAAAGCTCTAGGACACATTGTTTCTGGACTAACCTTAACTGCTGACCAAAGTAAGATAGCAGCAGTAATGAACAGACCTATGCCCCAGAACAAAACGGAACTCTTATCCTTTATAAGCTTCTGCAGCTATTACAGGAAGTACATACCTAAATTTGCTAACCTCACCAAGTGTTTATATGAGATCTGCAACAACAACACTTTGTTCGAAATGACTCATGAAAGATTGAAGAATTATGAGGAACTCAAAGTAGCTATGACTACTGCCCCAGTGTTGATACAACCAGATTATTCTAAACCTTTCAAAATTTACATAGATGCTAGCATGGAAGGATTAGGAGCTGCATTACACCAAGAAGTAATAGAAGAGGATAAACCAGTAGAGAAACCTATACTCTTCATATCTAGACAAGTCAAAGATACTGAAAAGAGATATGGTGCCAGCCAAATGGAATGCCTTGCTCTAGTATGGGCATTAGAAAAACTCCACTATTATTTGGAAGGTACAAACTTCGTGGTAATCACTGATTGCAATGCTGTTAGGACTCTCATGAACATGAAAACTCCTAGCAGGCATATGTTAAGATGGCAGATAGCCATACAACAGTACAGAGGTCAGATGACAATAGTCCACCAAGCTGGAGTTAAACATCAGAATGCTGACAGTCTTAGCAGAAATGCTCTACCAAATGATACTAGCAATCCTGCTCATGACCCAGAAGATCATGATATATTTCCTATACTAAACATTAATCTGTTTAATCTGGAAGCTCCCATCATAGGAATTCACATATGTGAACTAGAAGAATCACTGTTCAGCTCCATCAGAGAAGCATACAACTCTGACATGAAGACTTTGATTAACATCATAGAAAGTACTTCCCCTCCATCTGAACTCATAAACAGTTTACCTGAACCCCTACTGAAGTCCTATAAAGAAGGAAGATTCACACTGTGGGATGGGATACTATATTACCGGCATAAACACTCCAGTGTTATAGTCTTGACCAAAGCAGAGCATATCAAACTTGTTTTAGCTGAATGTCATGATAATTGCTCTTCGGGTCACCTGTCTATTGATAGAACTCTAGATAAAGTAAAACAGACTGCCTGGTGGATCAACTGGAGAGACTCCACTATCAAGTATGTTTCAAGCTGTGAAATCTGTCAGAAGTCCAACAGGACCACTGGGAAAAGGTTTGGACTACTCCAAAGGATAGCTGAGCCCAGGAAAAGATGGGAAGTTATCAACATGGACTTCGTAACAGGACTGCCCCCTGGTGGAGCTTACTCTTACAACTCAGTCATGGTCATTGTAGACAGATTTTCTAAGAAAGCCAAGTTTCTACCTAACCATAAGGAAGACACCGCTATGGAAGTAGCCTTACTCTTCTGGAACAGACTAATTACTGATGTAGGAATCCCTAAGATTATTATCAGTGATAGAGACCCCAAATTCACGTCTGAATTCTGGAGAAACCTCCATGATATGTTAGGAACTACCTTAGCCTTTTCTACAGCTTATCACCCTCAGACAGACGGATTAGCTGAAAGAATGATCCAGACTCTAGAGGATATGCTCAGAAGGTTCTGTTGCTTTGGGATGGAGTACAAAAATACAGACGGATATTGCCATGACTGGGTTAGCCTTTTACCTGCACTAGAAATGGCCTATAACAGTAGTAAACACTCTACTACCAAAGAAGCTCCTTACATACTGGAAAGAGGATGGATCCCCAAATTGCCCAAAGATAACCTCAATCAGGAGTTGACTAATATCCATCCAACATCACTGGACTTCAAAAACATGATAGATATGGCAAACAAGCACGCTGCTAAGTGTGTACAAGATGCTGTTGAATACAACCAACAGAGGTGGGATAAAACTCACAAAGAACCTGATTTCAGAATAGGAGATCAAGTTCTAATTTCAACCGCCAATTTCAACAATTTGGCTGGAAACAGAAAACTCAGACCAGCCTTTGTTGGACCTTTCACTATCAAGAAACTCCACGGGAAAAATGCCGTAGAAGTCATCCTCAGTAATGAACTCTCTAGGAAACACCCAGTCTTCCCAGTTAGCCTTGTCAAACACTACCATCCCAGAGAAGGAGAAAAGACCCCTTCACTTAAAATACCAGTCTTAGATGAGCCTGAGAAGGACAAAGGAAAAGTTAGTAAAATCCTTAAAGATAAAAAAGAAAGGATCCAAGGAAAAGATGTTAGACTTTACTTAGTCAGATACAAAGGAGAATCAGCTGATAAAGATGAATGGCTACCTGAGAACAACATCCCAGATGGACCTATACACCTGAGAAACTACAGAGCCAGTAAAAGACACTGAACCCCAAAATTTTTTTTCAGATATAGTCATATCTTGGAGTGGGGGAATGTCAGCCTGCTACTTAGCACAGAGCAACCTGACAAAGCAGCAACAATAATAGTATTAACAAAATAAAGATAAATGAATAAATAAAATTATTATAAAATGAAGGAGTAGGAAATCCACAAATATTATTGCAGAAATGGATTCCCCACCCAAAATAAGGTAGGGTCACTCACTGACCCCACCCTTGAATTCGTACTCCTTATATTTTTTAATTAATTTAATACAGAATGGTAAATGACCACGGCACCAGTATGGCACCTTTTAGCCATTTTAATATTTCACATGATATGTCATGTATAGGTTTCACACCTAAATTTCAGTCGAAATCCAGGTGTTGTGTGTAGTTTAGGAGTTACACGGGAAATTGTGTTTTGTCACAATTCCCGCACGCAGCCCCGCGTCCCTAGCTCCGGTCTCCCGCGTACGCTGAATTCCCGCACGCAGCTCCGCGTCCCTACAGCATTGGACTCCCGCGTACGCCAACTCCCGCACGCAGCCCCGCGTCCCTACAGCGCTGAACTCCCGCGCGCATCTGAGCAGCGGATCAGTCCCCGCGCGCATTTGAATGGACTGATCCCCGCGCCTCATATGACAATCAGGTACCGCTCAGAGAAGCTACAACATAGTAGGATATACACTACATATGTAAAGCCAACACACGAGCACAGATTAAGGTTCAAAAACCTTAAAAATCAATTGAAATTAGTTAATAACTAATTTTTAGTATTTTTTTATTAATTAAATAAAGATCCAGACTCACCACGAAGTAAGTTGATCAGAACCTTCAAAGACCACGAAACTACATAAGGAGTGGTCGTAAAAATTATTAAAAATTACATACAGGATCAGCAGAGGATGGAGAATCAATAAAAATCTACGTCTGCTCACTTTGGACCAGTACTTACTGTACAAATTAAGGATCAGTGCAGGATCAGCAAAATGACTAATCTATTGATTAACAGATCCTGCAGCTAAAAAGGAGCTGTTCCTTGACAGATCTAAGGCCAGCAGGCTAACAGCACCTTGAGGACGTGCCAATCTTGCCCTGATTGCCCCCCTAGCCTCAGCCCATGGCTAGTACCACTTCTAGAGGTCCTCAAGCACCCAAAAAGGAATATTTAAACAGGCTCTTTTGCCCTCCTGTTTCCAATCAGTTAATCAGTTATCAGGAATTATTTATTATCAATCAGACACGGTGTCATTGTTAATCAAGTGCTTATATGAAGATAAGCAAGTGATTTATGACTTAGTCTGTAGTAGTATTATTTACCTTTATTAACCAATCAACCATTGAAGTTTAGTCAGGCAATCAACCCCATCTGCTCTGAAACCCTTCCAATTACTCCAGGATTTTCGTGGTCAAGTACTCAGAGTGAGTGTTTCCCCTTCCTGTCTAGGCCACGTGTGCTGTTAAGCCCGGCCATTAGTGGAATAAGTCCTTTATAAGGCACCCATATTTATTCCAAGGTTCTTAAACTGCCTAAGGAGGCCCCTTGAAGAGAGGTTGCTAGTCTGTAAAGATCCCCAGTAGTATAATACTGTGGCCCCTCTTTATATTTAATATTTAAAATATTTATAACCAAACCAAATAAACCTTGCACTTGCTCATACCGTACCATTATTGGAGCTTTAAAGTGTTTATTCTTTGGAATATTATTGCTCCAAGTTCTTTTATCACTCTCTGTAGCTAAAGGACTGCAAGGTTCCTGGTATCAGAGAGCTGACATATATATATATAAATAAATTTAAAAGGAGGGGCCAAGAACTCAATGGGTTTGTTGAGCCCTCCGGAACACAGGTATATGTCTGTTAAGGACAATATAGATGCAATTTTGGTGCCTGTGGGGTTTACAAGGACTACTTTCAAGACATTTGTGTGTAATTTCCTTGGGGTTTGGGTTACGCAGGACCTAAAAAAAGGGATATAAGTCAGCAGGATCACTTACTAGGCCTAGATCCGGACTTATTCTTGATGGATGGGCAAATATTCAGGGATTCAGGGTGCTGGAAGCTGATGCTGGGGCATTCTAAATGGCTGGATTCTGATTTTGGCCAAAAATAAGGATTCAAGAGTTTTGTCTATAATTTTATCAGAAAGTGGTCCAGGATTACACACTTATTTCTTCTAAGGGTTTCATGGCTTGAGGACAAAAATATCTGAAGCAATCATGACTATATTATGTTGGAGTATATTTATATCTCCATAATTCCATATTTTCCTTCTGTCTATTTCTTCTATTCTTTGTGTTCCTCATGTTATATTCACAACTCTATCTTTCCATTTCATTCTTTTTTTCTTTATATGTCACACACTTAACATGTCAGTGCTCTCCCCCACTCAGTCTCTAGACACGCGCTATCTTTTTATTTCACACTGAATGTTCATTGTATTCTCACCATGTCACACTTTACATGACACCTGACTGCTTGTACTGCTACCTGAGGACAGAGCTTGAGCAAAGTAAAAGGATTTCTTTCCTCATCCTTCTACTTTACCTCACACCTCTGTTATTTCCTCAGGTAAGATTTGTTTTCCTTCCTTACTCACTCTCACCACGTGTTTCTCTTTAATTATGAAACCACATCCTTCTACTTTACCTGAAACCTCTGTTATTCCTCAGCTCAACATATAACTGGATGAATCAGTCAGAAATGGCTGGGGGAGGAGCCTTTATTTATATCATTTTGGGTCCCCTCATGGTGCAGTCTTTTTACCAACCAAAGCAGGGTGTCCCAGGCTAGTATTGAGGCCAGGGAGCCATCAGTGTGTTTGTGTAGAACTACCCTGGTCACTACAGAGGTAAAGGAAGCCCTATTTCATTATGCTTGGGGCTTGATACACATTTCTGTACCCTGAATGACCTCACTGTATCAGCCAAAGAAGTAGTATTCAATTAATAAAATATAGTGAACAAGGCTAATGCTGAGGCTAAGGGACCATCAGTGTGTTTTTGTGGACCTGCTATAGCAACTAAAGAAGTATGGAGAGTCTTATGTCATCATACTTGGGGCTTGGTACATGTTTCTGTACCCTTAATGATCTCACTGTATCAGCCAAAGAGGTTGTGTTCAATTAATATTTTGAAATATAAGCCATGGTCTCCTGAGGACAGGGGCTTAAAAAAATTATCAGGAGACTTTTTTCTGAGTTCTGATTTCAAGTATGAGGCTCTTCATGTCATATTTGCTTAATTGGGGTTTGTTTAATTGAGTATTGATCCCCTGGTTGTGATTAGTTACATACATTCTACATTGTACAGGGTACAGGGGAGGGTGTATGGGTGCCTGGTATATTGTTAGAAAATTAGAACAAAGCTAATCTACTGTTTATCCCCGTTGCAAACACTCAGGGTGCTAAAGTAACTAATATTAGTCTGATTAAATCTACTTAATTGAGTATTAAGCCAGTGGTTGTGACTAGTTACGTACAGTCTTCCTTGTATAGGGTACAGAGGAGGTTGTATAGGTGTCAGGTGTCTTGTGGGCTAGTCAGCACAAAGCTAGGCCTCTGTGTATCCTCAGTGTACCCTCTCAGGATGCTACTGTACCTATTTTGTACTCTTTTGGGCCCAAACCTTCTGTACAGGTCCCATTACAGGGGACCCTGACAACTTTTGATACAGCTCTCAAAATGATGCAGGGCCCAATTTTTCCAAAATTTCTGTTTTTTTGGGCAGTCTCATGCTTTTCTCTACCTTTTGGGGGTTCTTGTTGGGCCCCATGTTGTGTGGAACAAGGCTGTGGGGTGTATGTGAGGTAGAGTACACAGGGGTGTCACGGTTCTACCTGAAGGAGCGGGAACTGGGAGGTGGTGCCAGTGGGTTACCCTACCTAATTTGGCACCAGGAATCCATTTCTGCAATAATATTCCTACTTTTCTTACTAATTCAGGGTTTTTATCTCATTTTTCTTTTTAAGTTACTATTTCCGTATTTTTTTATCCATTATTATTATTCATTCATTTTTCTTTCTGGGGTCTTTAGTCAGTTGGTTCTGAATAGTAGCCAGCTGAAAACTATTCAGCATCCTTCCTGGTTCAGAAACGCAAGTGATTGCAAATATTGGATAGATAAGGGATAAAGATCCAAAAATTGATTACAACACCTAAGAAACCTCTGACTTCAGTTGGATTTATGGGAGTAGGCCAAGAGAGAATTTTGTTCACTTTGGATGGAGCCATCCTTCTTCCTTCCTTGCAGACCACATGATTAACAATTTCCAAAGAAGGGAAACAGGCAGCCAATTTGGATCCAGAGACAGTGAGACCAGACTCCTGAATTGTAAACAGGATCCTTTCCAGAGTGGTTGCATATTTCCAGATAAATTGATGGATTCCTGAATGAAAGGGTAAGAGCTCATTGTTATAATCAGAAACTGGAGCTTTAATCCCTTCATTGTCAATAAAGATACCAGCCTGACAGGGATTTCATCCTGGAGGATCCAAAACATCTGAGCCTGATAGACTGCAACCAAATTGGTGGCACCTTGAGGTAATCAAATAAGTTGGAAACGACCAAGAGGAGTATTGAAAGTAGTGAGAGGACAAGAAATTGGATGTAATGATTTTTTTTCATAGCCACCCATAATGTCACCTAGACCAAAGCAAGCTCTCCCAGAGAATGATTCAAGAAATTCTTCAGTAGCAGGGGAAATTCCATTAATAGTAACCTTATTTAGAGGCTGGAGATCATGAACTATTCTAAGTTTACTGTTAATCTTGAGAACACAGCAAACAGGACTGGAATAGCTAGAAGTTTATTGTTCATATAAACCGGTTCAGACTTGTTTTCAGACCAAATTGATGAATTCATCAACTTTAGAAGCAGGGATTGGGATATTCTTCTTTTGCCAGGGATAATGTTCTACTACAGGGATAATGTAAGGGAGGCCATAAGATTCTTTCAAGAGAACTCTCTATTCTTCACAGAAAGCAATAGATTTTTACCTAAGGGCTAGGACATTTTTGATCAAATTCAACTCATCAGGAAGAAGCCATCCATCTGGACCAAAGTTGACCACTTTCAGATTTTCTTCAGTGAACCAATTTGAACAGGAACATCCCCAGCAATACCAACCAGTTCACATGACTGATTCCCTATACCATAAACCGCAGAATTAAATCTGACCCTTGGGCTAAGCTTGAGTTTGTAGGCTGTAGCATCTGAGATTAAGTTGTGCTGAGAACCCAAATCCACAAGAAGAGAAACTGTTTTAGCCAATTCAAAAAGATAGCAGGGAAGAAATCCAAGAGGGCAGGAATACAGATCGGCATCTGAAGGGGGATCATTTCAACCAGAGTCCTCCAACAAAGTGCCAGAAGAGACCTTCAATTTGTCCAGACAAATTTCCACACGTCAACAAGAAACCCATTTCTTCATGCCTTCAGCCACAGATGGAGAGATAGACAGCAGTTCAGCCACAGATAGATCAGGTATTTTTAGATCAGAAATTTTCTTGAATAATCCTTCCACAGCATTAGGGTAGTCCTTGGGAAGGCCCCTCTCAAACCAAACTTTGGGCTGGGTGTAGGGAGGAAGATCAGGTGAGGCAGGTACTTGAAGAGGATCAGAGAATTGAGGGGGTTGACCAGATGGAAGAGGAGGAGAAGGATCAGAGTTGTCCTTGAACCTTTCCATGAGTGGTTTACTTTCTACTTCCATGTCTTCCAAATCAGAGGAAGGAGTCTCAGACAAAGATTGACATTTGACAGGTTTTCAAAGGATTGAAAATGTAACAGGAGGAGACTTAGGAGGTTTGGGTTCCTCATGGCGTTTCCTAGCTGGATCAGACTGATAAGCACCAGAGAAGCTGGAAGAAGTGATAGCTGGAGGATACCAAGGTTGAAGAGTGCCACAGGATGATCAAAAATCCAAGGAGACCAGAAATGCCTTTCTGGGAGTTGGTGGTTGGTAAGAAGCCACCACATGACAGATTGGACAAGATGAGTCAAAAGGGATCAAAGCACCAGTAGGAAGAAAGAAATTATTTCCCTTCTGCTCTACTAATTTCTCCTCCTTTTCCTTCTGGAGTTCAGGAAATCTACCAGTACCATGGCCTTCTCTATGAAAGTAATAGCAGACTAAGGTGGAATTAGGAACAGAATTAGCAGGTTTAGGGGTAGCTAAAGAGGATATTTTCTGATTTATTTTATTCTCAAAGGCCTGAAGTAGCTTAGTAATCTCATCTATGGTAGCAGTATCCTTATTGGCCTGAGGGCTTGTTTTAGGTCTGAAATTTGCTTCCATCTTGTTCATGATTTTGTTTGATTCTTGGAAGGAAGGAGCATGGACTTGTTCAGTGATCCTTGCCTTTTCAAAAGTCAAAGCAGTTTGAACTTTCATGACTTTGTCCACCACATTTCTAAGGACCATAAAGACAGGGAGTTTGAATGAATTCTCCCTAGTAGTGATCATGGATCCAGACTTGACCAATTCATCCCTAATCCTTTCCTGCACTCCTGGAAAAAAAGATTGGAAAAATCAAACTCAAATTTCATCCACAGTGTCAATGTGATTTTTCCTAATAAGATAAGACTGAATAGGATCTCAAGACTTTCTGAAAGAATTATAATCAGAGGCTGAAGAGACACCACCATTGGAGATCCATTGAGAAAACAGAGCATCCAAGTCCTGTAAGGTAAACCTAGCCACATCTATTTTTCCCCAATAAGCCAACATAGCCTCCTTCAAGACCCAACAGTTATGAGTTTCAAATCCATTGAACAATTCAATCACTTCCATAACTTCATCAGAGGAGATAAAAAATGGTAACTGATAGGCCATATCATGTTCACTTGCACCATCCACTTCAGCAGCCATTTCATAGGAGTCCAAAAATTGCTCCACGTTTTTTCCATTGAAACCTAGGTTCTTGTTCTGGGGTTTGATCTTGACCATCTTGGCCCGAACAGTGGTGGAGGGAACAGAGTCCATTTTGAAGACAGAGTTCCTAAGGGGATCCAAAAAGCAGAGTTCCAAGGTGGCTCACAAGTGTGGCAAGGGTAGAGTTTTACAAAAATTGACAAGAATCCAGCCCAGATGGTGCACAATTGGGAGGAACTACTTCTGGAACAAGTTTCCTCCACGTATCAGATCTGGATGATAGAAAAAAGGAACAAAAATAAAAGGATTGGATTGGATTTCAGAGTTGATTCTTCAAGTTGGGACTGTAAATCCCAAGGTTGCTGGTTTGATCCCAGCCCGGGGGAACAAATATAAAACTCCAAATGGTGCTAGGCCGTGGCAGTTCTGTAAGGTGCTGTTGAGGCTGCCCTCCTGAGTGTCACAAAAATATTTAAATGTAACCAAGATCAAGTTCCAGAACCTGGTAAATGAGGAATCAAGTAGTAAAGGATAAAGATGATAGTAGTTTTTTAGCAATGGAACATCACTATCTGAGCCAAGATTATGTGGGTAAAACTTGGATAAAAGAAGCTAAAGTTTGTTTAAAGAAGCTAAAGTTTGTTTAAATTTCACAGAAGAAAGCTGTTGCATGTAAAAAATGTCCGCAAGCTAATAACTCTGGTTGTTGGCAGATAATTGGGGATGATCAACTCAAATACAACCAACCTCCAGGTTCTCAATGAAACTTCCCAACTCTCCGCAATCAAGCGCTTGAAGGGTACCAGATAACTGAGGGTGGCTGTACAAGAGAAAGCAATATGTTTAAGAAGCTCTAAAAGCAAACATTAAAATTATTTCAAGCAAGGATAAACTCAACACTTCTCAAGGAACTCAAGAGTAGGCTGGCAGAATGCAACTCCAAAAAAAATAAGGGAGGTATAACACTCCAGGTCTTAAGCTTAATAATACCTCTTCAACAATTGTGATTGGCTCCAGAAAGATGATCAAGGAGGGATAAAGACCAGTATGGTCAGAGAAAGGGATCAAGGAGTGGTATAACACACCCAAGAATTCCAACAGACAGAATTCTCTTGAACCAGAAAGGCTATTGGTTGGTGAAAAGGATCAGGCCACAAAGGGGCAAAGACTCAGGATCAATCAATCAGGGGGAAATCATACATATACCCAGGATGAGGATGAGGATCAGATTTCAATGATAACGGGGGGACACATGCACACCCCTCCCCTGGATTATTTTTAAAAAAAGCAGAGGAGAGCCCCTCCTTTTATGGGCCAGGGGTCCCTGTAAGCTATTTACAAGTGATGACACAGCTAGAGTGGAAAAAAGCAACAATCAAAAAAGAAGTTTTTTTTTTCAGGATTTGTTTTCATTTGATCATGGGAGAACAATGAAAGGACAACTGAAAAAAAGAAGGGAAAAAAAATCAACAATTAAAAAACAAATGAAATAATAAAAGGAAATGAATGAGCGGGGGTGAAGAGGGACACCAGCCCATGCCAATGGTGGGCACAGGCAGGTGAATGGGAGGTGACCGCGTGCGTGGACAGGCTGACAGGCCTGGGCAACCGCTGGCCCCCAGATTACAGCCAGCAGGACCTGCGCGGTTGACAGATGACCGCGCAGTCAGAATCCTTGAGGGGCGCGGGACACATCACCAACACGCGCAGGCAACAGACAACTTGCGTGAAATAATAAAAGGAAATGAATGAGCAGGGGTGAAGAGGGACACCAGCCCGTGCCAATGGTGGGAACAGGCAGGTGAAGGGGAGGCAACCGCCTGCGCGGACAGGCTGAGGAGCCTGGGCAACTGCTGGCCCCCGGATGACTGCCAGCAGGACCCGCGCAGTTGACGGATGACCGCACGGTCAGAATCCTTAAGGGGCGCGGGAAACAGACAACTTGCGCAGGAAACAGTGAGGAATGAGAGCGCGGATTGGGGAAGATGAGCTTGAGGAGACAAAGCAAGCAGTTAGGAAAGAGCGATCATTGCCGCAAACAAGGGTTGCATTGGAGGTAGTAGGAGTAGTGGATAGATTGAGGGGATTGGGTCTTGATCTGATTGACAAGTCCGGTGGAAAGTTTCAGGGATGTGGGGGTGGGGATCAGGGTGGGTGCAAGGCATAGGAGTTAGTCCAAATTGATTTGTTTGAATCCATCATCCTTATCCAATTGAGCCTCTTGGGGGACTTGACAGTCCTGCCTGCCAATTTGTTTGTTAGAGGTAAGCCAATGACAAGGGTGATGATAATGACTAGAGATCAAGGGTCAGGATGGGGATTGTTGGGAGATTAGGACAACTTTGTTTTCCCAGTCATCTTTTGGAAGACCAGGATGGGATGACCAAAAAGGGCATTGAAGGAAGCCAAATGGGGGTGCAGGTGCCAGATAGAAGCCTGCAAGCCAAGCCAGTCTTCATCTGCCCATTTGCCAACAGGGTGGATGGAAGCACAAAGCAAGAACATAGGACCCAGAGATAGGCACCCAAGAGATGATCCTAGACAACTAGGAGATTGGGAGCTGGAAGTTTGGGAACTGGATATGGGAATCATTCCGGATCAATTTTTTTTTTTTTTTTGGATCTAAATGGAGGCTAGAGAAAAGTTCATCAAAATTTTACTTTTTCCATACTGGTCCAGAGGTGTCCCAGATTGGGAACCACAGCCTCCTCAGGGGCTGGTGGCCCCGGCTCCTCCCCCTCCCCTTGCTTGCCATTGCAAGGAGGATGGGGAGGGCTGGCTGGATGGAACCAGCCAGCAACCAGTTGCAAGTGGCAACTGGTCATGATGGTGGGGGGGACTTGATCACCCACCCACCAAAAGTGGTGGCTAGGCCAGTTGAATCAAGAGACCAGCAGTGGGGGGGAATTGACCACCCCCCCACCATCAAAGGGGTGCTCTCCCCCCCCTTAACCAAGTGGGAGGAGCAATGGGCTGGAGGGGACCTGACCACCCCCCAGCCCACCTAGCATGACAATGACCTGGGGGAATTGACCTCCAGGGCCCCTGGTAGGGGGATTTGACCTCCCCTCCAGGGATTTGAGAGAAAGAGGGGGGGGTGGCATGTCCACCAGTTACACCCCCACCCATGTGTGTCTGAGACCGGACCCAGGTGTATCCTGGGTCCCTTTCATGAGGCAACCCATGAGGCAACCAGCCAGCATGTGAGGTAACAGGCTGGTTCTAATAGAAAAAAGGCCAGGGGTTTGAAAAGCTAAGGGGCTTTTTCAGCTCCATGGAGGTAAAAACACCAGAAATAAACAGAATATGTCAGCTCTCAGATACCAGGAACCTTGCAGTCCTTTAGCTACAGAGAGTGATAAAAATGCTGGAATGATGATAATAATTATTATTCCAATAATAAACATTTAGAAGCTCAAATAAATGTTTTAATAAGAGCAGTTGAAAGGTTTAATTGGTTTGGTAGTAAATGGTTTTCAATATAATATAAAAGAGGGGACACAGTATTATACTACTGGGGATCTTTACAGACTAGCAGCCTCTCTTCAAGGGGCCTCCTTAGGCAGTTTATGAACCTTGGAATAAAGATGGGCGCCTTAGAAAGGACTTAATCCACTAATGGCCGGACTTAACAGCACAAATGGCCAAAACAGGAAGGTTAACACTCACTCTGAGCGCTTTACCACAAAAATCCTGGAATAATTGGAAGGGTTTCAGAGCAGATGGGGTAGATTTCTTGACTAAAATTCAATGGTTGATTGGTTAATAAAGGTACATAATACTGCTACAGACTAAGTCATAAATCAATTGCTTATCTTCATATAAGCACTTGATCAATAATTACACGGTGTCTGATTGATAATAAATAATTCCTGGTAACTGATGATCTGATTGGATCCAAAGAGGTCTGTAGAAAGACCTTTTTGGGGTGATTTTAATCTTTTCAGGGCATGTAGAGAGGGTTCTGCTTGTGGCTGAGGCTAAAAAGCCAGTCAGGGAAGGATTAGCACGTCCACTTGGTGTTATCAATCAGCTGTCCTTAGATCTGCTTGATTTCTGTACTATTTTAGCCACAGGATCTGTTAATCTGTTATGGCATAAATTTGATCATTCTGTACTCATCCTTCATTTTTATTATTGATATTGATTTAAAGCGGGTATATGTGGATGTTTCCTAATTTTCCATTATCTGCTGATCATGTAGGTAATTTTTAATAATTTTTATGAATAATCCTTGTAGTTTTTTGTGGTCTTCAAAGATCAAGGTCAGTGATTTATGTGATAATCCTTGATCTTTGATTTATTATTAAAAATGTTTTAAACTTAATTTACATTCATTTTATTTCAGTTTTGATCTTTTTAGATAATTAGTAATGCATATGTCAGTTTTTTACATATACTAGGCAACCCTAACTGGGTTGTAGCTCTTCTGAGCTGTACCTGGTTGTCAGATGAGTCACAACTGATCCAGAGGCGGGGATGAGTTAATAAAGATGCGCACGGGGTAGGATCTGCTGCGTTTGTGGCAGAATCAGCTTTGCGCGGGTCTCCAGTACGTGGGAATCTGCTGCTAATAGTACTTAGGGATATGTAATGATGCGGGGCTGCGTGCGGGAATTGTGACATGAAACATTTCCACATGTACTCCTAAAATAAATAAAACACCTCAATTCTGAGTGAATTCAAGGTTTAAACCCTATACATGACAATAATTGTGAAATATGAGAATGGCCAAAAAGTGCCATACTGGTGTCGTAATTTATAGTACTTTTCTTTTTAATTATTTTAAAAATATAAGGACTTGGAATTCAAGGGTGGGGTCAGTGAGTGACCCTACCTAATTTTGGGTGAAGAATCCATTCCTGTAATCATATTTATGGATTTCTCACTCATTATTTATTCAATTGAGATATTCTTATTTTTTATAGTTTTGTGTTAATATTTGACAGTTTTGCTCTGTACATAGTAGCAAGCTGACATTCCCCTGCTCCAAGATATGTCTATATCTGAAAAAAAATTTGTTTTAATGCCTCCTGCTGGCTCTGTAGGTCCTCAGTTGTACAGGTTTGTGAGGGATATTATGTTCAGGCAAACATTCATATTTATCAGCTGATTCACCCTTGTATCTAACTAGGTAGAGGCTGACGTGTTTTCCATTCATCCTGTCTTTTTTATCTTTAAGGATCTTGCTAATTTTACCTTTGTCTTTTTCAGGTTCTTCTTTAACAGGTATTGCAAGTGAAGGAGTATGCTCTCCATTCCTTGGGTGGTAGTGTTTGATGAGACTTACTGGGAAGACTGGATGTTTCCTAGAAAGCTCATTACTGAGGATTACTTCCACAGCATTTTTACAATGAAGTTTATTAATGGTGAAGGGTCCCGCAAAAGCTGTTCTAAGCTTTCTATTTCCAGCAAAGTTGGTAAAGTTGGTGGAAGAGATCAAGACTTGATCACCAATCTTGAAATCAGGTTTCTTATGGGTTTTATCCCACCTTTGCTGGTTATACTCTACAGCATCCTGGACACACTTAACAGCATGTTTGTTGGCTACATCTATCATGTACTTGAAATCAAGTGATGTAGGGTGAATATTGGTCAGCTGGTGGTTAAGGTTATCCTTGGGTAATCTAGGAATCCATCCTCTTTCCAGTATGCAAGGTTCTTCCTTAGTGGTAGAGTGCTTGCTACTGTTGTAGGCCATCTCCAGTTTAGGTAAAAGGCTAACCCAATTGTGGAAATAACTGTCAAAATTCTTGTATTCTAGTTCAAAGCAATGAATCTCCTGAGCATGTCTTCCAGGGTCTGAATCATCCTTTCAGCTAATCCATATGTCTGAGGGTGATAAGTGGTAGAGAAAGCTAAGGTTGTTCCAAGCATATCATGTAGATTCCTCCAGAACTCAGAGGTGAATTTAGGATCTCTGTCACTGATAATAATCTTGGGAACTCCAACATCAGAAATGAGTCTGTTCCAAGATAATAGGGCAACTTCAATAGCAGTGTCTTCCTTGTGATTAGGTAGGAACTTTGCTTTCTTGGAGAACCTATCAACAATGACCAAGACTGAGTTGTAGGAATAGGCTCCTCCTGGTGGTAGTCCAGTTACAAAGTCCATATTGATGATCTCCCATCTTTTCTTGGGTTCAGCAATCTTCTGCAGTAGTCCAAACCGTTTCCCAGTAGTCCTGTTGGACTTCTTACAAGTTTCACAACTGGAAACGTACTGTATAGTGGATTCTCTCCAATTAACCCACCAAGCAGTTTGTTTAACCTTATCCAAGGTTCTATATCAGCAGATCAATGACCAGATGAGCAATTATCATGGCACTCAGCCAGAACATGTTTGATATGGTCATCCTTAGTTAAGACTATAACACTTCAATGTTGATGCCTATAGTATACCAGACCATCCTATATGGTGAACCTTCTGGCTTTTTATGGTTTAAAAAGAGGTTCAGGTAGGCTATTGATCAATTCAGAAGGTGGAGAAGTACTTTCCATAACTGTGATCAGAGTCTTTATGCCAGAACTGTAAGCTTCTTTGATTTAGTTGAACAATGATTCATTCAGTTCAAAAAGGTGGATTCCCATTATAGGAGCTTCAATATTTAAGCTGTTCATGTTAAGGATAGGGAAGATATCATAATCCTCTGGATCATAAGCAGGGTTATTTGGGTCATTGGGTAACCCATTCCTGCTTAAACTATCAGCATTGTGGTGTTTAGTCCCAGCTTGATGAACTATGATCATCTGTCCTCTGTACTGTTGTATAGCTATCTGCCATCTCAATGGTAAGCCCTTTTTCATTTCCTTCTTTTATTATACAGCTGGTTCCCAATTTGTGATCATGTGCTTTGTCAGGCTTGCACCCTCCTTCCCCTCCTTTTTCTCCTCTTTCTTCTTCTTGGCATCTGCAGGGTGGGTCTCTTTGTATACTTTGGTTAGTCCAATTGTCCATACATCCTTTCCTTGACACGTGAGCTGGTCCGTATTTATATTACTTTGAGTCGCCTGACTACTTCTTCCCTATATTTTTGTTGATTGCTGATTCTGCGCTTGTTCCTTCTTATCTAGTGAAGTTCTAAGAAATTCTTGGGCTCTCTCCTTGTGCTTGGTATGGTTGTAGTACGTCTGACCTTGCTTTTTCAATCCTATTCATTCCTTTCATTCATTTTTTTTAATCTATCTTCCTTTGTGATTGCGTCTTTGGCTCTTCTTATTATCATTTTTTTAATTTATCTTGCGTTGTGATTAGGATACCCCAGCGCTTCCTCAATCAAGCTATGCTCTTAGTTTCCCGTGAGCATTGGGCTGGACCGCTGGTCCTGGGTGAGTTCTGCCCCTTCTCTCTTTTGCCACCACCTCTTCTCTAGGTTGGTCCTTGAATATTTAAAGGGGGGGTCCTCATCAACAGATTCTCCCGACCCTCATCATTCGCTGGTCCCCCATTCCCTTCTCCTTGTCACTCCACCTAAGGTGAGTTGTATCTCACCCCGTCTCCTTCCTCCCTGTGACCCAAAGGGCTGACAGGATCTTTCTATCTTGTTTTTCTTGCCCCTTCCTTGGTTTTTCAGATTCCTGCCAAATCCCCTTGCTATGATGATGCCAACTCCAAGGCCTCTGTGGTTGTGGTTACCCCAAGCTGTTTGGTCAAACGCAAGTCCAAGGACCCCCACTTGGCTAGGCCAAAGGACGCCCCCAAACCTCTGGCAGGGGACTCATCTGAGGCCCCCTCAAATCCCAATATGCCCAGCAACCAAGCCGCTCCTCTGTTGATGGATTCCCATCTCAACTCCATAAACATCCTGTCCATTCTTAAGTTGGCCAATTCTCACCTACTCACAGATCCTGGTTCCAATCCCTCCTTTGAGCTTGTCACGGTTTCCCTCCGGAGTACTGCCTCTGACAAAATGTGTACCACTTTTGGTTTGCTTTCTGGCTTGCCCCCCAATTGCCCCAATTGTGGTTCCAAGGTTGGCACCTCCAGCTGTTACCCCTCTGCTGCCACGTTGTTGCCTCCGCCCTCTAGACTCCCTCATGGAATGGCGAATGGTTTTGACGCCGTCCACTTTGCTGTCTGGTGTTTGATGGTTAGTCTCCCCAAGGGTTCCCATCTCTACTGGACAGTTGAAGGAATTGAGGTTTGGTTGGATCACATTTAAGTGGAGCTCAACGCCTGCCACGGTAACTAGTACGTCCCTGTCCTTCTCTTCTTCTTCTTTTTTTTTTTTTTTTTTTTTTTTTTTTTTTTTTTTTTTTTTTTTTTTTTTTTTTTTATTATTGTTTTTTTTTTATATATAGTAATAAAATCCCCCCTGGTTGTTGCAGAAAAAATTGCGCGTTTGGTCAGTTGAACGCACTGTGTAAGTCTACCTTATCCTTTACCCATTTGATTATCCATCCAACTTTGCGTATATATTTATTTACACCAATGCCCCAACACTCTCCTTGATTTTTTTTTGTTTTGTTGAGGGGGGGACAAATGTCAGGGCGTCTGTTAACTGGGTAACTTTGGGGAGTCCCCTCTCTTTTTTTTTTTTTTTTTTTTTTCTTTTTTTTGATCAATTATCATTATTCCCCTTTTTTACGAGTACACTAATACCTCGCTATCTCCATTTTTTGGGTGTATACTGTTACCTTTGCCCACCCATTCCCTTGGCACCTCAAAAGGAACTGAGGGCCTACTGCTACATCAAAAAAACCCCAAACACAAGAATAACTACCCCTTATTGGGGGCTTGCTCCCTTTCTTTTGTTTTATTTTATATTTTTTTTATTCTTTTTTTTTTTATTCTTTTTTTTTTTATTCTTTTTTTTTGTTTTGTCTCCATTTTTTTATTTATTAGCCCCCCTTTCTTTGTTGTTTTATTGCATTTCTTTTAAATTTTTGGTCCCTGGTCTTCTACTGGTGCCTCCTGGGTGCTATTCTTCTCTGGTGGATTTCCAGCCAACCTTTGTGATCTTCTCATTCCCCATTGAACTTGATATTCCTTCATATTTACTTCTGGTGGTGTCCAAGCTTCCCAATTTCCAGTCTTCAAGAATGCTGCAACATTGGTTGGTTCTTCCTGTTTCTGAGGTTCCTCCAGCTTTGGAACTTGTTGAGCTTCTGATAATCTCTTGACCTGAGCTCTGAAAATTTCCTGCTGACTATACAATATAGGTTCTCTGTTTGGGAATTTATAATTGGGCCTTTGTTTGAACACCCTCTGGCCTTTATGTCTTCAGTCAAGTCTGGGCAGTTGACCTGGGTATGGAGTTCATCCTTGCAATAGTAACATCTGATTGGCCATCTGGGTCCTTCACTGGGAATTGGGGGTCTTTAGTTTTCTGCAATTCCCTGGTTGATCCTATCAAGGTGGGGAGGTGCCTGCTTCTGGTTTAGAGCCATAGTGAGTTTTTCAACAGTTTCCTTCATCTTCAAGAGCTCATCAATTCCCATTTGCTGAAACTTGACTTCCTTCTTTGCCTCCACTAAGTTCTTGATGGTGGGTTTAGGGATTTTTTCTTCATCCACATCCCATAAGGCCAAGGTCATTTCCACAAATTCCTTCAAGTTTTCCAAATCTGGTGGGAGGTATCTGCCATCTCTTGCAATCTTGATTCTTCCTGCAGGGGCAAATTCTCTATTAACTTCCCTCCTAAGATCAGTGGACAAGGCTTTCCAGAGTTTTTCTCCACTTTCCCAGTTGGTGTTGTCATAACCCATTCTGATGAAGTAAATAACCATCTCCTCATAGCTTCCAATGAACCTCTTGAAGTCATACTTAGTCTTGATGCCTCCCTGCTTTTGGGTATGTCTGAGCAGTCTTGGTATGGACTCTTCATTGAACCTCCTATGGGGGGTACCGGTGCCACATTTCCTTTTCAGTTCCTTCTTCAAAAGGTCTCAGTCCCCATATTCATGGCCTTCCATATCTTCTGTAGATTCTCTGATCTTCTTGTCTTGTAATAGAGAAGGTAAATGTAGGGCTATATCTGCCCCTCCTGCCTTCTGGCTCCTTGCCAGTTTCTCTACTCTTTTAATAAACTTTTCCACTTCTGTACCATCAAATTCCAGGTTCACTTTCTTTCCATAAAATAATACTCCATTTTGGTCATCATTGTTTATCATTGAGTTATCCTGGAATGGTCTTCTGGCTGGGGTTCTTTCAATATATTGGCTCCTAGTAATTCCTATTCCTTCTTCTCTATGTTGGAAATATCTATTTATTCCTGGGATGATGGCGGGTTTTGTTGATTCTTCCATGGTTTCTGCTGGGACTCTTCCATATGCTGATCTTGGGGTTGGGGTCTGAAATCTAGTTATTGACTGAGTGTATGGGGTTTCTGGACTTCCCTATGCTGTTCTTTCTGCCAGGATTTGGTTTATGAGTTTGGAAATGTTTTCAATTTTCCCCAATGCTTCTTTTCCAGAGTCTGACTGATTGTGAGTTCTTTCCTGGTCTTCCTCTAGTGTCAGATTGCTACTATGTACAGAGCAACCTGTCAATAGCAACACAAAACCATGAAAAATAAGAATATCTCAATTCAAAAAAGAATTAGTGAAAAATCCATGAATATTTTTAAAGAAATGGATTTCTCACCCAAAATTAGGTAGGGTCGCTCACTGACCCCACCCTTGAATTCCAAGTCCTTACATTTTAAAATAATTTCAAAGAAAAGTACTAAAAATTGCAACACCAGTAGGGAACCTTTTGGCCATTCTAACATTTCACACGTGTTTTCACTTTGTGGTGACCAAATCTGGAAACCCTGGACCAGATTCAGAAAATTCAAAATTTTTTCTACAATTCTTTTATTTAGGTGTCATTTATCAAAAAAAAATCAGAATTTTTTTTGTATTGTATCACTCCTCCAATTTCCTCATCCTTCCAAGCATTCCTCTGTACCAGTGCTCTAGGACAGGCCCTCTTGGTCTCATCACCTAGGCATTGTGTTCAATTGCTTCTCTCTTTGTTCCCCCCCTTCCTTTTGGCCAAACGCGCGGTCCAAGACCCGCTCAGCCCAATCTTCCTCCGCACCACCACACCCCCTTTTGTCCCTTTCTACCCTCTCATTCTTCCTCTCAAGCCCATCATCCTCACCTCATCCTCAATCCTGCAGCTACCAATGATACTCCACCCCCACTCCCACCACTCCATTCACAACTCAAGTCCTGGCTCAACAACCCACACCTTCCAATCATCTACCCTTTACCCCTCATTTGGTCCCCAGTCTTGGACTCACCAAGGAACAAAAACAGTTACTCTGGACTTGGAGTCTCTCCTGCCAGTGTGTTGTCAATATTGGCGTCAGGGGCACCAAATACACTTGCACTTGGGTTGTGGAGGCCGGTGTGGTTCCAGTCATCATCAGTGTCCTTGGAGGTTATCTACATGAAATGGAGAGAGTTCATAAACAGTCTGAGAACCTAGAACGCGCTTGTTGGAAAGCTGTCCTAGCTGCTAATTCTGCTGCATCTTCATTAAATCCCTCTCCTCAACTTTCCGCTTTGTTTGCTGTCAGGCCATCCTCCTCTCATTCCAGTTGGTTGTTCCCACAACCAATCTTGCACCCTCATCTTCTCTCCCCCATTGGTCCGCCAACCACCCAATCAATCATCCAATCATCTCCACCCGAGGCCTCCTCCTCCTCCAATCATCTCCCCCCTGCCACGCCACCTCAACCATCTCCTCCAGCTGTCCCAATGAATACACCCATCACTCACCTTCACCGCTCTTGCGCAATCATCCATGGGCAAGCAGTTGCCCATGCTCATGAGCCTGTACGCACAACTCCTCACCTGCAACTCTGCTTCCCGTGCCCATCATTGGCACGGGCTAGTGTCTCTCCATCCCCAGTCATCCATGATTCTGTCCATTGTTTCAATTTTGTTTGATTTTTTTGTTTTCTCATCAGTTTCTCTTTTTTGTTTATTCTCATGTCCATTAAAAAAAAAAATCCGCTCTATCTGTAGTATCACTTGTACATAGTCTAACAGGGCCTCCTGCCCATATAAGGAGGGGATCTCCCCTACCTTTTGGCATGGGGGGGGTATCTTATAGCATCTGACCAGAGAATTATCATCATTATCATCCTGAAGTAAATCATCTGTGGGTTCTCATTCCCCTTTATCTGAGACTGAATTCTGAGTATATCCATGATTTGCCCTTGATCTTTGAGCCTTCATACTCAAGTCCTGATCCTTAATCTTTATCACCAACCAATATCCTTGCTGGTTGAAGAAGAATTTGACTGATTGAATTCTTGAGTGTTTTACACCACTCCTGATCCCTTTATCCAACCATACTGGTCCTGATCATCCTTTTATTATCTTTACGGAACCAGTCACGTTTGACTGAAGAGGTTTTATTAAGCTTAAAACCTGGAGTGTTTAACCTCCCTTTATTTCTTTTGAAGTTGAATTCTGCCAGGCTACTCTTGAGTCTCTTGAGAAGTGTTGGGCTATTCTTTTTTCCAATCAGTTATTGTTTTGCTTCTAGAGCTTCATCAAACAATTAGCTTTGTCTTGTGCAGCCACCTGCAGTTATCTGGTACCCTTCAAGCTCTTGATTGCGCAGAATTGGGCAGGTTCATTGAGAACCTGGAGGTTGTTTGGGATTGACTTGATCTTTCCTAAGCTTCTGCTGACGACCAGAGCTATTAGCTTGTGGGCTTTGTTACTTAAAACTGCCTTGTTTTGGAACTTGAAACAAACTTTAGCTTCTTTTTCCAAGTTTTTCCCACATAATCTTGGCTCAGATAGTGCTGTTCCAATGCTACCAAACTACTATCATCTTTATCCTTTACTCTTTGGACCCCCATTTACCAGGTTCTGGACTTTCATCTTGGTTACATTTGAATATTTTTGTAACACTCAGGAGGGCAGCATAAACAGCACCTTTCCCCTCCACAGAACTGCCATGGCCTAGCACCGTTTGGAGTCTTACAACGTATAGGGTTTAAACCTAAAATTTGATCAGAATTGAGGTGTTGTGTATATTTTAGGAGTTACACACCAAAAAGTGTTATGTCACAATTCCTGCGCGCAGCCCCGCATCATTACATATCCCTACGTACTTGTAGTAGCAGATTCCCGCGTAATAGAGACCCGCGCGGAGCTAATTCTGCCACGCACGCAGAGGATCCTACCCCGCGCGCATCTGTACTGACTGATCCCCGCTTCTGGATCTATCATGACTAATACCTCTCAGAAGAGCTACAACATAGTTAGAGTTGCCTAGCATATGTAACCAGTTGACATATGCATTAGTAATTGTCTCAAAAGATCAAAACTTAAATAAAATTCATAAAAATTAAGTTTAGAAAATTTTTTAATAATAAATCAGAGATCAAGGATTGTGAACTTTTAGGGTTGGTCACCAAGACCAAGCTAACATAGATTTCATTCAGAATAAGTAAGTTAGAGATAGAAGTTTCACAACAACAAGAACAGACGTAAAAAAATATGAAATAACCAACTGGTGGGGAAACTGGCTAGATCAGGAGTCTTGTGGAAGATTTATTGGTCAGAAGAAGGGTAAGTAGAATTCTGGATAATTGCAGAGGCACAATTATAAGCAGCTGAGCAAGTTTGAGTCTGATAAGGTGATTTACTTAAAGCCAGAGATTGATGAGCTGAGCCAGTTGCAATACTTCAAGGTGAGTTGTCCTTGCGCCTAGAATGATCTGTGTGAAGAAATAATGAGCTCTCTTGATTGATGAGTTGGTGACTTCAGAGGATCTTACTGGTGTTGAGCTGGCTGCAACAGATGGTTGGATCAATTAATTGATGGAGTATTGCGTTTGTCTTGTTCTTGTGAATGGTCGTCTAGATGGTGAAGTTTTGAGTGCTTTAGAGACATGGAGGTTGCAAGCTTATGGTTTCCGTGGTGGTGATTGATTGCGCCGCACAGTTGCATGCCTTGAAGATTGGAGGTTGTGCACCCCGACATTGAGCACATCTAGTGATACCGCCAGTACAACCAGTCACATAATGAATCAGAAAGTAGAAGAAGGAAAGAATGAGACAAAACCCAGATAAATAACAAAGAAGAACACGCACCAACAAGTTGGAGTGCCTTAATATTTGTGAGATTGATTAAATATGGCAAGAAAGAGATCTGGAGTATGAAATAAATGAGAATGAAATTAGTTGTGAGAATTGTTTTAACAAGTATTAACACGTAAATCACTGACTCCGATGTTTTGAAGACCACAAAACACTACAAGGAGTGTTCATAAAAATTATTGAAAATTATCTGCCTGATCAGCAGATGGTGGAAAATCAGTAAGCATTCAAATCTGCCCGCTGTAAAGAAATACACATAGTACAAAGGAAGGATGAGTACAGACTGATCAAATTTACACCATAACAGATTAACAGATCCTGTGGCTAAAATAGTACAGAAATCCAGCAGATCTAAGGTCAGCTGACTGACAGCACCATGTGAACGTGCCTATCGGGCCCTGACTGGACTGCCAGCCTCAGCCTACAAGCAGAACCCTCTCTACAAGCCCGGAGAAGCTCAAAAATTACCCCAAAAAGGTATTTATACAGACCTCTTTGGATCCATTATTCCAGAATCAGTTAATCAGTTTACCAGGAATTATTATTATCAATCAGACACTGTGTCGTTGTTGATCAAGATTTTATATGAATATAAGCAAGTGATTTATGACTTATTCTGTAGTATTATTATTTATTCTTATTAACCAATCAACCCTTGAGTTTTAGTCAAGGAATCCAACCCATCTGCTCTGAAACCCTTCCAATTATTTCAGGATTCTTGTGTTAAAGTTCTCAGAGTGAGTTTTTCCCTTCCTTTCTTGGCCATTTATGCTGTTAAGCCCAGCCATTAGTTGAATAAGTCCTTTCCAAGGCACCCATCTTCATTCCAAGGTTCTTAAACTGCCTAAGGAGGCCCCTTGAAGAGAGGTTGCTAGTCTGTAAAGATCCCCAGTAGTATGATACTGTGGCCCCTCTTTTATATCATATTGAAAATTATTTATTAACAAACCAATTAAACCGTGAAACTGCTCTTATTATATCATTTATTTGAGCTTCTAGGTGTATATTTTCTGAATTACTATTATTATTATTATTCCAGTATTTTTATCACTCTCTGTAGCTAAAGGACTGCAAGGTTCCTGGTATCAGAGAGGTGACACATCTTGGGTTCCTCATAGTTCTTGACTCTGTCATGGTTCATTTCAAATACAGTGGTTTTTTTGCAGATCTCATACAGGCATTTGGTTAGAAGAGCAAACTTTGGTAAGTACTTTCTATAGTAGCTGCAGAAGCTGATAAAGGATAGGAGTACAGTTTTATTCTGAGGCATAGGCCTATTCATTACTGCTGCTACCTTTTTTTTTTCAGCAGCTAAGGATAAATCATTTGCTTATCTTCATATAAGAACTTGATCAACAATGACACGGTGTCTGATTGATAAAAATAATTCCTGGTAAATTGATTAACTGATTCTGGAATAATGAATCCACAGAGGTCCTTATAAATACCTTTTTGGGGTGATTTTTGAGCTTCTCAGGGCACATAGAGAGTTTTGTGCTTTTGGGCTGAGGCTTGCAGTCCGGTCAGGGCCAGATAGGCACTTCCACTTGGTTCTGTCAGTCAGCTGACTTTAGATCTGCTAGATGTCTGTACTATTTTAGCCACAGGATCTGTAAATCTGTTATGGCCTAAATTTGATCACTCTTTACTCATCCTTCATTTGTATATATGTATTGCTTTAAAGCGGGAAGATGTGGATGTTTACTGATTTTCCACTATCTGCGCATTAGGTAGATAATTTTTAATAATTTTTATGAACACTCCTTGTAGTGTTCTGTGGTCTTCAAAAGATCAGAGTCAGCAATTTATGTGGTAATCATTGATCTTTGATTTATTATTAAAAAATGTTCTAAACTTGATTTTTCTTAATTTTATTTAATTTTTTATCTTTTTAGACTATAAATAATGCATATGTCAACTGTTTAAATATGCTAGGCAACATTAAAGCTCTTCTGAGCGGTAACTGGTTGTCAGATTAGTCATGATGGATCCAGACGTGGGGATGAGTCAGTACAGATGTGTCAGCTCTCTGATACCAGGAACCTTGCAGTCCTTTAGCTACAGAGAGTGATAAAAATGCCGGAATGATAATAATGATTATGATTCAAATAATAAACGCTTAGAAGCTCAAATAAATGATTTAATAAGAGCAGTTGCAAGGCTTAATTGGTTTGGTGGTAGATGGTTTTCAATATAATATTAAAGAGGGGCCACAGTATTATAATACTGGGGATCTTTACAGCCTAGCAACCTCTCTTCAAGGGGCCTCCTTGGGCAGTTTAAGAGCCTTGGAATAAATATGGGTGCCTTAGAAAGGACTTATTCCACTAGTGGCTGGGTTTAACAGCACAAAGAGCCTAGACAGGGAGGGTAATACTCACTCTGAGCACTTTCCCACGAAAATCCTGAAATAATTGGAAGGGTTTCAGAGCAGATGGGGTAGATTGCTTGACTAAACTTCAATGGTTGATTGGTTAATATAGGTAAATGATACTACTGCAGACTAAGTCATAAATCACTTGCTTATCTTCATATAAGCACTTGATTAACAATGACACGTTGTCTGATCTATAATAAAAAAATTCCTGGTAAACTGATCAAATAATGGATCCAAAGAGGTCTGTATAAATACCTTTTTGGGGTGATTTTGGTCTTCTCAGGGCGCGTAGAGAGGGTTCTGCTCGTGGGCTGAGGCTTGGAAGCTTAGCAGGGCAAGATTAGCTCGTCTACTTGATTCTGTCAATCAGCTGTCCTTAGATCTTCTGGATTTCTGTACTATTTTAGCCACAGGATCTGTTAATTAGCTATGGCGTAAATTTGATCATTCTGTACTCATCCTTTATTTGTACTATTGATATTGCTTTAAAGCGTGCAAATGTGGATGTTTACTGATTTTCCGTCATCTGCTGATCATTTAGATAATTTTTAATAATTTTTATGAACACTTCTTGTAGTGTTTTTTGGTCTTCAAAGATCCAGATCCGTGGTTTACGTGGTAGTCCTTGATCTTTGATTTATTGTTAAAAAATGTTAAAAAATTGATTTTCATTAATTTTATTTAAGTTTTGATATTTTTAGATCATTATTATAGCATATGTTGGTTTTTTACATATACTAGGCAACCCTAACTAGGTTTTAGCTCTTCTGAGTGGTACCTAGTTGTCAGATTAGTCACGACTGATCCAGGCCCAGGGATAAGTAGTACAGATGAGTGCGGGGTAGGATCCTCTGCGTGCGTGGCAGAATTAGCTGCCTGCGGTCTCTAGTACGCGGGATCCTGCTGCTGCTAGTACGTAGTTTTATGTAATGATGCGGGGCGCGCGCGGGAATTGTGACATAACACATTTCCGCGTGTAACTCCTAAAATATACACAACACCTCAATTGTCAGATTATTGCCTCTATTGCTATAGTAGATGTGGCAGATACCTGCAAAAAAAATAATAATAATTGCCAAATATCAGTTTTAATGATTACACTGATAATATCAAGAAAAACTCAACTGATAGTAAGTTATCAGGAGTAAAAAAGACACACCTTGAACCTCTAAAGAGATAAGGGGCCTAGCTTTAATAAATAAAGCTCAAAGGAGACTTGCTTACACAAGGAAGCTCACACCCTTTATGATAGCCTGAGAAGGACTATAACTCCAAAAGGAACTTGGACTCGAAATTGAAGTTGATTGTTTGATTGATAATATAATAAGATGTTGAATTAAAAGGCCCCAGTCAATCCTCTTGGTGGACTAAGTTGGATGGGCTTGTTAATATGCACTATCTGGTTTATAAAATACAATGAGGAATAGGTCTTGTAGGGACAAGACCCTCCTCTTTTATATTGAAACAGTCCTCAGGGGGACTCAGGGCATAATCAGGGTAGTACACCACTGTCCTAGATTTCGTCTCCAGTGGCTCAGAGCCCCAAGAAATCATCCCCAATGTATAATAACATTTACACACTCATTGGGGTCTATTTTCAAGGTAAGATTGTAATTTATTTACTCAGAAGTTTAAAGTGATGGGGGGGAATCACCCCAGTCACTTCTTCTCCTTCCAGAGGACGCTCTCAAGGCTTCAGAATTGATTGAATTACCTTCTAACTCTCTGTAGATCTATCAGAGCAGGTGTTCAAAGAATTACAACCATATTATTAGATATTCTTAATCCACATAGATACGTATACTCTGGGTAAGTATTCCCACAGAGTTTGTCTGCACCAGGGGAGTTTCCTATGTTCTGAGTCTACGCTTTTCCAGCATGATTAACTTCTTGAAATTTATCTAAAAGCTGGAAGGAGAGTTCTTAGAAAATAATTTACAATTCACCTAAAAATCTGGGTTATGGTAGATAAGGATTATTACAGAATATAGTTTCCACAGAGGGAAATCTTTAAGGATATTAATTTTACATCCAATTGGACGCTTCCAGAGGATTGTAATCTAGAGTAAAGTTATAAGATCTCCCATAAATTATAATATAAACCTTCAAGTTTTTATGGGATGATTTCTAATATTAAGACATACTATAAAAATATGATTATATGAAGCTTTATATGTCAAAAATATGGATATTTAATGGACTAATGGAGGCTTGAACACACTCCCTAGGTACCCCGAAGGGTACTAAGACATTCCTTAACCACTATACTACCAAGACTTTTGAGTTGGGCAGCCTATAGGACACCAATACATGTCTCATGGCTGACACTCCCCCCCTCCAAAAAGAAAATTACTCTATGAGGAATTTTTAGATCCATTTAAAGCCCTATACTTTCTTAAAATAACTTCAACATTTTTAATATCTTTAGCTTCTAGCCAAAGATCACTATTTGCTAACTTATTTGTGAACCTAACTAAATATAACCTTACATCTTTTCCATCTTTTCTAATTATCTTATGTTTTAGTATTTTATGAGGAATATCTTCATCAGTATGTTCCCTTGGTGGTATGACAACCTTAGGAACTTTTCTATTAGGAAAGGACTTAAGTGGATCAATAAACCTTTTAAACAAACTAATTGGTAAAGTAGGATGCTTTCTTTCAAATTCTTTGGTTAAAATAACTTCCAATGCATTTTTATCATGAATTGCTTTGACAGCAAATGGACCAAAAAAAGAATCTCTCAATTTTCTATGTCCTGAAATATTACTAAAATTAACAGTAGAGATTAGGACCATTTCACCTACTTTGAAATCATGATCTTTATGGCTCTTGTCCCATCTACTTTTATTATACTCTACTGCATCATTAACACACTTACTAGCATATGTTTCAGCTTTATTCATCATATCTCTAAAACAGTCAGCAGAAGGGTGTAACATTATAGTCTTTCTTAGCAACATGTCTCTAGGCATATGAGGTATCCACCCTCTTTCCAATTCAAAAGGTGAAATATTAGTAGTAGAATGCTTACTGGAATTTTAGGCAAATTCTAAAACTGGCAACAGAGATACCCAATTGTGAGTATATCCATCACTGTCCTTAAATTCAATGCCATAAGCACAGTATCTCCTGATCATGTCTTCAAATGTTTGTATCATCCTTTCTGCTAGACCATCAGTTTGAGGATGATAATCTGTTGAGAAAGACAGCTTTGTTCCAAACAAATTAAAAAGACTTTGCCAAAATTCAGATGTGAATTTTGGATCTCTATCACTGATAATATTTCTTGGACATCCTACATCACTGACAATACTATTCCAAAATAACATAGCTATGTCCATTGCAGAGCTATCTTTGTAGCATGGTAAGAATCTAACTCTCTTTGAGAATATGTCCATCACTACTAACACACCGTTGAAATTATCCTTACCTCCTGGAGGTAATCCGGATACAAAATCCATGTTAATAGGGTGCCATTTTCTTTTGGTTCTTCTATGGTCTGTAACAGACCATATCTTTTACCTGTAGACCTATTTGCTTTTTGAAATCTTTCACAGGATTCACAATATGATCCAACAATTTTTCTCCAATTTGGCCACCTTGCTAGGATCTTAACTCTTTCAATAGTTATATCTTTTGAAAGATGTCCAGAACAAACATTATCATGACATTCACTCAAAATCATTTGTATATGATCATCATGTACTAAAACTATTGAGAAACAATGAGCAGATTTATGATATATCAAACCATCTAAAAGGACAAACCTTCCTTCAATATAACCTTTTTTCCAATCTGCATCTAATCCCTCAATCAGATCTTTTGCACTTGACTTAGATTTCAATATCTCAAGGAGCAAAGAAGTATTCTTATTATTATTGGTATATGAATCAATTACAGAGTTCCAGAAGCTTTCAGTAAGATTTGTCATTGAAATGCCCATAATTGGTCATGTATCTACATTATCCTCTGGGTCATAGGCTGGATTATCATTGTTATTGGGTAAAGCCCACCTAGACAGCTCATCTGAATTTTTATGTATTACTCCTTCTCTATGCACTATAGTCATGCACCCTCTCCATTGCTGGATAGTTATCTGCCACCTCAACATGTGCCTATTAGGTGTCTTTAGATTCAAAAGTGATTTCAGAGCTGTAAAATCAGTAATGACCTCAAACTGGCACCCATCCAAATAATAATACAATTTCTCTAAGGCCCAAACCAAGCACAATCATTCTATTTGTGACACACCATATCTCTTTTCACTATCTTTAAGTTGCCTAGATATAAAGTATATAGGTCCTTCAACTGGTTTATCATTAACAATTTGCAATTGGTGCAATGCTGCTCCCAAACCTTCCATACATGCATCTACATACAATTTAAATGGTTTCTTAGGGTCTGGGTGGAAAATTAAAGGTGCACTTGTTAAACATTTTTTCAGCAACTCATAGGCGTCCATTCTTTCTGTGGTCATTTCAGAAGAAACATTGGGACTGCAGATTTTATAAAGACTAGAGGCTATGATACCAAAATCCTTAATATGTAACCTGTAATACCCTGCAAAGCCTAAAAAGCTTTGCATTTCTTTAATACTATTGGGAGTAGGTTTTAACAAAACTTCTGCCACTCTCTTCTGATCTATTCCTAAGGACAATCCATTTACAATGTGTCCCAAGGCTTTTAACTCATTGAAACCAAATGAACACTTATTTAAAGAAATTTTCATGTTCATTTTAATCAATTTCTTCAAAAAAATTGACAACCTTGACATATGCTTTTCCCATGTCCCAGAAAATATTATAATGTCATCTATATATATGATTAACCAATTCTGCATCAATTCTTCATGAAATTCAGTGTCCATCATTCTTTGGAAATGAGATGGTGCATTTTTAATACCAAATGGGATTCTGAGATATTCAAAAACGCCTAAGTGACAAACTATTCTCAAAAATTTTCTGCTTTCTTCATGTACAAAATTTTGGTGAAACCCTTTCCAGACATCCATACAAGTGATATATTTTGATTGGTGTAATTTACTCAATAATTGGACAATCTTTGGCATTTGATACCTATCTGGTGTTGTGTAAGAGTTTAATGCTCTAAAATCACCAACCATTCTAGATTTACCGTTGTGCCAAGCAATTATCACTGGGGTGGTAATGTCAAAATCTTCATTAGCCCCTACATTTCTGATGACCCCTAATTTCAGCAAAGTATTTATATGTTCTTTAAGCGCCTCTCTGCTCCTAGGGCTAGCATGAAATGGATGTTTCCTTAAGGCAGGTGCATAAGGCCTTTCAATAGTCAAATTTATTTTAACATCATGACCTACAATGGATCCAAAAGGTTCATCAACAGTAGCAAATGCTTCCTTATGGTCAAATAAAGTGTTCAGCAGACTACTTTTTTCTTGGTCACTTAGTGAGGAATTCATTTTAGATTCATTGATAATTTCATTACAAAAATTATCTTTACCATGGTGATTGGCAGAATCAAGTTGTTTTTGATTAAAATAGAATTTAACACTGTTACCAACAGTAAAATATGAAGACTTTTTACTGTGAAACAAATTTAAAGAATATTCTTTCATATAGTCATTTCCTATTATGAAATAATTCATGGGAGCATTATCAACTACTGCAAATTTAATTATGAACACAAATGAAGCAAATAATAATTTGGCTTTTACTGTCCCTAAAGAACTCAATGGTCCAGAGCAGCTATGTAATTTAATAGCAGGAGCATTTATAACTGATTCTTTTCCAATCTGGGCAGAAGCTATCCAAATATTTTCTGCTTACCACGGATTTGTATGCTCCACTGTCCAGTAGGACCTTACAAGGCTTATAACAATATTTCATAGTGACTAATTCATTATGTGTTCTGATGGAATTCATGCAACCTATGATAGGTTCATATTCATCTTCCAAGGAACTATCAGACGCAATCTTGTCAATACAATTATCCTGTCTACTAGAACTTTCACTACCAATGTTATTCACTTTCTTTTTTTTCTGCGGGCAAACCCTTGAGGTATTTCCTACTTTACCACAAGTATAACAAGATATCTCTGTATTGGAAGTAGGATTTTTATTAGTAGTTTTCTCCCTTTCTGTTCTGACTAAATTGTTATCTTTGGTTTGATAATTTTTCTTTCTCCCCAAAGATGTATCTTCCACTATGTCCTCTAATATATTAATCAAGTTAGAACAGTCACCATCAACTTTCATACTTGTCTTGACAGCAAAAGAAATTTCACCTTCCATTAGTGAAAGCAGCTTAAAGTTAATACTACGTTGATCTAGCATTGGGTCAAAAGCTCTTAGCCTTTCCTTTTGCCTTGTGACCCAACTAGCAGGACTAGTGACACCAGGTACAAACTTATCATCATTAAATGAAGTCATACATTTCCTTTTCCAATTTTGTGTACCAAATTTACTGTGCAATTCCTTTTTCCAGAAGCTCCGAATTTGTAATCCAACAGCATTTCTTCTATCTCTGTACCAATCTGAAGCTATACCTTTAAACAGGATACTCAATCTGCTAGTGATTAAAGTATCAGGTAAACCTGTATCTTCTTGCAAGGTATCAATCCAAAATATGAATTCTGTGTGATCATATGCTCCTTCACATGTGAAATCAGGCCACTCACTAATCTTGGGCAGACCTTGCAGAATATGCTTAAATATCTCACTATTGTTTCCTGGTTGTTCATGAGGTGATAAAATTTTTTCTTCACCTCTATCTTTACTCATAACTTGCTTACTATCCTGAAAAAGTGGTACACTATCTCTTATCTGTTTGGTATCTTCCAATTTATTGGAGATCATTAGCATGTTTTTATCCAGTCTGTCATTCAATTGTGCTATACTATTACTAAACTTATTAAATAACTCTTTAGAGTTAGAGCTCTGCAGGGAAATTTCTTTTTCAAGTAAAGTGAATTTATCATTTACTTTAATTTCCAATAGCTCCATTGAATTGCTTAACTTTATAACAGCTGATGTCAAAGAATCAGTGCTTTCTTTCATGTCCTCAGTGGATAATTTATTGGTTTTTAAATTTTCATTCAAATCTGCTATCATTGTTTCCAACTTGTTCAAATCCTTATGATTCACCTTAGTTAAATCAAGCTCCATAGTTTTGTTGGTCACATCTTCTAATTATTTTATTGAGGCAGCCAAAAGAGATTTAAAATTTATACTAGTTGTCATAATATTATCATATTTATGACCCATGGAAGGAAAACCATCTATACAAAATTGGTTGGCATGTACTACTGCTTTTTTAATATGTAGAGTTTCATTAAAAAAAATATCACAAAATTTCTCTAACATTATTTCCGAATCTAAGGACAAAATTACTTCTTCATTCTTTTGGCCCTTTCCCCCTCCAAGAATTGATAACCTCCTTGGAGAGACCTGGCCATCCTCATCATTTCTCCATAAATGGAGTTCCTGTGTTCCCTTCTCTTTCTCATCCTCATATTTCTCTCTTGATGAGGGTGGGATGGACTCTCCAAGGGAACCTGGGAGGTTGATGCTTGAGCTGACTGGTTCACTGGACTCAATATTTTTACCTTTGATTTGGGGATCATCGGTTTCTTGATCTTTGTTGGATCCCAGTTTTCTGTCTCCCTCATCAGTTATTCCCTTCCTATTATCTTCAGCAAAGCTCTGTAAGTTGCCAGAGCCTGAGTCAGGTAATTTTCCTGATTCTGCACATTGTCTGCTGCCACTTCTTCCAGATATTTCATCTTTTTCTGGGTGTGGCAGGTCAGCAGATTTGCCACTAATGGTGGAGGGCTGTCTTTTCTGGTGTCTGAAATCTCCAGCTGGCACAAGGTCAGCTCCCTTGCTCCTAGTAAACATAATTAAATACAAAATCAGTTTTTGAAATTATTAAAACACAGTACTGATTTTTCTTATTTAATTTATTTATTTATCTTCTCACTGAAACCTGATCAGATACAATCTGATCTGGGGCTGACGCAGAGTCTCCTCTGCTAGAAGTCTCCTGCACATAGCTGCGGGCCCTTCCTTTGCTCAAGGGGAGGAATGAGTCGATGGACAATTGCTTTGACAACACTGGAAGACCAGAATTTCAGTTGTCGATCTTCTTCTCTCTTTTTTTTTAATGGATTATAACGAAAATCCGCGGACTTACTGTTTGACAATACTCGTTGAGTATTTTTGTAAGTCTGCGCAAAGGTTGCAAGAACAAAAATTCAGAATTTCGCAACTTTCTGCGTTGATTTCCAGCTTGGGCAAGGTATGTGTGGCAACCTTGACATTTATCTCCTTTATGGTTTTTTCTTTTTTTTTTGAAGAAAGGAAAAAAAAACCTTGATCAGAAACTTGAGACAACAAATGCAATTGTGAATACGAAATGCGAGGGCAAAGGCTTACCTTTGGCTACAAGTACTTTCAGTATTAGGAGGACTAAAAAAAGGAACAATTTTGATTAACACAATGCACTATATAGTATTTTTTTTTATTAAAAAAAACTTACTGTCTTCGGCAATCACCTTTAATGGTGATCTGAGCAAAAACAGATCAAGCTAAGCGCTTCCTGTACTTCAGAAATCTAAAAAACCAATCATAATAAAAAAATTTTTTTTTAAAAAAATTTGTTAAAGAATTCAATTTTTTTATAATTTTGATTGTAATGTTTTTTCTTTTTGTTTTTTCTCCTTACTATTTTTTTTTCTTATAAAAAAAAATTCTGGAATCAATAGTACTCACCGCAAAGTTGAACTGAGAAAACTTGAACAAGTTACAAGTGTTTTTCTGTGATCAAAAGATTATAAAAAACAAAAAATCAATTTTCAAAAAAAAATTGTTTTTCTTATAAGCTTATTTTTGTTTTCTTTCTTATTCTTCAAAAACAATTCTGCAATCAACAACACTCACTATAATTCTTGGTTAGAGACAATTTAAACAGCACCAAGTTTTTACTTTGCTTAAAAAAAATTTATTTTTTTGAAAACAAGAAAACAATTTTTGAAAATTTTGGTCAATTTACTTATGTTATTTATATATTTCTTATATATTTATTTTTTTTTAAAAAAAAATGACTTTTTATATCAAAAAGAAAAATTCAATCTTACTGGTTATCTGATAAAACCTCAAACTAGTGCTTAAGTGTTTAAAGCACTTCAGCAAAATCTAAAAAATTTACACCAAATTTCAAAACTTTTTGGTTATTCTTAGTATATATATTTTTGTTTTTATAAATTTTCCTGTAATTGAAATATAATTTCAAGTTGATTAACAGGGATTCTTACTTTAACAGGCCAAAAAGTCGAAAATTTGGTTCAAAAGGAGATGAGGCCCCCAATTGTCAGAGTATTGCCTCTATTGCTATAGTAGCTGTGGCAGATACCTGCAAATAAAAATAATAATAATTGCCAAAATCAGTTTTAATGATTACACTGATAATATAAATAAAAACCCAACTGATAGTAAGTTATCAGGAGGAAGAAAGCCACACCTTGAACCTCTGAAGAGATAAGGGTCCTAGCTTTAATAAATAAATCTCAAAGGGGACTTGCTTACACAAGGAAGCTCACACCCTTTATGATAGCCTGAAAAGGACTATAACTCCAATACAAACTTGGACTCGAAATTGAAGTTGATTGTTTGATTGATAATATAATATGATGTTGAATTAAAAGACCCCAGTCAATCCTCTTGGTGGACTAATTTGGATGGGCTTGTTAATATGCACTATCTGGTTTATAAAATACAATGAGGAATAGGTCTTGTAGGGACAAGACCCTCCTCTTTTATATTGAAACAGTCCTCAGGGGGACTCAGGGCATCATCAGGGGAGTACACCACTGTCATAAATTTCGTCTCCATTGGCTCAGAGCCCCAAGCAATCATCCCCAATGTATAATAACATTTACATACTCATTGGGGTCTATTTTTGAGGTAAGGCTGTAATTTATTTACTCAGAATTTTAAAGTGATGGGGGGGAATCACCCCAGTCACTTATTCTCCTTCCAGAGGACGCTCTCAAGGCTTCATAATTGATTGACTTACCTTCTAACTCTCTGTATATCTATCAGAGCAGGTGTTCAAAGAATTACAACCATATTATTAGATATTCTTAATCCACATAGATACGTATACTCTGGGTAAGTATTCCCACAGAGTTTATCTGCACCAGGGGAGTTTCCTAGCTTCTGAATGTACGCCTTTCCAGCATGATTAACTTCTTGAAAGTTATCTAAAAGCTGGAAGGAGATTTCTTAGGAAATAATTTACAAGTTACCTGTAAATCTGGGTTATGGTAGATAAGGATTATTACAGAATATAGTTTCCACAGAGTGAAATCTTTAAGGAAATTAATTGTACATCCAATTGGACGCTTCCAGATGATTTTAATGTAGAGTAAAGTTATAAGATCTCCAATAAATTATAATATAAACCTTCAAGGTTTTATGGGATGATTTCTAATATTAAGACATACTATAAAAATATGATTATATGAAACTTTATATGTCAAAAATATGGATATGTAATGGACTAATGGAGGCTTGAAAGCACTACCTAGGTACTCTGAAGGGTACTAAGACATTCCTTATGGCTGAAATCAATTCTGAGTGAATTTTAGGTGTAAATCCTATAAGTGACAACACATGTCAAATATTAAAATGGCCAAAAAGTGCCATACGGGTGTTGTAATTTCCAGTACTTTTCCTTTTAATTATTTTAAAAATATAAGGACTTGGAATTAAAGGGTGGGGTCAGTGAGGAACCCTACCTAATTTTGGGTGAGCAATCCATTCCTGTAATAATATTTATGGATTTCTCACTCCTTGCTTTGTTAATTGAGGTTTTCTAATTTTTCTTATTTTGTGTTACTATTTGACAGTTTTGCTCTGTATATAGTAACAAGCTGACATTCCCCCACTCCAAGATATGTCTATATCTGAAAAAAAAATTTGGGCTAATGGGCGAATGCCTCCTGTTGGCTCTGTGGTTCCTCAGGTGGATAGGTCCGTCAGGGATATTATGTTCAGGCAACCATTCATCTTTATCAGCTGATTCTCTGTTGTATCTAACCAGGTAGAGTCTGACGTCTTTTCCATTGATCCTATATTTTTTATCCTGAAGGATATTGCTAATTTTTCCTTTGTCCTTTTCAGGTTCTTCTGTAACAGGTATTGCAGGTGAACAAGTATGTTCTCCATTCCTTGGGTGGTAGTGTTTGATGAGGCTTACTGGGAAGACTGGATGTTTCCTAGAAAGCTCATCACTGAGTGTTACTTCCACAGCATTTTTAACATGAAGTCTCTTAATGGTTTTAGGTCCAACAAAAGCTGGTCAAGGCTTTCTATTTCCATCCTGTCAGCCTGCTACTTAGCACAAAGCAACCTGACAAAGCAGCAACAATAATAATATTAACAAAATAAAAATAAAATTATTATAAAATGAAGGAGTAGGAAATCCATAAATATTATTACAGAAATGGATTCCCCACCCAAAATAAGGTAGGGTCACTCACTGACCCCACCCTTGAATTCGTACTCCTTATATTTTTTAATTAATTTAATACAGAATGGTAAATGACCACGGTACCAGTATGGCACCTTTTAGCCATTTTAATATTTCACATGATATGTCATGTATAGGTTTCACACCTAAATTTCAGTCGAAATCCAGGTGTTGTGTGTAGTTTAGGAGTTACACGGGAAATTGTGTTTTGTCACAATTCCCGCACGCAGCCCCGCGTCCCTAGCTCCGGTCTCCCGCGTACGCTGAATTCCCGCACGCAGCCCCGCATCCCTACAGCGCTGGTCTCCCGCGTACGCAAACTCCCGCACGCAGCTCCGCGTCCCTACAGCGTTGGACTCCCGCGTACGCCAACTCCCGCACGCAGCCCCGCGTCCCTACAGCGCTGAACTCCCGCGCGCATCTGAGCAGCGGATCAGTCCCCGCGCGCATTTGAATGGACTGATCCCCGCGCCTCCTATGACATCCAGGTACCGCTCAGAGAAGCTACAACATAGTAGGATATACACTACATATGTAAAGCCAACACACGAGCATAGATTAAGGTTCAAAAACCTTAAAAATCAATTGAAATTAGTTAATAACCAATCTTTAGTATTTTTTATTAATTAAATAAAGATCCAGACTCACCACGAAGTAAGTTGATCAGAACCTTCAAAGACCACGAAACTACATAAGGAGTGGTCGTAAAAATTATTAAAAATTACATACAGGATCAGCAGAGGATGGAGAATCAATAAAAATCTACGTCTGCTCACTTTGGACCAGTACTTACTGTACAAATTAAGGATCAGTGCAGGATCAGCAAAATGACTAATCTATTGATTAACAGATCCTGCAGCTAAAAAGGAGCTGTTCCTTGACAGATCTAAGGCCAGCAGGCTAACAGCACCTTGAGGACGTGCCAATCTTGCCCTGATTGCCCCCCTAGCCTCAGCCCATGGCTAGTACCCCTTCTAGAGGTCCTCAAGCACCCAAAAAGGAATATTTAAACAGGCTCTTTTGCCCTCCTGTTTCCAAGAAGTTAATCAGTTATCAGGAATTATTTATTATCAATCAGACACGGTGTCATTGTTAATCAAGTGCTTATATGAAGATAAGCAAGTGATTTATGACTTAGTCTGTAGTAGTATTATTTACCTTTATTAACCAATCAACCATTGAAGTTTAGTCAGGCAATCAACCCCATCTGCTCTGAAACCCTTCCAATTACTCCAGGATTTTCGTGGTCAAGTACTCAGAGTGAGTGTTTCCCTTCCTGTCTAGGCCACGTGTGCTGTTAAGCCCGGCTAGTAGTGGAATAAGTCCTTTCTAAGGCACCCATATTTATTCCAAGGTTCTTAAACTGCCTAAGGAGGCCCCTTGAAGAGAGGTTGCTAGTCTGTAAAGATCCCCAGTAGTATAATACTGTGGCCCCTCTTTATATTTTATATTTAAAATATTTATAACCAAACCAAATAAACCTTGCACTTGCTCTTACCATACAATTATTGGAGCTTTAAAGTGTTTATTCTTTGGAATATTATTGCTCCAAGTTCTTTTATCACTCTCTGTAGCTAAAGGACTGCAAGGTTCCTGGTATCAGAGAGCTGACACATCCAATTTGGTAAATTTAGTGGTAGAGATCAAGACTTTATCACCAATTTTGAAATCAGGTTCCTTATGGCTTTTATCCCACTTTTTCTGGTGATACTCTATAGCATCCTGGACACACTTAACAGCATTTTTTTTGGCTACATCTATCATGTTTTTGAAATCAAGTGATGTAGGGTGAATATTGGTCAGCTGGTGGTTAAGGTTATCCTTGGGTAATCTAGGAATCCATCCTCTTTCCAGTATGTAAGGTGCTTCCTTAGTGGTAGAGTGCTTGCTACTGTTGTAGGCCATTTCCAGTGCAGATAAGAGGCTAATGAAATTGTGGCAATAACTGTCAGAATTCTTGTATTCTAGTCCAAAGCCACATAATTTCCTGAGCATTTCTTCCAGTGTCTGAATCATCCATTCAGCTAATCCATCCGTCTGAGGGTGATAAGCGGTAGAGAAAGCTAAGGTGGTTCCAAGCATATCATGTAGATTCCTCCAAACTCAGAGGTGAATTTAGGATCTCTGTCACAGATAATAATCTTGGGAACTCAAACATCAGAAATGAGTCTGTTCCAAAATAATAGGGCATTTTCCATAGCAGTGTCTTCCTTGTGATTAGGTAGGAACTTTCCTTTCTTGGAGAACCCATCCACTATGACCAAGACTGATTTTTAGGAATAGGCTCCTCCTGGTGGTAGTCCAGTTAAAAAGTCCATATTGATGATCTCCCATCTTTTCTTGGGTTCAGCAATTTTTTGCAGTAGTCCAAACCGTTTCCCAGCTGTCCTGTTGGACTTCTGACAAGTTTCACAACTGGAAACGTACTGTATAGTGGATTCTCTCCAATTAACCCACCAAGCAGTTTGTTTAACCTTATCCAAGGTTCTATCAGCAGACAAATGACCAGATGAGCAGTTATCATGGCACTCATCCAGAACATGTTTGATATGGTCATCTTTAGTTAAGACTATGACACTTGAATGTTGATGCCTGTAGTATACCAGACCATCCCATATGGTAAACCTTCCGGCTTGTATGGTTTCAAGAGAGGTTCAGGTAGGCTATTGATCAATTCAGGGGGTGGAGTAGTACTTTCCATAATAGTGATGAGAGTCTTTATGCCAGGACTGTAAGCTTCTTTGATAGAGTTGAACAATGATTCATTCAGTTCACAAACGTGGATGCCCATTATAGGAGCTTCAATTTTTAACCTGTTCATATTAAGGATAGGGAAGATATCATTATCCCCTGGATCATAGGCAGCGTTACTTGGGTCATTGGGTAACACATTCCTGCTTAAACTATCAGCATTCTGGTGTTTAGTTCCAGCTTGATGAACTATGGTCATCTGTCCTCTGTACTGTTGTATAGCTATCTGCCATCTCAACATGTGCCTACTAGGGGTCTTCATGTTCATCAATGTCCTTACAGCGTTGCAGTCAGTAATAAAAGTGAAGTTGGTGCCTTCTAAGTAATAATGGAGTTTCTCTAGATCCCATACTAAGGCCAGACATTCCATTTGGCTTGCACCATACCTTTTCTCAGTGTCTTTAATTTTTCTGGATATGAAGAGTATAGGTTTTTCCACTGGTTTATCATATTCTATGACTTCCTGGTGTAAAGCTGCTCCTAGCCCTATCATTCAGGCATCTATGTAGAGCTTGAAAGTTTTAGAGTAATCTGGCTGGATCAGTACTGGAGCTGAAGTCATTTCCATTTTGAGTTTCTCATAGTTCTTGACTCTGTCATGAGTCATTTCAAACACAGTGGTGTTGTTGCAGATCTCATACAGACATTTGGTTAGAAGAGCAAACTTTGGTAAATACTTCCCATAGTAGCTGCAGAAGCTGATGAAGCATAGGAGTTGAGTTTTATTCTGAGGCATAGGCCTATTCATTACTGCTGCTATCTTGTTTTTTTCAGCAGCTAAGGTTAGTCCAGAGACAATGTTTCCTAAGGCTGTGAGTTCTCCATAGCCAAAGTTGCACTTTTTCATTGATACTTTTGACCCTATTGCAGAGATGGTTTTGAGGACTAGCCTTAATTTCTCCATGTGAGTATCCCAATGATCAGAGTAAATGATAAAATCATCAATGTATACCATCATCCATCCCTGTCTGATGAATAATGCTAGGACTATGTCCATCATCCTTTGAAAATGAGAAGTATCATTTTTAATACCAAAAGGCATCCTAAGATACTCATAAATTCCCTAATGACAGACAATTCTCATGAATTTCCAGCTATCAGGACTGATAGGTATTTGGTGAAAACCTTTCAGCATGTCCATGGTAGTGATGTACTTAGTCTCAGACAGGTTATGCAGAGCATGGTCAATTCTTGGAATTGGATAATAATCAGCTTGGTTGTAGTTGTTAAGCATTCTAACATCTCCAACCATTCTTGACTTATCATTGTTCCAAGCTATAATTACTGGGGTAGTTATATCCACTTGTTTATTGTGGCCTACTTTCCTTAAGACTTGTAAGTCAACCAAAACTTGAATATGGGTTTCCAGAGCAGCTCTGGTTTTTGGACTAGAAGGGTAAGCAGCTCTCCTGAGGTTAGGTGGGTAAGGAGGCTTAATAGTTAGAGTTAGGATCATATCATGTCCTTTGATGTTACCAATGGGGTGATCTTTGGTACAGAAAGCATTCTGATTTTCAAAGCATACTTGTAGGATATCCCGTTTCTGTTGTTCATTGAGAAGGGAATTCAAAGCAGCTTGAGAGAAGTATTCCTGATTGAAATTCTCTAAGTGTTTTTCATAAGTTGAATCAGAATTTTGAGCATTTACATGGCATATTTGGAACTTCTTATTCCAGTCTCCACCTATAGTGAAGTATCTACCTTTGCTTTGGAATAAATCTATACCATATAGGCAAAGAGAATCATTCCCAAGGATAAAATAATCACTTACTCCGTTTTGGAGCACTAAAAATTCAATGTTTAGTTTGAGTGATCCTTTAGAGTGAGGGAGTATAAAATCAGAAGACCATACTCCAACAGCATTGAGAGAAGAATTAAAACTGCTGAACTTAGCCTGAGGTACTGGCAGTAAGTTCAGTTTCCAGTTTGGGTCTTGATTCTCCAGATAGGTTGAACCAACACAAGAGCAAAAGGCTCCACTGTCTAGAAGTAACTTAACAGGGTAATCTTGGATTAAACCAGTAGCATAGCATGTTTTTCCTGAAGTGGAACCTTTACCGGCAGAAGGTTTTAGAGTCAAAGCCTTAGCCTCAGAAATGTGGTGAATCTTTGTTTTGGGATTCCATTTTTGAGGTAAGTTAGAATCCTCATTTACGGAATTTATGTCCAGAGAAGACTGAATACTACCTTCAATAACATTGATAGGGTTAGTGATTATCAGATCACAATCAGAGAGTGATCCCTCAGTATCATTAAGCTGAGGGTCAGGATTGTCATACTCTTCTCCTTCAATAAGATTAATTCTTTTCCTAGTTAGAGGAAAATCAGGTATTACGTGTCCTGTTTGGTTACGGTTCCAACATACTTTCTCTTTTGATTCTGGAGTTTTCTTGACTTTCAAGGTAGATGGATTAGTAGCAGGGGATTCTTTAGTTTTGGCAGTATATTCTTTGCTGTTCCTAGTATTTTGTTCCCTGGGAGGTCTATTTACCCTTTTATCAAGACCATTCATATCAATAGTCTCTTCCAATACACCTATTAAGGTGGAAAGATTTAAATCCATAGGAATTCTACACCTTACACTGTGGTTGATTTCTCTGGGACATAATTTGAGGAGTTTTTCATTGACTTCTTCTTTATCAGCATCAGGATAAAAAAAGTCTAACCTCTTTTTTTGCTCTAAGCACCACCTATGAGGTTTTTCCTTGCATGGATCAAACTGGGAAGTTTCAAAAGTTTTCATCATCTTTCTTTTTCAAATCCTGGTACCAAACTGCACTTTGATCAATTCTTTCCAGGAATTCTAGGATAAAGATCCAACTTCTTCTCTTTTATTGATAAACCAATCAATAGCTACTCCTTCAAATAATCTTGGCAATCTGACCACAGCTATTGCATCAGGGAGCTCATAAGAAGAATGAGTATAGTTAATAAATTTAATGAAACTGACATGGTTGTATTCTCCTTCTCCAGAGAATTTAGGCCATTCAGTGATGGGAGGAACTAGCTTCAAAGCCTGCTCCATTTCAGGAATAGGAATGGGTCTGAAAGACTCATTCCTAGCTATCCTGGTTCTGGGAGGAACACTAGGAGTACTGGTGAACCTGGCAGTTCTAGTTTCTTCTAGGTCAATTACCAGAGTGTTAGTAGAGTTGATCTTAAGATCTCTGAGATCATTCTTAATCATACCTAATTCTAAATCAAGTTTTCTGCTTAATAAGTAAATTTTTTTATTCAGATGAGCTGAAGGAGTAGGAATAGTTTTCTTAGCTTCTTCCTTAAGCTGGTCTATGGTTGAAACAATATCTTCCTGCAGAATTGATTGGCTGTCATCAATATGTTTCATCAGTTCCAACTTACTAGCTCTTATACTATCCTTGATTTGTTTTATTTCTAACTTATCAATTCTCATAATCTAATACTGAGTGTCAATCACTCTAAAAATAATTGAACTCAATTTATCCAATTGGTGATAAACTTTGTCAAAGCATTGGCTAATAATAGTAAAATTGTGAGACACATTTACAGAAAATCTATTAAGAGCTTCTACATCTAATTGTGGTACACCTTTTTCCACTTCTGGGCTAAGGATATTATTTTTTCCCAATCCTTTGGGTTCCTTCACTTCTCATGGGCTGAGGACCTCTTCTTTTTGGGGTCCTTTCCCATTAAGGAAGCTAACTGATCCCAAGGATTCCAGTTCTGCACGTAGCCTTCTACTTCTTTCTTTGGGATCAACCTTTGCAGAGAAATCTGAGATTTCTTTGCCTGAGAAATGGCTTTTCTCATACCTGGTTGATCCTCCTGGGTCTGAGCCAACCTGAATCGTTCCCAATAGCTCATGTGCTCTTTCACTAATACTTTGAATCTTTCCTCCTTGGTTGAGTCCATCTGGGGTGGCGTAGGAGGACCTGTACCCTCCTGGGATAACATGGTGGGCAACAGATGGCTCTCAAACGGTCTGTTGGTCAAATTGGAAGCCGCGGTTGTTGCCGTCATCGTCCCGCCTGACGCTATGGTCACAGGTTCAAGTCCCCTCATTGCGCTTGCGACTGGAGTCCTTGTGCGCATGGGTTCCTCCAGGCTGAGATCCTTATGATGGGGCTCTACCGGTTGCACGGGTGTTGCGCCTATTTTGATAAATAGCACCAAAAGAAATGTGTAAGTCTTTTGTCAAAACTTTTGAAAAAAGACTTTGAAATTATAAAAATAATATTTTTTGTGTGTTTTATATTTTTAATAACTTTTATAAATATTTTAACTTACTTAGAGTTAAATTCAAGGGTACCAACACTTGATTGGGGTCACAACTATCCTTGGAGGGTTGGTCATAAATCACTTGCTTATCTTCATATTAGCACTTGATTAACAATGACAAGTTGTCTGATTGATAATAAATAATTCCTGGTGAACTGATGATGGAATAATGGATCCAAAGAGGTCTGTATAAATACCTTTTTGGGGTGATTTTGGTTTTCTCAGGGCACGTAGAGAGGGTTATGCTTGTGGGCTGAGGCTGGAAAGCCAGTCAAGGCAGGATTAGAACTTCCAATTGGTGCTGTCAATCAGCTGTTCTTAGATCTGCTGGATTTCTGTACTATTTTAGCCACAGGATCTGTTAATCTGTTATGGTGTAAATTTGATTATTCTGTACTCATTCTTCATTTGTACTATTGATATTGCTTTGAAGCGTGCAGATGTGAATGTTTCCTAATTGCCTATCATCTGCTGATCATTTACGTAATTTTAAATAATTTTTATGAATACTCCTTGTAGTGTTTAGTGGTCTTCAAAGATCAGGGTCAGTGATTTATGTGATAATCCTTGATCTTTGATTTATTATTATTTTTTTTTTAAACTTAATTTTCATTATTTTTATTTAATTTTTGATCTTTTTAGATCATTAGTAATGCATATGTCAGTTTGTTACATATACTAGGCAACCCTAACTAGGTTTTAGCTCTTCTGAGCTGTACCTTGTTGTCAGATGAGTCACAACTGATCCAGACGCGGGGATGATTTAGTAAAGATGCAAACGGGGTAGGATCAGCTGCGTGCGTGGCAGAATCAGCTGCGCGCGGGTCTCTAGTACGTGGGAATCTGCTGCTAATAGTACGTAGGGATATGTAATGATGCAGGGCTGCGCGCGGGAATTGTGAGATAACACATTTCCGCATGTAACTCCGAAAATATACACAGAACCTCAATTCTGAGTAAATTTTAGGTGTAAACCCTATATTTGAAAACACGTGTGAAATTTTAGAATGGTCAAAAGGTGCCATACTGGTGTTGTAATTTTTAGTACTTTTCTTTGTAATTATTTAAAAAATGTAAGGACTTGGAATTCAAGGGTGGGGTCAGTGAGTGACCCTACCTAATTTTGGGTGGGAAATCTATTTCTATAATAATATTTATGGATTTCTGACTCCTTCTGTTGTTTATTGAGATATTCTTATTTTTCATAGTTTTGTGTTGCTATGGACAGGTTGATCTGTACATACTAGCAAGCTGACATTCCCCCATTCCAAGATATGTCTATATCTGAAAAGAATTTTGGGTTAATGCCTTCTGCTGGCTCTGTAGTTCCTCAGGTGTATGGTTCTGTCAGATTATTGCCTCTATTGCTATAGTATCTGTGGCAGATACCTGCAAAAAAATGATAATAATTGGCAAGTATCAGTTTTAATGATTACACTGATAATATCAATAAAAAACTCAACTGATAGTAAGTTATCAGTAGTAAAAAAGCCAAACCTTGAACCTCTAAAGAGATAAGGGGCCTATCTTTAATAAATAAATCTCAAAGGAGACTTGCTTACACAAGGAAGCTCACACCCTTTATGATAGCCTAAGAAGGACTATAACTCCAATCGGACCTTGGACTCGAAATTGAAGTTGATTGTTTGATTGATAATATAATAAGATGTTGAATACAAAGGCCCCAGTCAATCCTCTTTGTGGACTAAGTTGGATGGGCTTGTTAATATGCACTATCTGGTTTATGAAATACAATGAGGAATAGGTCTTGTAGGGACAAGACCCTCCTCTTTTATATTGCAAGAGTCCTCAGGGGGACTCAGGGAATCATCAGGGGAGTACACCACTGTCCTAGATTTCGTCTCCAGTGGCTCAGAGCACCAAGAAATCATCCCCAATGTATAATAACATTTACATACTCATTGGGGTCTATTTTCAAGGTAAGGTTGTAATTTATTTACTCAGAAGTTTAAATTGATGGGGAAGAATCACCCCAGTCACTTATTCTCCTTCAAGAGGACGCTCTCAAGGCTTCAGAATCCATTTACTTACCCTCTAACTCTCTGTAGATCCATCAGAGCATGTGTTCAAAGAATTACAACCATATTATTAGATATTCTTAATCCACATAGATATGTATACTCTGGGTAAGTATTCCCACAGAGTTTATCTGAACCAGGGGAGTTTCCTAGATTCTGAGTGTAAGCTTTTCCAGCATGATTAAATTCTTGAAATTTATCTACAAGCTGGAAGGAGAGTTCTTAGGAAATAATTTACAAGTTACCTAAAAATCTGCGTTATGGTAGATAAGGATTATTACAGAATATAGTGTCCACAGAGGGAAATCTTTAAGGACATTAATTGTACATCCAATTTGTAGCTTCCAGAGTATTTTAATCTAGAGTAAAGTTATAAGATCTCCCATAAATTATAATATAAACCTTCAAGGCTTTATAGGATGATTTCTAATATTAAGACAAACTATAAAAATATGATTATATGAAACTTTATATGTCAAAAATATGGATATGTAATGGACTAATGGATGCTTGAACACACTACCTAGGTACTCCGAAGGGTACTAAGACATTCCTTAACCACTATACTACCAAGACTTGTGAGTTGGGCAGGCTATGAGACACCAATACATGCCTCATGGCTGACAGGGTTTGTCAGGGATATTATGTTCAGGCAACCATTCATCTTTATCAGCTGATTCTCCCTTGTATCTAAGCAGGTAGAGTCTGACGTCTTTTCCATTGATCCTATCTTTTTTATCTTTAAGGATCTTTCTAATTTTTACTTTGTCCTTTTCAGGCTCTTTTGTAAGAGGTATTTCAAGTGAAGGAGTATGTTCTCCATTCCTTGGGTGGTAGTGTTTGATGAGACTTACTGGGAAGACAGGATGTTTTCTAGAAAGCTCATCACTAAGGATTACTTCTACAGAATTTTAACCATGAAGTTTATTAATGGTGAAAGGTCCAAAAAAAGCTGGTATAAGCTTTCTATTTCCAGCTAAGTTGGTGGTGTTGGTGGTAGAGATCAATACTTGATCACCAATCTTGAAATCAGGTTCCTTATGGGTTTTATTCCACCTTTGCTGGTTATACTCCACAGAATCCTGGACAGACTTATTAGCATGTTTGTTAGCTACATCTATCATGTTTTTGAAATCAAGTGATGTAGGTTGAATATTTGTTAGCTGGTGGTTAAGGTTATCCTAGGGTAATTTAGGAATCCATCCTCTTTCCAGTATTTAGGGTGCTTCCTCAGTAGTAGAGTCCTTGCTACTGTTGTAGGCCATCTCCAGTGCAGGTAAAAGGCTAACCAAATCATGGCAATAACCATCAAAATTCTTGTATTCTATTCCAAAGCCACAGAATCTCCTGAGCATGCCTTCAAGGTTCTGAATCTTCTTTCAGCTAAGCCATCCCTCTGAGGGTGATAAGCTGTAGAGAAAACTAAGGTGGTTCCAAGCGTATCATGAAGATTTCCCCAGAACTCAGAGGTGAATTTAGGATCTCTTTCACTGCTAATAATGTTGGGAACTCCAAATTCAGCAATGAATCTGTTCCAAAATAATAGGGAAAATTCCATAGCAGTGTCTTCCTTGTGATTAGGTAGAAACTTTGCTTTCTTGGAGAACCTATCCACAATGAATAAGACTGAGTTGTAGGAATAGGCTCATCCTGGTGGTAGTACAATTACAAATTCCATGTTAATGATCTCCCATCTTTTCATGGGTTCAGAAATCTTTTGCAGTATACCAAACCATTTCCCAGTGGTCCTGTTGGACTTCTGACAAGTTTTACAACGGGTAACATACTTTATAGTGGAGTCTCTCCAATAAATCCACCAAGCAGTTTTTTTAACCTTATCTAACATCCTATAAGCAGATAAATAACCAGATTAGCAGTTATCATGGCACTCAGCCAAGACATGTTTGATATGGTCATCCTTAGTCAAGACTATAACACTTCAATGTTGATACCTATAGTATACTAGACCATCCCATATGGTGAACCTTCCGGCTTTGTATGGTTTCAAAAGAGGTTCAGGTAGGCTATTGATCAATTCAGATGGTGGAGAACTTCTTTCCATAATAGTGATCAGAGTTTTCATGCCAGAATTGTAAGATTCTTTCATTGAGTTGAACAATGATTCATTCAATTCACAAATGTGGATTCCAATCATAGGAGCTTCAATTTTCAACCTGTTAATGTTAAGGATAGATAAGATATCATTATCCTCTGGATCATAAGCAGGGTTACTTGGGTAATTTTGTAAAGCATTACTGCTCAACCTATCAGCATTCTGGTGTTTAGTCCCAGCTTGATGAACTATTGTCATCTGACCTCTGTACTGTTGTATGGCTATCTGCCATCTTAACATGTGCCTACTAGGGGTCTTCATGTTAATCAATGTCCTGACAGCATTGCAGTCAGTAATCACAGTCAAATTGGTGCCTTTTAAGTAATAATGGGGTTTCTCCAGAGCCCATAATAAGTCAAGACCTTCCATTTGACTTGCCCCGTACCTTTTCTCAGTGTCTTTAATTTGTCTGGATATGAGGAGTATAGGTTTTCCCACTGGTTTATCATCACCTATGACTTCTTGGTGTAAAGAAGCTCCTAGCCCTTCCATGCCGGCAACTATTTAGAATTTGAAAGGTTAATAATAATCTGGCGGAATCAGTACTGGAGCTGAGGACATTGCCATCTTGAGTTCCTCATGGTTCTTGACTCTGTCATGATTCATGTCAAAAAACTTTGGTTTTGTTGCAGATCTCATACAGGCATTTGGTTAGAAGAGCAAACTTTGGTAATTTCTTTCTATAGTAGCTGCAGAAGCTGATAAAGGATAGGAGTTAAGTTTTATTCTGAGGCATAGCGCTATTCATTACTGCTGCTATCTTGTTTTGGTCAGCAGCATCCAGAGACAATATGTCCTAAAGCCTTGAGTTCCCCATTGTAGAGACTCCAAGGGATAATGGGATTATTTAGCAAATTGCTTGCTGGAAGTCACTAGAAGGGGAATTTAGTTTACTACTTATCTTGAAGAGACAGAGGTAACCTAAGATGGTCTTGAATTGCCTGCCCTTCTGAACTATAATAAGTCTGCACAATAATTTGTTTTAATTAATGGCTGGTTTTCATTGAGACTTAAAATAGGTCTCTTATCAGACCTAGATTAATTATTAATAGAGATTTTTAGGAATTGCAAGACTATTCCAGGTTGGATTGGATTATTGGTAAGATTCCACCAATTAATAATCAAGAATTTTCGACTTTTCTGACTATTTTTTCCAAGTTCCAATCAAAGGACTAAGGGTTGACTAAAAGGTGTTTAACCAGTTGGAGGACCCAAGAATGGGCTTGCCCACAGGGAGCTGGGCGGAAAAAAAGCTTTGTTAGTTGTTCTGTTGTGCTCTTCCTCTTTTATGAATTTACTAATCAAAAATAAGGGGTTTTCCCTCTTAAAAAAATAGGTGCTGGAATACAGGCCTTTTCTCAAGAAACCTACTTCAAGAACACCTGGATTTGGGTCAAATGGTCAATGATAATTTCGTGATTGATCCTTTATTTCCTTTTCACTTGATTCTGGTTCACTTATAACTGGGTACTAGGTAAGTAACTGGTCAGGCAGAGGCCATAATTCACACCCCGGGGCAGAAGCCATGCTAGACAACTTGGATAGGGCAAAAGAGGCCCCTTAAATAGACAAATACTTCCTCAGGGGATGCTCAGGGCTCTCCTGAGTGCGGTTCTGAGCCTCTCTCTGCACTGTTGAAGCACAGGAGGGTACAGTTACATGAGGGAATAATGCTGGTGAGAAAACATGTGAAACAAGCCAAGAGATAGCTGTATTTTTCAGTATAAATTTTGATAGACAGGCAAAATTATGAGGAACAGGCTAAGATTGGTGAGTTATGGACGCTTCTGGGAGCTTATCTTGTAAAAAAAATGATGCAGAAGTTCCCTGAAGCTTGAGTGAATTTTGCTGGTTGGGAAAAGCATGAAACATGCTTGGCAGCTGCAAGCCCTCTTTGGTAACTGATGTTGTATAACTTGTATCATTTAATTGGTGGAAAACTGCTTTGTTGGGTGTTTCTCAGGACGCTTCTGAGGCCTTATCATGTATAAAATGGTGAAGGAACTGACTGCATGCTTTTTAAATGGAATTAGCTGTAGAGATATGAGGTATTTTGTTTTACCACATCCTCCCTTGGGTGACTTGAGAGTGTGGCTTGCAGGTGTTTTATGGTTGATATGGTGGAAAACTGAGTATCAGAGTGCTTCAGAGGACGGTTCAGAGACCTTATCTGGTGGTGGAAGTTCCAGAAAGGTCATGTGTACTGAGGTTTTATTGCTGGTTGGTGTGAATTGAGATGTACTTGGCTGCATGAGCCCCTACTTCTGTTGGTGCATGTATGAGTGTTGTATGGTTGGATTGGTGGCAAACTGAGTGTCAGAGTGCTTCAGAGGACGGTTCAGAGGCCTTATCTGGTGGTGAAAGTTCCAGAAAGGTCATGTGTACTGAGCTGTTATTGCTGGTTGGTGAGAATTGAGACATACTTGGCTGCATGAGCCCCTACTTCTGTTGGTGCATGTATTAGTGTTGTATGGTTGGATTGGTGGCAAACTGAGTGTCAGAGTGCTTCAGAGGACGGTTCAGAGGCCCTGAATTGTACTGAATGATCCAGGAAGGTAGTTTAACTTGGTTTCATAGTACTGGTTGTAGTGTAACATTGGTACTGGTATGGTTTAAGTCCTGCTGGTATGGGTCTGTTGTTTTGTTGTTTGGTTATTTTAATCATAATCTTTTGCCATTATATATTCAATGAATCTTTCATTTAGTATTCCTTGTGACATCATCCAGCCTTTGCAAGGTGTTGGGTTGTTTTTGACAGGTGTTTGATACGGTTGAAGGGGGTTATCTAGTGATGTATTTGGGCTTTGAGGTTGGTTTTAGTTCAGGGTGTAGTTTATGAGAGGTTTGGAATTAATTTGTGAGGCTAATTTGATAAAAAGAACAATAAAAATTGAGCCTGATGGCTATAGGACAGGTTTGTTTTACCACATCCCCCTCCAGACTTAATGCTGTCCACAGCATTTCCACATATAGACATCAGACTCCTCACTCCTTCTTCCTCCTTCTAATTTTGGTTTTATTAATAAAATTTCTTGTATCATTCTTCTTCCCTATTTCATTAATTATTCATATATAGTCAAAGAAATGAGATCAACAGATCCAAAAAAATCCTATGTGCTCCAGTTGTTCCTGTCAAAATCTTGATGGTTTGTCTCTAAGTTGTCTCTTCTTCATTCATCTTGTTGTAATCCTTGTAACATATCAAACTTCTAATTAATCTTCTTTCTTCTTCCTAGATTGTTGAATTATAGGTGAATTCATTTGGGAAAAGACAGGTATTTTTATATATCTTGTGTATGGGTTTCTGATTTTCTTTAATTGATTCCCTGGTTTTCTTTAATTGATTCTCTGGTTTTCTGTCTTGATCTTTTATCCCTACCCCATGTTTTTTTTATGGGTCTGGCTGGGTAAAGAACACAATATATTTCTTTCTTCATTATCTAAATTTTTACATCATTCATCACTGTATATTTACCCTGTTTTCATCTATTTAAACTTGATAGATACCTTTTCCTTCATTGCCTACTATAATGTCTTCATTCTTGATTTTCTGGCCAAAGAATAATTCTTCTATCTTTCCTTGCTACCTGGATACTTCTTGAGTCCTGATTTGGATCCAATTCTGATTTAAACCATTGTTGATTTCTTCAGGCCCTTCTTTCCTCATAGTATTTCTTGATTCCTTGGTCCCAAGACTCGCATACTGAGTATTAAATCCTTAGTAAAGAATAACTTCTTTTAATTTATACAATTTTTATGGTTTTAGTTTAGTTTAGTTTAGGAAGTTTAAGGTCTTACCAAGGACCTTCTTCCCTCTTGAGAATCAAAAAAATCATAAACTATTTAAGCTCATTTTCTGGGAACTTATGTCAGTGGAATGCTAATTTTGAGATTTACTTGTCTTGATCTTCTTCCCCTTCTTCCTCAGATGAACTTAAATTGCCTTCTTCTTCCTCCATAGCAGTTCCTCTGCTGTAAAATTTCTTTACCTGGCTTGCTGCAAACCTCCTTGAGAGTTTTGTACCATCCAGCTCTTCCAGTATGTAAGGTCCTTCATTAATTTGTTTTACTACCCTGTAGGGTCCATTCCATCTATTCTTGAAGAGTAGCCCCCACTGGGATTCCAGAGTTCTGTTGTATACTAATACCAAGTCTCCTTGCTTTAGAGGTTCCCTTATTCTATGAGCTAGCCTTCTATCCCAGTATTTGATTGACAGTTCCCTTGATTGTTGCAGTTTTGTCTTAGCTTTCTGGATGTTCTCTTCCTTCCTAGCCAGTTGCTCTGCCCTTGCCTCCAAGAGATCTGAGGTAGTTTGTACTTGGTCCCAGTCAATTCCAAGGTAGGTTTCCATTTCTAAATCAAATGGGAGTACCGCTGGTTGGCCATATTGCAGTTCAAATGGGGAGAATCCTGTTGTCCTTTTGGTGGAGATCCTGTCAGAAAAAGTTACCAATGGGAGGTACTCTTTCCACTTGGAACCATTTTCCCCACACATCTTAACCAATGCATCTTTAATTTCTTTATTTCCTCTTTCTATCATTCCCTGAGCTTCTGGATAATATGGGGTTACTATCCTGAGCTTAGTACCAACTTTCCTCATTGCCAACTGGAGCTCTTTCTTGAATTCTCCCCCTCCATCCACTGTTACTTCCTTGGGGATCCCATACCTGTATATCCATTCAGACACAAACCAAGTAGCTATACTCCTTGAATTTAGGCTTTTAAGTCCCACAGTTTCTGCCCAACCTGAGAAGTCATCTCTGGCTACCACCAAGTATTTCCACTTTCCTGCCTTCACATGGACTGCATCCATTCCCACTCTTTGGAACAGGGTTTTTGATATGGAAGCTTTTCCCTCTTCTTTTTGCTGGAGCTTGCTTCTCTTTTGACATGCTTCACAAGATTGAACCCATTTCCTGATGCTTTTCTTCATTCCTTCCCACCAAAATCTGAGTTTGACCCTCCTATATGTTTCTCCAGTTCCCCTGTGTCCCATGTCTTCATGCAGGTTTTTTAGTATTTTCCTTATTTCTTCTTCTGTTGAGACCACAAGCTGGGGACCCCAGATCCCTCTTATTTTCAGTTTTCCCTCCTCCAGGAAGAAGTTTGGTGACCTTCTTTTGATTTTCTGGAATTCTTTGTCAGTGATACCTTCAGGCCTTTTCAAAGTCCCTAGAAACTCCTTCATGTTTTTCCAGAACCCTTTTTGGACCAAGTTTAAATTCTGTTCTTCAATAATATTTACTTGCTTTATCCCTAGCCCTGGGTGTGGGGTAATCCATTCTTCATCTTCATCAAAGTCATTTTGACTCTCTTCTGGGTCCTCTGGTCTTCTAGATAGGCTTTCAGGCATTGTGAAAGTCTTCCCTGGTCTATGGACCAGTTCAAAGGAGAATAGCTGAATAAATGCAACCCATCTGGTCATGGGGGCACTGGGTAGGCTAGGGGTTTTGATCATTTCTATGAGGGATTTGGCATCCACTTGAAGTTCAAAGTGCTGGCCCCATAAAGTTGTTTGGAGTTTTTTGAGTATTTTGGCAACCCCACATAATTCCAGCTTGGACTGGGAGTACTTTTTTTCCGTTTTTGAGAATCCAACTGATTCATAATAGACTAGCCTTGGCCTCCCATCTTGGTCTTCCTGCATTAGTACTGCCCCAGCTGCTAAGTAACTTGAGTCTACTGCCAATATAATTTTTCCGGCCCCTGGTTCATAGTCAAGGCTTTTGAGCACTATATCTTCTCCCAATATTTTCTTGAGAAGTTCAAAGGCCTCCTCACTAGTTGCATCCCACTTAAATTCCACATCTTTCCAAGTCAATCTCCTGATGGGTGCTGATAAGGTAGAGTAATTCTTGATGAACATCCTGACATAGGAACAAAGTCCCAAAAAGCCTCTTGCTTCCTTCTTGCTCCTTGGTTGAGGCCAGCTTTGAATCTTGTTTACTTTTTGTTCTGCTACCTTCCTCCCTTCTTGAGATACCACATGCCCCACTATGTTTAGTGCAGGGACACAGCAGGAAAACTTCTCCCCTGAGATGGTGAGTCCAGCCTCCTCAATCCTGAATAGTATCCTTTCCAAGGTTATGGCATACTCCCAGATAAACCTCCTTGTTTTGGGGTTTTCTTCTAGGGTTTCTTCTTGATATCTTGATCTGGGGCCTTTAATCCCTCCATCATCTATGAATATTCAAATATGTTCTGGTATTTCTTCTTGGAGAATCCAGGTCATTTGAGCTTGGTAAACTGCTACTGAGTTGGTGCCCCCTTGAGGTAGTCTGGTGAGCTGTAATCTTCCCAAGGTAGTCTCAAAGGTAGTCATTGGTCTTGAGGTTTTTTCTAGTTCTCTTTCATCATATCCTCCAATGATATCTCCAAGCCCATAGCAGGCCCTCCCAGAGAAGGATTCTACAAATTATTCTATCTTTGGTGGCAGCCCAGCATCCTTGATGGTAACTTTGTTCAATGGTTGGAGGTCATGCACTATCCTGAGTTTTCCATTTGATTTTGCTACAGGGAAAACTGGGCTGGAGTAGCTGGAGGTGGATTTTTCATAAAGGCCAGAGCTGATCCTTTTCCTTACTAGTTCTGTAAAGGCTTGTCTGACAGCTTGGGGTATTGGGATGGGTCTCTTCTGCCAGGGTTCATGGGGTATGGTGGGTATTTTGTAAGGGAGTCCGTAAGAGTGTTTTAACAGTCCCCTTTCTTCTTCTTTGAAAGCAATAGCTTTTTCTATTAAGGTCATTACATGTTGAAGAAGTTTTATTTCTTCTTCCGTGAGCCATCCTTCTGGTCCCAGGTTGATCACCTTCAATCTTTCCAGGGTTATCCTAGGTGTTGGCTTAAATTCCGGGGGGTATGGTGTCAGGGGTGTTAGTTAAGGGTCCCTGGACAGAGGTGGTCTTTGGAGTGGGGGGTTGAGATCTTGGGGAATGGGTTGGTTGACTGGTTTAATTTTCTTTTCTACGGATTTGTATTTGGCTGCCATGGCCTGGAGGTCCATGGTGGGCTTTTGGCGGTTTTCTCAGAGGTTTTTCTTTTTCTTTTTTTTTATTACTATTTTATTATTTTGGTTATTATTCAATTAATCAATTTTTTTGTTTTTGTTTTTAATAGTATTTTTTAGTTATCACTCCCTTCTCCCTTTTGATTTTTGTTGGAACGCGTCTGGGCTTATCTGCAGTTTTAGGTCTTGCACGGACCCTGGTAAATATTAGTTCAAAAAAAGGATGGGTCTTGAGAGCTAATCTGCAGTTTTTGGTCATGCAGGGGACCTGGATGTGACCTTGAGATAGGAAACAAATCCTAAATGACTTCTTCAGTTTTAGGCCTTGCAGAGGACCTTTGTGAGCACTTAAACAAACGGAAACAAGTTTGGCAAACTCTGCAGTTTTAAGTCTCGCAAGGGACCCGCATGGTCACGCAATTAAATAGGAGAGGAGGGTTGTTGCGCATAGCGGCCGTGTTGTTGATTGAGTTTTGAGGTTGTGCATAGGCCTTTGCGGTGATTGAAGCAGAGGCAGGTGTTGACTTGGTGCTTTGTTTTGTACTCGGAGTCCGCTTTGGACTCAGATAAGCTTGGTTGGGGGCGGTAGTGGTATTGATAAGGCCTCCTGGGGCTGGTGCCGTCGTGTGCCTGTTTGCTGGAGCTGGCGAGTGGTGGATTGTGCTGGTGATTGGTGGAGCGATGTAAAGGAATGAAATTGAGTTGTATTGACAGCTTAACCAAGAGCTAAGGAAGAAATAAATCAAGAAAAGATGAGAACAAAAAAACAGCTCATAGATCATGAAGAGAGTAAACACAAACAGGAAATGATGACTGCTACAGTCACTATCAGAGATGGTGGAGATATGTGAGACTGTTAATTGACAGGATCTTGAGGAATGAGGTTAAGTTGAGCAGGAAAGGCTAGGTTTGAGCAGATGATGAGCATTTGGGACAAGTAGAGAATGATGAAGAAAAGAAAGATCTCACCGGGCATGATTTCAGGCAGGGAGAAGTCAACGGGATGAGTTTGATAGATGGACAATGGAAATATAAAGATGAAGAAAAGAAAATAAAGAAGTAAAGAAAAAATATAAGGTAAGAAATATTAAGTAAGAAGAATCTTGAGATCAAATCAATTTAGATGATTTTGTTGAATTAGGTGAATTGAGTGAGGTGATCGAGTTGAGTTAGGTGATCATGGTCAGGTGATGGAATCTATGGGATGATGAACATCTCTAGGATGATGGTGATGGTGTGATGGTGATTCAGTGAATGATCAAGTGAGAAGTAGCCAAGTAGAGTCCCTCGGGGGATTGCGACAGGGTGAGTGAGTTTGTGAAAGACATGACGCGCCCCCCGGTTAGATGAAACATCACTGCCGTGAAATCTCAACACAATGTCCTTTTGATTGTCAAGGTTAAAAAGGGGGGGTTTGGGAATGGCATCCCTCCCTCCTCCTTCATCAAAAATTAAAAAAATATTGCTGGCCGTTGTTCTAAGCCTTGAGTATGCCAAATCCTCCTTCCAACATAATCATCTACCTGCGGCTCCCTGGGGCCCTGCTTCCAAGTGCTCCTGCCCCCATCCCGGAACCGCGACTCGATTCGGAACCTCCGGCGCTATCGTCGAGATTTTTTGGGTGGCCCGGCCAACCAACCGATGGTCATCCCGTCGAGACGGCTGTCCCGGTCGACAATATCCACAACGATGGCCAAGAGGCCAACCCCGTTTGTTTGTCCCCTATTGGTCCGCTTGTTTTGCTTGTTCCTTCCTTCTTTGCTATCTATACTAACTCGCCCCTTTTTTTTTGTTTTTTTGATAATCCTTCGCGTCGCATTGGTTGAACCTCTCAGCCCAATCGCGCCCCGGCCCAACCTCCAATGGGCAGCCGTGCTTGCCCTTCGAAGGGGAGCCGTTGGTGGTTTTCCGCAACCTTGCTTGTTCCGTGGCCATATTTCTTCGATGCCGCGCCAGGTCTGTCAGGGCCGGAGGGTCGGAGCTGGAGGACCTATACGCCTGTTTGAATGATGCCGAGCGCGTGCTTGCGCTTTTTGGTCCGAGGTAAGTTCCCCCTTTTTTTTTTTTTTTTTTTTTTTTTTTTTTTTTTGTTTGTGTTTGTTTGTGTTTTGCTGACTTTATGTTATTTTTTATTTTTTTAATTTATTTATGGTTCAAAGTGATGAGGAGCGACGCGGTTGAATATATGGTGCGTCTTTCTTTTATTTTATTTTAATGATGCGGGGCTGTGCACCGGAATTGTGACATAACACATTTCCATGTGAAACTCCTAAAATATACATAAAACCTCAATTCTGAGTGAATTTTAGGTGTAAACCCTATACGTGACAACAAATGTGAAATGTTATAATTTCTAGAAGGTGCCATACTGGTGTTGTAATTTTCAGTACTTTTCTTTTTAATTTTTTTAAAAATGTAAGGACTTGAAATTCAAGGGTGCGGTCAGTGAGTGACCCTACCTAATTTTGGGTGAGGAATCCATATCTGTAATAATATTTTTGGATTTCCAACTCCTTCTTTTGTTAATTGAGATATTCTTATTTTCCATAGTTTTGTATTGCTATTGACAGGTTGCTCTGTACATAGTAGCAAGCTGACAAGGGTCATCCAAAGGTGTAAGGAGGGGCGGGGCTAGTGGCTGGGGTCAGCTGGGAGGAGTAAGGGGGGGTGGTCTAGTAGCAGGTTAGGGTTGAGGTAGTGATGGAAGGACCTCTGGGGACAGAACTCAACCTGGGGGGGGGATGTGGTGTCATATTTATAACCTTGGATTTGGAGCTGCATTGTGGTCCAAGCGCTCAGCAGTTGGGTAGGTTGGGATCAGCATTTGGGGTGCGCGCGTTCTCAGCAGTGCCTGCTGCAGGCTCAGCAGCAGTGATTGAGGGCTCAGTGGCAGGGATTGGGGGGCTTGGCACCAGGTGCGGTTTTGGTCTACTCTGGGGAGGGAGCCAGGCCGCAACCTTCCCAGGGAATGCGGACTAAGTGATGGAGCCAGCCTGACCAAGCTTGCGGGGGGCTAGTCCAGAAGGCAAGGGAGGGGAAATCGGGGGTTATAAGCGCCGGGAGGTTTGCCTGGGCATAAGCGTGAGGGCCAACTCACGGATTGCAGGATTTGCGGGCGCACATGGATAGATAAACCCAGGGGGCTCCGAGTAGGGTGCGGCAGAGGGCTGCGCCATAAGAAGGACAAAACGGACATATGTGATATCAAAGGGGAGGGTTTTGGACGGGGTGGGTGGTACAGGGTAGGGTTAGTGTGGAGCTAGGGATCTGTACTTGGGGTTATGTTTTCATCTATCTTTCTGCTTGTGGTTGTACCTAGGTTAGGGTTGAGAGGGAGGACTCAAAAACACCTCACTCTAAAATCCGGGTTGGGGGGGAGGGGATTGGATTACCATACATGTCACATAGTTCATATCACCAGACCGCCAGGAAATGGTATAAGAAGGATTGGAGGGAAGGAATTTATCTTGTCATCACTCTCTCTATTCTTAAACTCATTGCATCCAATCTCCTTAAAGACGCTCAGACCAATAACTTCTGGAACTTGAGGACAACTTTGGGGGTATCACCCCTCTTGTTTCCACAACATCCCAAAAGCTAATTTTAGCTCTTGCAACTGGACTATGAATGCTATTGGAGTAGGGACTTCTCCCATAGTACTGCCCCATACTAAAGGATCTTTGAGGATTCAAGTGGAATTTTTGGTATTGCTCAACAGATTATTTGACTACCTAATAATATGGAATGATGATTTATGTCTATATGGCATAAATGTGTTGCAAAACAAAGGGAGGTATTTAACTGTGGGCGGTACTTGGGATAAGAAGTTCAAGATATGCACTATCCAAACTAAATTGCCCTCTTCTAACTATCAAAAGCACTTGGAAGAATTCAACCAAGAATACTTCTCTCAAGCTGCACTGAATGAGAAGCTTTGTGAAGAACAGAAGAAAGATATATTGAAAGTTTTTTTTGAGAATCAAAATGGTTTCTGTACTAGAGATCATCCCATTGGTGATATCAAAGGACATGAAATGATATTGACCTTGAATATTAAGCCTCCTTATCCTCCTAACCTAAGAAGAGCGGCTTATCCCTCTAGTCCTAAATCTAGAATAGCTCTTGAGTAACACATCCAAGAAATTATAAACTTACAAGTATTGAGGAAAGTTGGGCATAATGAACAAGTGGATGAGGCCAACCCTTTAATCATAGGTTGGCATAATTATAAGTTAAGAATGGTAGGAGACTCCAGAATGCTGAATAACTATACTCAAGCAGACTATTATCCCATCCCCTGGATTGATCATGCTTTGCATAACCTGTCTAAAGCTAAATACATGACTACTATGGATATGATTAAAGGTTTCCATCAGATAACTATAATCCCTGAAAGTAGAAAGTTTATGAGAACAATCTGCCATTTAGGAACTTCAGGATGCCCTTTGGTATAAAGAATGCCCCATCACACTTCCAGAGAACGATGGATACAGTTCTAGTTACTTAAATCAGACAAGGATGGATGATGGTTTATATAGATGATGTCATTGTATATTCTGATGATTGGGATACTCATATAATTCAAATAAGATTATTCCTCCAATCAATTTCAAAAGTAGGATTGAAAGTGTCCGTGAAGAAATGTAACTATGGATATGGAGAACTGAAAGCTCAGGGACATAAATTCTCTGGTCTAACTCTAGCTGCTGACCAGAATCAGATAGCTGCTGTAATGAAAAAACCCATGCCTCAGAATAAAACAGATTTTCTATAATTTATTAGTTTTTGCAGTTACTACAGAAAATACATCCCAAAATTTGACATGCTAACTAAAATAATTTATGATATATGCAAAAATTGTCAGCTTGCTACTATTGCATAGCAAGCTGCAAAAGTAACAGAGATAACATGAAAATAATAATAATAAGATTGACCTAAGAAGCAGAAGTAAAACTATAAATATTATTGCCAAAATGGATTCTCCACCAAAAATTAGGTAGGGTCACTCACTGACCCCACCCTTGAAATCCAACTTCTTATATTTTTAAATAATTAAGGAAAAGAAAGACCAAAAAAACCATAGCATCACTATTGAACTGTTTGGACAATTAAATATTTCACATGCATTGTCACGTATAGGTTTCACACCTAAAATTTGATCAGAATTGAGGTGTGATGTATATTTTAGGAGTTACAGACAGAAATGTGTTTGGTCAAAATTCCTGCACGCAGCCGCAGCATCCAATCCACCCGCCCGCGGCTGAGCTACAGATATTTCACTCTTTCAAAGCCGTGTACGCAGCCCCAGGGCTCTGAAAAGTACGCAGCCACGGGACTACGGGTTGATAAAGCCACAGGTGGCCTGAGAAACCTAGGTATTGCATAAACATGCTACAACCTACACGGGAAGATTCTACATATGTGATAAATTTTCCTGTGGATAGTAGATAGTCTAAAAATACATAAAATTGTACAAAAACTTAAATAACCTTTATAAGTATTTTTCATTAAATATAATTCAAAGTACCAAAAATGTCGAAAATAAGATAATGACTACTTCTAAAAATATATTAAAATAATTCCATATACTATTATGAGAAATTTGTAGACATCAAAATTTTGGTGACAAACTAAGAAAACTTATCATGTAAAAATATCACATGAATAACCGTGACTTACATTTTTAAGTAATTATTTTAGTAAATCAACTGAATTTCGAAAATAAGGGGTAAAATCAATATCATTACTTTAATCCAATTATTTAATACATAATGAGAACTCACCTGGCATCAGCATATCCATAGTAATTTCTATGAAAATAATTATTAACTTACTGGGAAGATTTACTGAGGATAATTAATTAAATAATAAATAAAAAGACAGATTAATGTTATTCACATTTCCAAACATCAATTATAAAGTAGAATAATTCCCATACCCTGTTAAATTAGATTCTACCTGTGTTACAGCACCCAGAACACGTGAAAGGCTACCACTGGATTCCCTGATAGCCTCAGTTTTCTTCCCTTTGAGCCCCTGTACCCCTCAGAAGGACAATATTGGGACTCCAAAAGCTTTAAAAAAAGAGCTCTTTAGAGGATATTGATACCCAGAGACCCAGTCATATTTACAACCAGACACCTTTCTAATGTAATCAAATAGTTATAAGAGATAAGTAAGTGATTTATAGCTTTAGTCTGATCAATAATATCCGTCCTCAACCCTCTGTTATCAATTTAAACTGCTGAACAAACATAAAACCCCAGTATACAGGTTTAATCCATCAGTGCAAGTCCAAAACAGATACCCAAAGGATTTAATAATATAATAGTGAGTCTTATTATCCTTTCTCTGTTGTTTCAGCTTGGTTACAAAGCCCTGCCACTCCACCGTGTATTTTATATACACATCATCCTTGGACAAAATATCCTTTGAACTAAAGGGCCCAAAGTAACCAGGCCTACATTTTTCATACTGAATTCCCTGAAGAGAGGTTTTAAAGATCCCCAATATAATTGTGGCCCCTCTATAAAAATATTTAACAATCAATTTATCTATATTGATTTATAACAATAAACCATAACCAAACCAATTAACCTTTCAATAAGCTTTATCCAAATATTTTACGGATTTTGCTGCATTTATTAAATCATATATTTATTGTTTATTCTATCACCTCTTTGAGCTAAATGATTGCAAGGGTCTTGGCATCCAGGAGGCTGAAAACAATAACAATCTTTTTGAAATGACACATGAGAGGTTGAAAACTATGAAGAATTGAAAATAGCTATGACCTCCACTTCTCTACTAATCCAACCAGAATACTCTAAACCGTTTAAGCTGTACATTGACGCTTGTATGGAAGGGTTAGGAGCTTCCTTACACCAAGAAAAAATAGAAGAAGACAAACCAGTGGAGAAACAAGTACTTTTTATATCTAGACAGATCAAAGACACTGAGAAAAGATATGGAGCCAGTCAGATGGAATGCTTGGCTTTAGTATGGGCTCTAGAAAAGTTTCACTATTACTTAGAAGGCACCACTTTCCAATTAATTATGGATTGTAATGCTGTGAGAACTCTCATGACCATGAATACTCCTAGCAGACATATGCTCAGGTGGCAAGTTTCTATACAACAGTAAAGAGGCCAGATGAGTATAATACATAAAGCTGGAGATAAACACCAGAATGCTGACACTTTACGTAGAAATGCTTTTCCTAATTACCCTATCAATTTAGCATATGAACCTGAGGATCAGGATATCTTTCCTATCTTTAACATCAATCTTTTTGTATTCTATGCTTCAATTATGGGGATCCACGTATGTGAATTAGATACCAATTTCTTTAATCTAGTAACAGATAAATATTCATCTGACCTCAAGCTGCTGATTACCATTATGGAATGTGAATCCCCAGAAGCAGCTCTAATAAATAGTTTACCAGCCTCATTACTCAAACAATACAAATCTGGAATGTTTACGTTTTGGGATGGTCTCCTATACCACAGACACAAACATTCAAGTTTGCAGATACTGAGAAACAAAGATCATATACAACACATCCTTCAGGAAAGCCATTACAACTTTTCATCAGGGCATCTATCCACTGAAAAGACCTTGGAGAAAGTAAAGCAGACTTCTTGGTGGATAGATCATTGGAAAGATATTACTATCAAGTATGTTGCTAGCTGTGAGACTTGCCAAAAATCTAACAAAACTTCTGGCTCTAATAAAACTACTGGAAAAATTTTTGGACTCCTACAAAAGATCTCTGAACCTAAAACTAGGTGGGAAATAATTAATATGGATTATGTCACAGGCCTCCCCCCAGACAGAACACACTCCTATTACTCTGTCCTGGTTATAGTAGACAGATATTCTAAGAAGGAAAAGTTCTTACCTAAGCACAATAAAGACAATTATGCTATGGATGTGGCTTTGTTATTTTGGAATAGGATTATTGCTGATGTAGGTATACCTAAGATTATAATCAGTCAAAGACACCCCAAATTCACTAATGAATTCTGGAGGAACCTAAATGATATACTGGGTACTACTTTAGCCTTTTCTACAGAATACCATCCCCAGACTGATGGATTAGCCAAAAGGATTATAAAGACCCTGGGGGATATGCAAAGAAGGTTTTGTAGCTTTGGTCTAGAGTACAAGAACACAGATGGATATTTCCATGACTGGGTGAGCTTAATTCCAGCCATGGAGATGGCTTATAATAGCAGTAAACACTCTAATACCAATGAATCCCCTTACATACTAGAAAGAAGATGGATTCCAAAACTCCCCAGGAATACCCTGAACTATAACTTAGCCACCATCCACCCCACATCTCTTGAATTTAAGAAAATGATAGACCTGGCAAATAATAATGCTCAAAAATGTTTAGAAGAAGCAATGGAATACAACAAAGAAATATGGGAAAAATCACACAGAGAACCTGAATTGAATATAGGAGATCAGATATTGATATCTACTGCCAACTTCAACAATTTAGCAGGGAACAGAAAGCTGAAAAAAGCTTTTTTAGGGCCATTTTTTATCAAGAAAATGCACGGCAAGAATGCTTTGGAAGTAGTCTTGAGTCCTCCTTATGGTTAGGGAGAAACTTTGTATGACTTTTTGCCTAAAGAAGCTCCCAGCCCTTACATGCTAGCATCTATATAGACTTTGTGGTGACCAATCCAGGACACCACAGGAAAAAAAAAAAAAAAATTTGGTTGTACCCCTATGGGTACCTTCATTTCCCCCCATCTCTCAACTTCTCCCTGTCCTAGCGGTCTAGGACAGGCCTCTTGCTTGTCTCTCCTCTTTGATCCCCCCCTCCTATGTTCAACTCCTACTTGTTGCGCTCGCAGCCCTGACTTTTGGCGACGCGAGCGATCGTCAAACCACCTTTGACAATCCCTTCGATGCTTCCCAATCCTCTCATCCAACCGACGCCGTCGCTTGTTGACCATTGATTCGATCTCCCCACTCCCACCAGTCGACATCGATCATTGGCCCATCCATCCCGTCGTACCCAACTCGAGGGCTTCTCTCCTCCAACTCGTCTCTTGTCATACTACTAAGGCATCAACCACCTCATCATCCCCGACGAAGAAGACCAAGAATAGGAAGAACTGCCTGTCACCTTCCATCCAATCACTAAGATCAATCTCAAACTCGACCACTCCTCGCCCATCATCTGATCCAACCAACAACCGCGAGCGACCGCTTGCGGCCGTTGGAACCTTCACCCCGCTGTTGCCGCCGATCGGGCAACGACAGCCGTTGTCGACACCCGCAACCGCTGTTGCGGGTGTCCATCTGGTTCCCCGCGGTCATTCTTGACGCGGGCAACATTTCTTTTTTCTTCCTCTCATGTTATTTTTTTTTTTTTATGTTTTCATTTTCCCGCACGTATTTGTAGTATCTCTTGTACATAGTATACAGGGCCTCATTTCTATATAAGGAGGGGCTCTCCCCTGCCTTTTGGCGCAGCATCCCATCAGACCATCATCATCTCATCTCATCTGTTTCCCCCATCATCATAATCAACTTATCCGTGGGCATCCTTCCCCACTTATCTGAGCAACTTATCCGGGTATATCCATGATTGCCCCTTGAACCTTTGAGCCTCTGTACTCAAACTCTGTCCCTTGTGACCTTGATCCTTATTCCCAACCAATAGCCTTGCTGGTTGAAGAAGAATTCCTGTCTGAATTCTTGGGTGTGTTATACCACTCTGATCCCTTTTTCCGACCATACTGGTCTTGATCTCTCCTTGATCATCTTTCTGGAGCCAATCACGTTTGATTGAAGAGGTTTTATTAAGCTTAAAACCTGGAGTGTTATACCTCCCTTCTTCTTTAAGGTTGAATTTTGCCAGGCTATTCTTGATTCCCTTGAGAAGTGCTGGGATATTCTTGCTTGAATTCGTTATTGATTTGCTTCTAGAGCTTCATAAACAAATTGCTTTTGTTTTGTTCAGCCTCCCACAGTTATCTGGTACCCTTCAAGCGCTTGATTGCGGAGAGTTGGGCAGGTTCATTGAGAACCTGGAGGTTGGTTGGGGTTGAGTTGATCTTTCCTAATCAGCTGCTGACAACCAGAGTTATTAGCTTGTGGGCGTTGTTACTTACAACTGCCTTGTTCTATTGAACTCTGAACAAACCTTGACTTATTTGTTCAAGTCTTTACCTGCACCATCTTGCCTCAGATAGTGTTTTTTCCATTGCTACCAACAACTCTCATCCTCTTCCCTTACTTTGATTTCTCATCCATAATGTTCTGGACCTTGATTCCAGTTACATTTAAAATATTATTGTAACTCCTAGGAGGGCAGCCTAAACAGCTCCTTTCCCCTCCACAGAACTGCCACGGCTTAGCACCGTTTGGAGTCTTACAACGTTGAAAGGTTTAGAATAGTTGGGTTGAATCAATACTGGATCTGAGGTCATAGCTAGCTTGAGTTCTTCATAGTTCTTAAACCTTTCATGAGTCATCTCAAACAAGGTTTTGTTGTTTCAGATTTCATACAAACATTTGGTGAGAAGGGAAAACTTGGGTAGATACTTCCTGCGGTAGCTGCAAAAGCTGAAAAACAATAGGAGTTCAGTTTTATCTTGAGGCATGGGCCTATTCATCACAGCTGCTATTGTTCTCTGGTCAGCAGTTAAAGTAAGTCCTGAAAAAATGTGCCCTAAAGCTTTCAGTTCTCCATAGCAAAAGTTACATTTTTTCATTGATACTTTGAATCCCACAGCAGAGATGGTTTTGAGGACTAGTGTTAACTTGTCCATGTGTGTATTCCAATAATCAGAATAAATGATAACCTCATCAATGTATACCATAATCCATCCTTTTCTGATGAATAATCCGGAGACTGTATCCATCATCCTTTGGAAGTGAGAAGGAGAATTTTTTATACCAAAAGGCACCCTAAGTTACTCATGAATGCCCAAATGAAATATGATCCTCATAAATTTCTGGCTATCAGCACTGATAGGTATCTGGTGAAAAACTTTCAGCATATCCATTTTAGTGATGAACTTAGCCTTGGAGAGGTTATGTAGAGCATTTTCATTCCATGGAATAGGGTAAGAATCAGCTTGGGTATAGTTACTCAGCATTATAAAGTCCCCAACCATCCTTGACTTATCATTGTGCCAAGCTTGAATTACAGGAGTAGTAATTTCCACTTTTTCATTGTTTCCAACTTTCCTTAAGACTTGTAAGTCAATCAATTCGTGGATATGAGTTTCTGGAGCAGTTCTAGATTTTGGACTAGAAGGTTAAGCAGGTCTCCTGAAGTTGGTAGGGTAAGGAGGTTTGATGGTTAAAGTTAGAATCATTTCATGTCCTTTGATGTTACCAATTTGATGATCCTTGGTAAAGAATGCATTCTGATTTTCAAAGAAAACTTTGAGTATATCCCATTTTTGTTCTTCACTCAGCAGGGGGTTCAGAGCTGCTGGGGAGAAGTACTCTTGGTTGAACTTCTCCAAGTGTTTTTCATGATTTGAATCAGAATTTTGAGCATTGACGTGGCATATTTGGAACTCCTTGTTTCAGTCTACTCCTATGGTGAAGTATCTGCCCTGAATTTGAAAAAAATCTACACCATATAAGCAAAGAGAATCATTCCCTAGAATAAAGTAATCACACACTCCATTCTGGATCACTACGAATTCAATATTCAGTTTGAGTGACCCTTTTGATTGTGGGAGAACAATATCAGAGGACCAAACTCCAATGGAATTGAGGGAAGATTTACAACTGCTGAGCTTAGCCTGAGGTACTGGTAATAAGTTCACTCTCCAATTTGGATCTTTTTGTTCCAAATAAGTAGAACTAACACAAGACCAAAAGGCTCCACTTTCAAAGAGTAACTTAACAGGAGGACCTTGCATGAAACAAGTAGCATAGCAGGTTTTACCATAAGTGTAAATTTTACCGGCAGAAGGTTTTAGAGTCAAGGCCTTAGCCCCAGAGATGTGGCAAATCTCCATGTTGGGATGCCATTTTTGAGGTAAGTTAGAATCCTCCTTGACAGAATTTATATCCAGAGAAGACTCAATACTACCTTCAACAACATTGATAGGGTTAGTGATTATTAGATCACAATCAGAGAGTGATCCGTCAGTATCATCAAGTTGAGGGTCAGGGTCATTGTCTTCCTCTTCTCCTTTATTGATATTGATCTCTCTCCTGGGCTGTGGGAAGTCAGGTATCACAGGTCCAGTTTGGTTACAATTCCAGCATACCTTTTCCTTAGTCTCAGAATTCTTCATAACTTCTACTTGGAGAGTAGTAGATTCTTTGGTTTTGGGGTTGTTTTCTTCTTGAGTCTTGGGAGCGGGTTACCTAGGTCTATTGTTTCTTTTTTCAAGTCCATTCATATCAATGGTTTCTTCCAGAATACCAATGAGAGTTGAAAGATCAGCAGCCATGGACATTATACAACTCACATTGTGATTAAGATGTCCAGGAAATAGATTGAGGAGCCTTTCATTAATTTCTTCTTTGTCAGCTTCAGGATAGAAACAATCTAACCTCTTCTTTTGTTCCAAACACCACTTGTGGGGTTTGTCCTTCAAAGGATCAAAAAGTGATCTTGAAAAGGTTTTCATCATATTTCTTTTCCAGATTCTAGTACCAAACTTTTTGTTGATGAGAAATTTCCAAGATTTCCAAGTTTGGGATCCTAATTCTCCTCTTTTGTTGATAAACCAATCCAGTGCTACTCCTTCAAACAGCCTTGGTAGTCTCATTACTGCTATAGTGTGCAGCGGTTCATATGAGGCAAGGGTATAGTCAATAAATTTAATAAAGCTGATGTGGTTGTATTCCCCTTCACCTGGGAATTTAGGCCATTCAGTTACAGGTGGCGAAAGTTTCAGAGATTTTTTTACTTCAGGGGTAGGACTAGTTGGTAAGACCCATTCCTGTTCATTCCTGAATTAAGAGAGATGTTAGGAGTGATACCGGCCCTGGTAGGTTTTGATTCTTCTATTTTGACTAGAGGGGGGGCAGTTCATTTAACTTTAAGTTCTCTTAAATCATTCTTAATCATACCTAGTTCTAAATACATTTTTCTGTTAATAGATCAATCTTATTAACAAGTTGAACAGAAGGGGTATCAGTTTTGTTTCTTATTTCTCCTTGGAGTTTCTCAAGGCTTCCTGTCCGGAAGAACAGGTGGTGCTGATATGATTAATTAAAGATGCTTTGCTTAAATCAATGGTATCCCTTTTTCAGCTTTCTGATACCAGGAACATTTAAGTTCTTTAGCTACAGAGAGTGATAAAAATACTGGAATATTAATAATAATAATTATTCCAAAAATAAACGCTTAGAGTCTCAAATAAATGGTATAATAAGAGAAGTTTCAAGGTTTAATTGATTTGGTAATAAAAGGTTTTCAATATGTATATAAAAGAGGGGCCACAGTATTATACTACTGGGGGTCTTTACAGAAAAAGCAACCTCTTTTCAAGGGGCCTCCTTAGGCAGTTTAACAACCTTGGAATGGAGATGGGTGCCTTAGAAAGGGCTTATTCCACTAATGGCCGGGCATAACAGCACAATGGCCAAGACAGGAAGGGAAACACTCACTCCGAGCACTTTATCACAGAAATCCTGCAATAATAGGAAGGGTTTCAGAGCAGATGGTGTAGATTGCTTGACTAAACTTCAAGGGTTGATTGGTTTTAAAAAATAAATAATAATACTACAGACTGGGTAATAAATCACTTGCTTAGATTCTTCATAAGCACTTGACTAACAATCAAACAGTTTCTGATTGATAATAATAATTCCTGGTAAATTGAAAATTTTTAACAATTTTTATGAACACTCCTTCCAGTGTTTTGTGGTCTTCAAAGATCAGAGTCAATGATTTAAGTGGTAATTGTTGATCTTTGATTTATTATTAAAAAATTTTCTAAACTTAGTTTTTGTTAATTTTATTTAAGTTTTGATCTTTTTAGACTATTACTAATGCATATGTCAACTTGTTACATATTCCAGGCAACCCTAATTAGGTTGTAGCTCTTCTGAGCGGTACCTGGTTGTCAGATTAGTCACAACGGGTCCAGACGTGGGGATCAGTCAGTACAGATGCGCGCGGGTTAGGATCCGCTGCGTGTCTGGCTAAATAAGCTGCGCGCGGGTCTCTAGAACGCGGGAAACTGCTCCTACAAGTACATAGGGGCATGTAATGATGCGGGGCTGCGGGCCGGAATTGTGAAATAACACATTTCCACGTGTAACTCCTAAAATATACACAACACCTCAATTCTGAGTGAATTTTAGGTGTAAACCCTATAAGTGATAACACATGTGAAATGTTAAAATGGCCAAAAGGTGCCATACTGGTGTTGTAATTTTTATTACTTTTCTTTTTAATTATTTTAAAATGTAAAGACTTGGATTTCAAGGGTGGGGTCAGTGAGTGACCCTACCTAATTTTGGGTGAGGAATCCATTTCTTTATCAATATTTATGGATTGCTCACTTCTTCTTTTGTTAATTTAGATATTCTTATTTTTTATATTTTTGTTTTGCTATGACAGGTTTCTCTGTACATAGTAGCAAGCTGACACCCTTAGTAATTTGATTTCAGACTCATTAGCTTTCAGGTGTTCAGCTTGACTTTGGTTTTTTTTCTAGGAATTTTGAATTCCTTTATCAAGTTGTTTTTGAATATTTTCTAGATTGTCACTCAAGATTTTAAAGTTATAAAAAAGATTATCAGAAAATGTGTTAAACAATGGAGTGATATCATCAGAATCTAGTTGTGAAAAACTTTCTTCCACTTCTGAATTATGTTGTCCCAATATTTTGGGTTCCTCAATCTTTGATGATTTGAGGACCTCAACTTTTTGGGACCCTTTCCCTTTAATTTGTCTATTTGATCTCAAGGGTTCCACTTTTCTATGTATTTCTCCACTTCTGCCCTGGGGATTAATTTCTGAAGGGCTATTTGAGAGGACTTGGCCTTTGAAATGGCCTTTCTCAGGGCTGCTGAGTCCTCCTGTTGTTGGACTATCTTCTAGGCCTCCCAATGACTCACGTGATCCTTCACCACATCCTTTATTTTTGAATCTTTTGCTAAGTCCAGACTGGTAGGCTTAGGAGGAGGGGTGGCCTCTAGCAATAAATGTCTGGGCAAAGGACTCATCTCCAAAAATGTTTTGTTCAAGTTGGAGGGCGCGGGCGCTGGCAGGTTTGGCGTCACTTGAGTTGTGGGTTCAAGCCCCTTCATTGTGATTGCTACTGGCATTTGTGCGGGCGCGCTTTCCTCCGGGAAGAGGTACATAGGACAGGGCTTGTCTGGTTGCGTGGGTTTTGGGCCTGTTTTGTGACATAGTGCAAAAAAAGGTAAAAGTTTTTGTCAAAACTTGGTAAGAGTAATGAAAAAAAAAAATTAAAAAAAACATTTTATTTTTTATTTAAGCTCACTTAGACTTGATTTCAACAGTGCTAAAGATTGTTTAGGGTTGAAAGAGTCCTTGGTGGGTAATCCAGGGGTGTCTTTGTGGTTACCAATGTGGTCTTGGCTTTAATCCAAAGATCAGTTCTGAGAACTGTTTTCCAACAGGTCTTGTTCAATAAAATTCACAAGTGAAAAGGTCCTTACCACTTTAGTAACATGAAAAATAAGTTTTTTTGGTTTATTATAATTTTAATAACTTTTATTAATTTTGGATTTTTTGGAATTTTTCAAAAAAAATATATAAAAAAATATTGAGCTAACTTTTCTATTTTTGTTAAAGAAAAAAAGTTTTCTCTGATACTTCTTCCATGTCGCATGTTTCCTGAGTAAAGAATAAAAATTTAAGTCTTTCAAGTTCCAATAATTTTTCTTTTAAAACCTGTTGTTTATGGTTATTTAATTTTGCTTGCTGTTGCTCAGGAGTTATGATAACAGGCACAAAATTACAGAGTCTCTCTTCTTTTTTCTGTTTAAAAGATTAAAATAATAATTGATTAATTCTCCGTTTGTCTTAAGATCCACCGGAAAAATAACAATAAAAAAGGATAATAAGTATTTTTACTTCTGTTTACATAAATTATTTTTTCCCAAGAAATAAATTAATTAAAAATTTATTATTCATGGATTTTACCGGCCAAACCCCCGGTTTTCAACTTACTGATACCAGGAAATTTGCAGTTGTTTAGCTACAGCAAGAGATATTGGTGTTTGAATAATGATAATTCCAAGAAAATTATGTAAAATGGTCAAATAGTTGATTTAGAAGCAAGTACAAAGTTTGAGAGGTTTGGTTGGATTAAATTGATTTAAACATATTTTTCAAGAGAGGCCACAGTTCATAAAAACAGGGGATCTTTATTGGATAAAAAAGTCTCTTCAACAGGTTCTTTTGAACCATTTAAAGACCTTGGTACAATTAGGTACTAAGTGATTACTCAAAAGGGGTTTACTCAAGGTTATTGGGTGGACTGGCTTCCTCACAGCACTTATGCCTGGAGTCAAGGAGGAGATAACTTACTAATTTAAGCAGAAACTCCCAGAAACTTGCAGAAATTCATGGTTGAAAGGGTCTCAGGACTATCGTTGGGGATATTGGTGATATTTTTCAATGGAATTAACAATTGGTTTAGAATTAATAACTATAATGGCAGACTAAGGCCAAAAATCACTTTTTTATCTTGAATAAAAACTTGATCACGTATGGGAAGGGGTCTGGATTGATTCCTTAAAAATTAATGAGGTTTAAACCATCTAAAAGGCGCTTTTTATATACCTTTCTAGGTTAATAAGACCTTCTCAGGGCACGCAGAGAGGGTTGTGCTTGTGTGCTGAGGCTAGCAGGCAGCCAGGGCTAGTTTTTTACGTAGTGTTGGTCATGTCAGCTGGCTAGCCTTGCCTGTGTCATATTTACATGTGAATTATTTGTCAGAAGGTATTTTAAATGTTAGATTGTTATTTTCATGGTTCAGACACATTTCCTTATTTTATATTACTTTCTTTAGAGTGGCATGGGTAGAAGTGGGTATTTTTAGATTTTAAGCCATCTTTTGCACGTTTTAGTAATTTTTAATAATTTCTTGGTAGATTTTTTATTCAATCTTTGTAGGTTTCAAAAATCTCCCCATTCTTCAGTAAACTTGTTACATATGCATGATGTATGCATGCAAGTTGTAGCATGTTCCTGCGGTTCCTGGATGTTAGAATTAGTACATTTGATGTTGATGCGGGCAGGCTTAACATCTGCGTGCAGGAATCTATCATCCACTGCCAGCAGTCATTTTTCATGGGGGTTTCTTGACATGCGCCTACATAGTGAGTTTCAGGCGTGTGTACCCTTGCCATATGAATGCGGGGCTACGCATGGGAATTGTGATACAACACCAATCCCTCTGTAACTCCTAAAATATACACAACACCTCAATTCTGACTGAATTTTCAGTGTGAAACATATACATGGCATTATTTGTGAAATATTAGAATGGCCAAAAGGTGCCATAGTGGTGCTGTGGTTTATTGGTCTTTTCTTCTAAAATTATTAAAAAATGTAAGGAGTTGGAATTCAAGGGTGGGCTCAGAAAGTGACCCTGCATATCCTTGGTTGGGGAATCCATTTCTGCAATAATATTTATGGATTTACCACTCATTCTAATCTTTTTATTTATTTTCTGTTTTTAATCTGCTTTGACAGGTTTCTCTTGTCAGCTAGCATGCTGACACCAGTAATAGGTTCAACCTATCAGCACATGTCCCAAACAGGTACCTAAACAATTTGATAATATACCAGTGAGTTTTACTATCCTTATTCTGTTGTGGAATCTTGGCTACAAGGCCCTGTCACTCCACCATATATTTTATATATATATCATCTTTGGGCAATATCTCCTTGAAGAATATAAATGAAAGATGCCAAATTAACCAGGTATATGTGTTTTCAAAGTGAATTACCTGAAGGTAGGTTTTAAATATATCCCAAAATTTTTGTGGCCCCTCTAAAAATTTATTCAATAATAAATGTATCAATATTGATTTATAATATCAAAACATAACAAAACCAATCAACCTTTCAATAACTTTATCCAAATATTTTACAGATATTTGCTGCATTTCTTAAAAAATATATTCATTATTCAAGTCCATCACCTCTGGTAGCTAAAGGATAGCAAGGGTCTTGGCATCCACAAGGCTGGAATTATCAGACTTAATGCAGGCAAATTTAGATAAGGCTTTTCAAATGGAAATAGGAAGAACAGGAGAAACAATACCTTAATTCATAAAAATATTAGATGAGGCTTGTCACATGGAAACAGGACAACAAGGGGAAAGAATACCTGTGCAATAGTGAGGAAAATTTTGAGAAGCTGAATAAAGAAGAATAATATTATTTGGGTTGCCAGCATACCTTAATGCGCGCAAATATTAGATAAGGCTTGTAGAATAGAAACAGGAGGAAAAGGAGAAAGAATACCTGGACAATAGTGAAGGAAATTGTGAGAAACTGAATGAGGAACAAACAATGAGATCAAGAATAGGATGTTCTTAATTACTCCTCATTTTTCTTCCCCAACTCGCAGGTACAAAAGAAGAAGGCGCACATGGACAATGAAAAGGAAAGAGCAATACAAAGAGAGATACAACAGTCCAACGGTCATTCAATGGTCATTAATGGAGAGTTAGGAAAATAGGAACGGAAGGCTGAAAAGATTGAGTTTGTTGGACAATGTTCTTGGTCTGAATGATAATAAGTTTGAGTTACTTTGACATGTTCACCCACTGGAATGTGTTGGAACCCAACCGGGCCCGTACTCCTTCAGTGCCTGCACCATCTCTGTGACACCCACAGGCAAAACTGCGGCCAACTCCTGCAGGGTGAGGGGTATCAGCGTTTCATTTGCCATTACCCGTCACACAATTTCTGTGGAATTCTTCTTCTCTCTGGAGCTGATTGGCAACGCATTGCCTACCGGAACTTGTGCAAATATTATTGGGGCCTGGCCAATGGAAGCTCCTTGACATCCACATCCATCCTCTCCGTCACTACCCGCTTGTCCGCCACCAAGGCCCTGACTTCAGCCTCCACGCGCGGAGCTTGCCAGGCCTCAGGCACGGGAACAATTCCAAGCAATACCCAAGCGGCACCCACGGGAGACCTGAAGTGCTCCCAAAACTTCTGCACAGGAAGTGGCTGACTGGCCCCCAAATCCATCTGCTTGCCCGTTGGGAATATGAAGGTCATCCTGGATGTGCTAACCCATCCCTTGTCCATGTCCTTGGTCAATTCTGCATATCAAGACTTCCAATGACCTTTATCCCCACAATAGTTGCACTTGCGGACAGTGAAGCCACTCAAAGGCCCGCTTGTGGGCTGGAAGCCCTCTTCCATGTGGGGAGGCACCCTGTGCGGCTGAGTTGTTGGCTGAGCTGTCACCCAATTGAGGAGAATCCAGAGGTCCCATAACATGTCTGTGAGCCTGTTCACCAGTCCGTCCAATGACCGCTGGGGTGCTGCTGGCCATTCCAATGTCAACTGGCCTGCGGGCAGTGCCTGTGTGGGAGTTGGGGCTGATGGAGTTTCCAGCTTCTTTGACACCATTGGTAACTACCTGGCTGTATCCTTGATTAGTTCCTCTAAATCAATCTTGCTCTCCACTGCCTGGAAGATGACGCTTAGTTCCAGAAGCAGCGCCATGCTCCCGTCCACTGACTGCTTCACCAAGCTTTTCTCAAAAAAGTTCCTCTGGACCTGCGACTGGAGTTGTGGTGCAAGCCCACCCAGGAACACCTGCTTCATTTCTCCCGTCTGCCCTGATATCACCTTTTTCTTCTCCAAATAGCCATAAATGAGCTCAAAAATCAAAATTTATTTGGCCAAATCACCCTGTGTCTGTACTCCCCTGCACTCAATTTCTTCTTCTGCCGCCTACTCAAATTCTCTCTCCCAGAAGAGAGGCTTGCGCTTCCCCCACCTTTTCATCATGTTGCTCTGCAATCTGGCCCAGTCCGGGCCCCATAGATGGCCATATCCTCCACATCTCAAAGGTTAATCTTGTCCGTGATGATTAGGACATCAATCCAGACCTTGTCCTTGCTTGTGACATGCTTGGAATCCGCAATATCCTTGAACCTTGCCAAGAAACATCCAATATCCTTGTTGTCAAATCAGAACTGTGGGAAGTCCTGCAGCCTTAGCCATACCCAATGGGGAGCCTCCATTTCCTCTGAGGAATCCAACCAGATGGGAGCAAAGCCGCCGGACCAAGCTGTTGGTTGTGGAGGAGGATTTGGCTCACTAGGTCCCAACTGAGGAGGGAATAATGGGGGAATGTTTGACCCTGGAGTATTTGTTGGCAGGATTGCACCCACTACCTTTGAGAGACTAGTAAAAAAGATAAATTCCTGGCAAGAACCCCAGATGTGGAAAAAGAAGGGAGAGACTGCCCTTAGTTATCCTCAAATTTGGAATTTATTGGTCTAAGAGTCTGTAAGGAGTTTGGGTCAATGAGTTTGATGAGAAAGGGACAATTGTAGGGGGAGAGATTTTAAGAAATGATAATGTGTATTCCTTCCAATCCAGTCTTATTCTCTCTTTCCCAGAATATTATCCTATTTGATGTCTCCCCTACAACCCAGAGTTGAGAGTGAGGTATTTAAGTCCTCCCTCTCAACCCTAACCTAATTTCAAGCGCAAATGGAAAGCCTAGAAAAAAACTATATGAAAGAAAACCCTATGGCCCAGAACCCTAGCCCAACCCTACCCAACCCTATCCAATCTGTCCACTCCCTCCAAAACCATTCCCTCCATTGATAAATAAATCCCATTTGTCCTTCTCATGGCACGGCCCTCTGCCGCACCGTATTTGGAGCCCCCTGCATTTACCTGTCCGCACCCGTAATGAAATTCTGTGATGCGCGGATTGGTCCGCACCTATCCTTGCGCGGACCTTGTTGGTGGGTATAACCCTGCTATTGCCCCGTTCCTGCTTCCCAAACTAGCCACCTGCAAACTTGGTTGGGTTGGATCCATCACATGCTCCACATTGTCCAAGCGGATCGCAAGCCCACCACACATGCAGTAGGCCCAACCCGCACCTGGTGCTGAGCCCCGCAATTCCTACTGCTGAGCCTGCAGCTGCTGCTGCTGAGCTCACAGCAGAAACTTCTGGGACCGCACTCACCCCAAATGCTGAGCCCAACCTACCCAACTGCTGAGCACAAAGCCTGAAAGGCAGTTCCCAATCCAAGGTTATAAATACAACACCACACCGGCTGGCTGGTCTGGTAGAGGAGGGACCAGCCATCCACCCTCCCCCTTGCAAGGGAGCAAGGGGAGGAAGGGAGGCAGGGGCCACCAGCCCCTGCAGCTGCAACCCACCCCAGTGTATGCAACCCAACTTGGTGGCCACAAACAGCTGGGTGGCGCAACCAGGGCCACAGCCTGCACACAGCTGGTGGGGGAACTCCAAATGGAGTCCCCTGCCCCCTAAAATGGCCCTGCGCGGGCTGTCTGGACCCACAACAGGCCCCAGGTGAGAAACAAGCAGCCCAAAGCAGGCTGCAACATGGGCAGCGTCCCCAATGGGCTTCCAAGGCCCAATGACCCCAAAAAACATACTTTGGCAGGCCATCCCGTCTGGCCAAGTATGTCCATAATAATCCTTGGGCCCATAAATTCCCAGATAAGCCCATCTGACAAAGGTGGACCATCCACCCTGACGGGCCTGTCAAGGCCCTTGTCCCAATTGACTTGGAAAATGTGTTTTGGCTCCAAAATTCCCAAAACCCATAACATCCACATAGGCCCATGTGGCCCACGTGATTTCAAATGGGCCTTGGAGGCCCATTTGTGCATCCCATTTGGATTACACACTAATATGCACATTACCTGAGTGCATCAGTAGTTTAACATAGCTATCAAACCAAATGATTAAATATATTAAGATGATGTGAGAGAATATGGAATCACTATTGAACTTTTTGGAAAATTAAATATTTCACATGTATTGTCACATACAGGTTTCACACCTAAAATTCAGTCAGAATGGAGGTGTTGTGTATATTTTAGGAGTGACAGACAGAAATTTTTTCTGTCACAATTCCCGCACGCAGCCGCAGAAGCCAATACACCCACGCGTGGCTGAGCTACAGCAATTCCACTATTTCAAAGACGTGTACGCAGCCCTGGGCCTGTGACAAGTATGAAGCCGCGGGACTACAGGTTTAGAAAGTGACAGGCGGCCTGAGAAACCTAGGTACCGCGTAAACATGCTACAACCTACACAGGAACATTCTACATGTTTAATAAATGTTCCTTTGGATAGTAGATAGTCTAAAAATACATAAAAGTTCATAAAAATACCTAAATAAACTTTATACGTCTTTTTTATTAGATATAATTTAAAATACCAAAAATGTCGAAAATGAGATAATGACTATTTCTAAAAATACATCAAAATACTTTAATATACCATTGTGAGAACCAAAAGACATCAGTATTTTATTGAAATACCAAGGAAACTAATGATGTAAAAATATTATATAAATACTCATGAATTATATTTTTAAATAATAATTTCTAGTAAATCAACTAAAATTCAAAAATAATGAGTAAAATCAATGAAATGAATTTACTCCAATTATTTAATACATAATGAGAACTCACCTGGAATCCGACTATCCGTAGGAATGTCTATTAGAATACTTATTAACTTACTGTGAACATTTACTAAGGATAATTAATTCAATAATAAATAAAATAGACAGATTACTGTAATTCACACGTCCAAACATCAATTATAAGGTAGAATAATTCTCATACCCTGTGGAATTAGATTTTACCCATGCTACAGCACCAAGAGCACGTGACAGGCTGCCACTGTTTACCCTGCTAGCTTCAGTGTCTGTCCCTTTGAGCCCCTGTACCCCCCAGAAGGACAATATTGGGACTCAAAAAGCTATAAATAAAGAGCTCTTTTGAGGATATTGATTCCAAGAGACCCAGTTATATTGAAATACAGACACCATTCCAAGGTAATTGAATACTTATAAGAGATAAGTAAGTGATTTATGGCTTTATTCCAATTAATAATATCCATTCCCAACCCTTTTTAACAATTTAACCTGCTGAACAACCTTATAACCCAGGTAAACAGGTTTAACCCATCAGTGCACGTTCCAAACAGGTACCCAAAGGATATAATAATATACCAGTGAGTCTTATTATCCTTTCTTTTTCGTGGCAGCTTGGTTGCAAATCCCTGCCACTCCACTGTTTATATTATATACATATTCTTGTTGGGCAATATATCCTTTAAGAATAGAAATTAAAGGTTCCAAAGTAACCAGGCTTACATGTTTTCATACTGAATTACCTGAAGAGAGGTGTTTTGTGGCCCCTCTGTTAAAATATTCAATAATCAATTTATTTATATTTATTTATATCAATAAACCATTTCCAAACCAATCAACCTTGCAATAATCTTTATCCAAATATTTTACAGATTTTTACTTCATTAATTGAATATTATATTTGTTATTTATTCTATCACCTCTGGCAGCTGAAGGATAGCAAGGATCTTTGCATCCAGGAGGCTGAAAAAGCCACATCAAAAGGGGGCGCAAGATTGATCCTTGAGGATTCACGCAAGCAATTTCAAAGTTAAGGCAGCGAAGAGGCGCAACATTGCAGCTTGGTGAGTTTCTCAAATTTTTCAATCAGGAAATGAGGTGAAAATGGACCAAAATATTGCAGATTGATAAATTTGAATTGATCCAAGATGATTCAGAAGTAAAAATCAAAGTTAAGTAAGATGGGCCAAATGCAATGGAACAAGGATGATGGAAATAAAGATGGACTTTTTGAGCGCATTGTCATACTGGATGGGTCCAATAGGCAAACAGGTGGGAAAAGCAAGTTGAGGGTGCAATAGGATTCAAAATGCATCAGCAAAGTTGCCAGCAATTGAAAATTTGAAGAAAGCTGAGATGTTGAAAGATCAATTGACTGAGAAGAGACCAGATTTTAAGTTCACAAATCTACAAGGCAGAAGAATTCCAAGCCTGAAGGAGTGGGGTCCATAAACAGATTCTTTCAAATCATTAAGGAGGATTGCAACCAAGATCCCATTGTAAGAAGGTGGGAAAGAAAGGAGAATCAGATTAATTAAATCAAGCAAGCACTTTGATTGCCAGGCATGGACAACAAAAAACAGTTAAAGGGAGGATTTGGCTTTTAACTTTGTGGAATTTTGAATTGACTGCTCCAATTTAATAAAAGAGGAAATTATGAGAAGGATCTTTTGACGCCAAGAGGAGAAGATCCAGGGAGTCTTAGAAGGGCACTCCAAGTTCAGTGTTAGTTAGAATGGATGATTGTTGTTCACTTGACAGCAGTTTTCTGTAAGTAGACTAAGTAAAAGCAGGGCTGACTGGTGGTTGAAAAATGGGAAACAATAATGAATGAGAAATATTCAAATCTGAGCCTTTGATTTTTCACAGATTGAAGGAAAACATGGGACAGACTGAGACTTGAGTGCAACTAGGATCTAAGTCAGAGTTGCAACTGGAACAGTAACCAAACCAGGAACAGTATAAAGTGCAAACTGGGAAGAGAGACTCAATATCATAAAAAAGAAGAATATGAAGCTAAAAATAATAAGGTAACACTCTAGCCTGAGTCAAAACTCAGTTCAGACTATAACTCCAACACTCAGAAGCTTCAAAAAATCACCAATGATTTCTTTCTGTTCTATCAAAGTTTTTACTCAACAAATAAAGCTATTTCTTGGTGTCTTTGACATGTTTTCCCACCAGCATTATTTCCTCATATAACTTTAGCCTCATTTGCTTCAAAAGTGCCAATAGAGGCTCATGAATATTTTTGGGGGATCCCTTACTATCCCCTGAGTTTCAGCTTGCTACTATTTACAGAGGAACCTGTCAAAGTAACAAAAATAAAACAAATAAATTAAAATATTGATATAACCAAAAAAGGGGTAGTAGGAAATACATAACTACTATTACAGAAATTTATTCCCCACCTGAAATTAGGTAGGGTAACTCACTGACCCCACCCTTCAATTATAACTGGCTAATATTTTAAATTGTTAAATAAAAATTAACCAAAAAGTCACAGAACCACCATGGCATATTTTGGCCAATTTAATCTTTCAAAAAAATATTCACGCAGAGTTTTGACACCTGAAATTCAGTCAAAACTGAGGTGTTTTTTATATTTTAGGAGTCACACACATAAATTTTTGTGTCACAATTCTGCATTGGGGTCCCGCATCCCTACAAAACCCCTGCATACCTGTAGCATCATATTCCTGGTAAAAGAGGTCCCGTGCGCAGCTAATCTCCCCATGCACACAGCGGATCCTACCTTGTGCACATTTGAATTAACTGATCCCTGCTTCAGGATCCATGAGGACTAAATCTGACAACAGGTACTGCTCACAAGAGCTCCAACCTAGCAGGATCCTCTTGGTATATGTAATAATATTACATTAGCATGAAAAAGTCTTTAAAATCCCAAAAGTCAAATAAAACTAGCTTATAACTAATCTTCAAGCATTATGAATTGAAAATCAAATATTAAGGATTGCCGCAATACAGAAAGATCCTGATCTTTTAAGACCAAAAGCCACTACAAGTTGTGGCAATAAAAATTATTAAACATTACCTAAGTTATCAGCAGATGATGAAAAATCAACAGAAATTCACATCTGGGCACTTCAGTTCAATATAAATAGTACAAATCAAGGATAAATGCAGAATGATCAAAAATGATACAATTAACACAATAACAGATCCGGTAAGTAAAATAATACAGAACTCAAGCAGATCTGAGATCAGATGATTGGCAGCAGAAATTTAACGTGCAAAAACTGCCCGGGCTGTCTTTATAGGCTCAGAAAATGAGCAGAACCCTCTCTAAGTGCCCTGAGAAGCTTTTTATCATGCCAAAAAAGTATTTATACAGACCCCTTTGGATCCATTATTCCCCATCAGTTAACCAGGAATTTATTAATATCAACCAGACAAAATTTCATTATTAATCAAGTGCTTAAAAAGAGATAATAAAGTGATTTCTGACTTAGTCTTCAGTATCATTATTATTTTTCAAAACCAAAGAGCCTGATTAATTGAATTATATTCAAGCAATCAACTCCAACAGCTCTGAAAACCTTTATCTGAATCTTTGTTGGCTTTTCTGTGGAATGATTGCTCAGAGTGATTTGTTTCCTTCCTTCCTTGGCCTGTGTGCTGTTTTTCCAGGCCATATTTGTGGATAATTCCTTAGAAGGAACACATTACCATTCCAATGTCTTTAGACTTCCTAAGAAGGCCCTTTGAAGAGAGCTTGTCTTTCTGGAAAAGATCCCCAGTAGTATAATACTGTGGCCCCTATTTTTATAAAAAACTGAAAAAAAATTTAACCAAACCAATAAAACCTTGCACCAGCTCTTAACATATTTTTTATATGAGATTTTTAAGTGTTTATCTTTGGATTATTATTATTCCAGTATTTTTATCACTCTCTTTAGCTAAAGGACTGCACAGTTCCTGATAGCAGAGAGCTGAAACTGAGAAAGTCTTTTTCTTTTTAAGGGGGCCTCTTTTTCCTTATCAAAGTGGTGGAGAGATAATGGCATCATAGCATATGGAATCTGAGTTTGCCTTATTGCCAACCCCCCAGTAAGCTACCTAGTTCCAGCTTATTACTGATAAAGAATGAATATAAAGGAAATAAATAAAAAAAAATTATTGAAAATTTGAGAGAACCCCATGTGTCTTTGAATAAGGGTTATTGAGACATACCTGGTATTCATCACTTATTATTAATAAGGGGAAAACCCTCATTTTTGAATAATCAAATCCATATAATAGGAAGACAAAAAAAAAACAAAAGATATTTTTCTGACCAGCTCCCTGTGGGAAATCCCATCCTTTGGTCCTCCAACTGGTTTAATACCTTTATTGGACCCATAATTTTTTGATTAGAATTTGGATAAATACTCAGAACAAGTAAAAAATACTTGATTATTTATTGGTGAAACCTTACCAATAAATCAATACAACAGCGGATATCCTTACAATTCCTAATATTATCTATTAATAATGAATCTACTTCTGATTAGAGAAATTTTTCAATTCTCAAAGAAAACCACCCATGAATTTAAAAAAAAATATTTAAAATACTTGTTATAGTTCAGAAGGGCAGGCAATTTGAAGCTATCTCAGATTAACTCTAGTTATTCAAGATTATTTTTTAACTAAATTGCTCTTCTAGTCACTAAAAAAAAGCTTTCTGCTAAATTCTCCCTTATTGATTGGATTCTTGAGAACATTATCCTTTTATATCTCCTTTATTATGCCAAGAAAAACATGCAGAGAGGATCTGGCTGCAAAATCAAGTCTCAGGCAGTCCTGGTCTTTGATCCCCTATTATAGCTAATATGGTGGTGAAAGCATTCTGTTCTCACTGCAGGAACCCTTTTGCTTCAAATTCCATACGGAAACTCTTGATTTGGTATCCAAATTCAACAAATTTCTGATCCTTCATGGAATTCCATCTTTTACAAAATTTGTCAATGGCCTGCAGATTTGAATTTACACATCATTTTTTTTATTCTGGTTCATGATTTGAAGGAGTTTAAAATACCAGTTTATACTCTGTCACTCAACCCTAATATTTTGTTCCATGAGGCTTTGCTTGATTTCTACTTTTCCTTGGAGCTGGGGAAATTCTGATTCTTTCTTTTATTTATTTACCAAAAACTTTATGCCAGTACGAGACAAGCCAAACTTAATTTCAAGGTAGGATAATTGGTGGCACGGTTTCATTCTGGGATCATTAAGTTGTCCTCCTTGGTTACTAAAATTGTCTCTTATCTTGGTTTTTTTCTGGGGTGGTTTAGATTAGTATTTTTGAGATTTTCAACTGTTAATTTTTATAATTTGAAATTATCAAAAAAACTAAAAACAGATGTGAACAAACGGCAACATATTTATTAATTAAATTTGGAAAGCATCTCTTACCTAAGAGTAGAGAAAATTGTGAAGAATATAATGACAATTTTTTGATTATAACTAAGGTACTGACAATGACAAATGGGGTTGTTGTGAGATAAGAGATTGAAGAGCCAGGTTGAGATAGGTATGTGAACAGGTTCAAACAAAGATGAGAATGTGGAGCTGTTGGTCCCTTTTGTGAGTTAGAAACAGATCAGGGCTCTTGTAGAGCAGATGCAATCAAATTTTGGTTGATGATAATAGGATTGGATTGTAGCAATGGAAGACGTGATGAAGGATAGAGGATATTTTGCAAGATGAAGTGAGAGAGCATGGAAAAAGGCAATGAGTCAGAATAATGATGAGAGATGGTTGGATGAAGGAGGCTTTAAGTTTGCATACCCATTTTCTCTCTAATGGACAGGATTGTCTAGTCTCTAGCAAGGAAAGCATGAGGACCTTTAGCTGATGTTGCCATTTGGTATAGATTGAGATAGATGTTGGCCTGATGCTTCAGGTGGTGGGACTGGACCAGAATTATATAAAGAATTGTACATTCAGGCACATGAGATTGAGATATGGCATGGCAAGGTGTTCATTTTACCATGTGTCTGTTCGGTACCAGGTGTACCTCTTGGTCCGGGCTCTTTTCCATGATGGACCAGTTTTTTCAGGATTTCAGAGACTAAAATGCCAACAGACACAAGATAACCTGCATGGAAATGTTAGCTAGAGACTCCAAGAGCCCAGAGCGCGCGCACAGTGCACTAACCACAGTCACCTCCCAGCTCAAGATGAAGAAACCCACCTTGTACCATTGAATCATCCCCTCACCCTCTCTACCGACCAACCCTCTCATCCCCTGGCCACTTTCAAGATTGAGTGCAACCCCACCAGCAAAAAACCCTCAACTCAAGTTGAAATCTACAGGAGGAGCAAAGACAAACCCCAGTTGAGACCTTAGGTTCTGTCCAACACCACCCCCTGCCAGCAACTATTCACTTGAGCTCAGCTGCTGGTTGTCAAGTGCAGTTAATGACCATTTTTTACAAATTGACTCTTGTCTTGTTTTTGTTCATTGTTCAATTCCTATCACTCACTCTATCTTGTCTTGTTCACTTGTTGATAGTTATACTGCTACAAGAGTTTATATGTGTGGTGAAATAAAGAGTCTTGAATAAAATCATCATGGTAGCAAGAGACCACTCTTAACACACATAACTCTTGAGCAGATAAAAGAAAAAACAGGACTCAACCCCACAATGGCCAGCCACAAGGGTTACCCCATAAACATTCCCGACTCAGATTATTCCAACAAAGACTATTCCACAAAGGAAAAGATTTTAAAACTGAACAAACACAACAGGCATGACTGGAAGAGCACATTCAAAGACATCATAATTGGGAAGGGACACAAAGAAATCCTAGATGAAGAATGGATAAAAGCTAACACCAGGTCAAAAACGTACCGCAGGAAGAATGCACTTGCTCTCAGTTTACTCAGGACCTTGGTCAAAAAAGACCTCCAATCTTGCATCAAATCGAGCAAGTCCAACTTCACCAAGGCCTATCAAGCACTAGCCACCAAATGTGGCAAAAACTCACTAATTGTCATTGATGATGCACTCATACAGCTAGTCAACCTTACTTACAAACCAGGGAAAAGCCTAAAAGAGCATACGTCCGCATTCAAGAACGCCTACATCAACCTATGCAAAATGATCAAGGGTCTACCATCCAACAAACGGATCATGAACTTCTCAACAGGTCTGACCGCAATACTATTCATAAAAATTCTTTGCCTTGACAAACTAATCTCTAGTCTCGTGTCAACCCTCTACAATCTCCGGCCGTTCACCGTCAAAAACATGGCCACCAGATTCCTGCTGGAAGATTTGAGGCGTGTCTCAAGCTCGTTGGAGTCCACCTACTACGCACTGGGACCAGGGAGAAAATATAAGCCGACTCCTCATGCAATCAGCCCCCATGTCAACAACAGAGGACAAAATCAATTCAAACCCCAAACCGCCATACCAACCAGGAAAAATCTGCAGGATCAAGACCAAAAGGCCATCTCTGCACAAATAGAACGGCTGGATGGGGAAATCCAGCGACTTAGAGGATTGTGCTCCCTAAAGGCGGTTGAAGAAAACAAGGATGCTCCGGACAATGGAACTCCCAAAGATGATGTCAACCTGACCACCAAACTGTACAATGACTCCAAATACTACGGCTTCCTGGTCAAAGAGGAGGAGATGTACAGTCTCAACAACACAGAAAACTCACCAAAGGAACTGGTCTATAACTTTGGCGCCTCAAGGTCCACGGTCTGCAACCTATCCCTGCTTCAAGACGCGCAGCCAATTCACAAACAGCTGAACACGTACAGGGGGAGTATATCCATCACACATGTTGGTAAACTGAACATTGGAGGCACCACCATTCACCCAGTCTTCTATGCGCCTAACGGTCCCCGCAACCTCATATTGGCCACGCAACTAGAAGACCATGGACTAAAAGTGGTACACAAACACCGCACCGTCCTGGTGAAACTGGGAAATCAAATCGTCTACCAATTCCCACGCATTGGCAATCTATACGTGGCTCATCACCAGCCATTGTCAAGCATCAACTTGGCAAAAGTGACCAATGCCAATCTCAACTGGCACATTACTCTTGGTCACCCCTCCAACAACTACCTGAGAAAGTTCCTTTCACTAAACAACCTACCTCTCCCAGTACCCTTTCCCACTTCTGCCAAATGCAAAATTTTCTCACAATGCAAGATGCAGAATTGACCGCACTCCAACGCGCTACCTGCCTCACTCAAACCATTCCACCGGTTACATCTAGATGTCCTCCAAATCAGCCCACCATTCAAAAAGTTGGCCTCATACGTCCTGGCAATTATCAAAGACTCCTTGCACTTCAACCAAATCTACGTCATACAACATAAGTCCAACGTGGAAGACAAGATTGTAAGCTAGGTAAATGAGATCAATAACCAGCTTGAAATCACCCCTGCCTTTCTGCACTGTGCCCGGGGCAGTGAATTAATGTCATCCAAGGTCTCCGCCTTCCTTTCCTTGAATGGCATTGTGTTGGAGCAGGGACCGGCCAACTTGCCTCAGACAAATGGATTGGCCAAACGGTTCAAGCAAACTATCCTGAAAAAGATGAGATGCATACTGGCAAAGTCATCAGTCCCAATCAACTACTGGGACAAAGCAGTCCGGTACTCTTCAATGCTTATCAACCTGCTCCCCTCTTCCCTGCTCAAATGGAAGTCTCCGGTCAGCATGCTGCTTGCCACTAGCTCCACCATAGAGCCTGTGAGGGATATACTAACTCTAATACCCTTTGGACTGAAGGTACACGTGCACGCCCATGAACAGTCTATACTGGACACTCACTCCAAACCCCTCCTGTTCCTTGGGTACGAACCCGACTCAGACGCCCAGAGGTTCATCAATCCAACCAAGCGGCAGATCATGGTAAGCCAAGACTTCATCCCTCCCAGGGTGGCTTTCTCCTATGGCTCCACGTCATTGCTCAAAAAACCCCCTTCCGCCCTCCCCCAGAGTGTACCTTGCACCCATACTGCCTTGGATCCGCCCACCACAATGGTGTACTTGCCTCCTGCAAAGAACAATAAAACCTGTGGGAGGAGGATTCCGGCTTTGGAGACCCGGGTGCTGGACACCCCAATTGCTGAAAGCATGCTCCCGGAGGAGAACCCTGCGACTAGCGGGGAGATGGAGTTGCCTGACCTGGAAGGCACAACCCACATGGACCGTTCCACCAAGAAAGGATACGCGTACGTACCCTACTACTAGAAGGCCCCAAAAAATATATCCTCAGACATCAATCCCACAGCCATTCTATCTCACTCACATCAAGGACAATGCAATAACCCAGACCCCAGCCCTACCAATGATGAACTACTGATGAGAAAGGTCATACCGGTTGAAAAGGCAATGTCAGACCCGTGGGAGCGTCCACTGTGGATTGAATCAATGACTTAAGAGAACAACTCACTTCTCATGCACAAAACTGGAAAGCTGGTGCCAAGACCGTTGGACAACAAAGTAATTGGCGGCATGTGGTGGTTGGTTTGCAAAAAGAACAAGTTTGGGGAAGTCATGCGTTGAAATTCCTGGTGGGTGTGCTTTGGGAATCATCAAGAACATCCCCGACACTATCTGGACAACTATTCCTTGGTCGGACAAAGTGAGTTTCTAAAAATTCTACTGTTGGCGGCAGTCCAACACAACTGGAGCGTCTTTCAATTTGACATGGAGACGGCCTTCCTATACGGAGAAATTGATGCAGTGGTTCATGTTGCACAGGTTGCCGGATTCAAAGTTCCCAGAAAGGAGGACTGGGTTTGGCGCCTCAACAAGTTTCTGTACGGGACAAAGCAAGCACCGCAATGCTGGAGGGCCCACCTGTCAAAAACCCTGTCAACACTTGGGCTGACTCCCTTGGCAGGAGATGAAACCATCTTCCTCAACGCTTCGAAGAACATCCGCCTAAAAATTCACGTCAATGATGGCTTGGTGGTGGGGGAGGACCGCGGGGAGGTTCTGGAGCTCTTGGATTTGCTGCGGGGCCACTACAAGATCAAAAACCAAGAACGTCCAACGCAACACCTGGGTTACACCCTGGACTGGAACAACAATGGCTCAGTAAAACTGCATCAACGCAACTTCACCAAAAAGGCACTAGCCAAATTTGTATTTGAAGATGCAAACATAGTCAAATCCCCAGCTCCAATGAAAATCATTTATTTAACCAACCTGGAGTCACCTAGCTAGGACGTGAAAACAATGCAGAAAGCACTAGGACACCTCATCCACCTGGCTACTCACACCCAACCGGAAATTGAATACACAGTTCACCTACTCTCCCAGCATGCAAACAAGCCAACACACGCACACTGGAAAATGGTGAAGCACTTGTTTTGCTACCTCAAGGGAACAAAGAATGTTGGCCTCATCTTTACCAAGTCAACAGACCAGAACAATCAGCTGTGCGGATGGGCCGATGCCAACTACAGTTGCACTAATATAACCCAGAAGTCCACCAATGGGTATGTGATCACGTTGTATGGCAACCCTATAAGCTGGACCACCAAGAAACAGATCATTGTTGCCCAGTTGACCACCAAGGCGGAATTTGTAGCCATGAACCACTGCGCCAAGCAGGTGAGGTGGCTCTCAACCCTCATCTTAAGCCTTGGGATTTCACTGAACAAACCTAAGATTAAGAACAATAATCAAGGCGCCAACTTAATAAGCAAGGAGGGGCAACTCAATCCAAACTCAAGGCACATAAAAATCCGGTTCCAGTACATCAGGGACCTGGTACAAAAGTCCCTCCTATTGATTAAACACACACCATCAGACAACATGATTGCCAACATTCTGACAAAGCCCCTTGGCTATGTGAAGGTAATTCAAGCCAGGCTCCAACTCCACCTGACCTTGTTGGAGTCTAGAAGGAGTGTTAGCTAGAGACTCCGAGAGCCCAGCGCGCGCGCACAGCGCACTAACCACGGTCACCTCCCAGCTCGAGAAGAAGAAACCCACCTTTTACCATTGAATCATCCCCTCACCCTCTCTACCGACCCACCCTCTCATCCACTGGCCACTTTCAAGATTGAGTCCAACCCCACCAGCAAACAAACCTCAACTCGAGTTGCAATCCACAGGAGGAGCAAAGACAAACCCCAGTCAAGACCTTGGGTTCTGTCCAACACCACCCCCTGCCAGCAACTATTGACTTGAGCTCACCTGTTGGTCCTCAAGTGCAGGTAATGACCGTTGTTTCCAAATTGACTCTTGTCTTGTTTTTGTTCATTGTTCAATTCCTATCACTCACTCTATCTTGTCTTTTTCACTTGTTGATAGTTATACTGCTACAAGAGTTTATATGTGTGGTGAAATAAAGAGTCTCGAATAAAATCATCAGGAAATGGCTTCGGCAGCTGAGAGCAACGCTCCAAGTAACACGATCTTAAAGCAACCAGGCGCAAAAGTGTAAGGAACACTGAAGCTATTGAAACCATTAACCAGAACTGATTGGGCAGCACAAGACCAGCTAGGATCAAACCAGATGAACTAGACCCGATAAGAGCAGAGTCAGAGGTGAGAAACCGATTTCTTGACCAGACAACAACCAAAGAAGTTGTAAGACTAAGCACTGACGCAAAATCCATCGTGCGCATCAGCAGGAACATCAAGAGCGGATGGCTATAAATCTTCACTGTTGTTCCAGGCCGCTCCTCTCTTCTTCTCATCATTTATCCATCCTTTTGCATTAGCTTTCCTGACCCAAGGAGTCAAACAATCTTTTTGAAATTAATAATATTTATACTGCCTTGAAATCAAGTTCCAATTGCCCTAAAAGCACACTCAGCGAATCATTTATAAAAATTGGTAATTGCATTTTTTCATAATAGCCCACGCAGGCTCAATATACTTAAGCCTTAATTCTTTCAAGTTGGTCCTGACGGTTTCGGACTGGCCCCCAGTAGGCTCATTTCGACACTCTTTTCCTCCCTTCTCATCGTAGAGTTTGAACCATCATCATCTTTGCTTCAAAATCACTCATAAAGCCAGTTTTATCGGAAATTTCTCAAGCTAAGAAGCTGCACCTCTCAGAGCTTCGAGCAATTAGAAACAAATTACCCATTCCTTTACAACAAATAAACACTTAAAGGCAAACCTTTTCCAACTCGTCAGTATCACGTAGTTGGAGTCTTCACGTGCCCAGTTCCGATTATTTCAACTGTCAGTGCTTGATTCCTGCTGATCACACTGACGGAGAGACCCACAAGGGTCGCACTCAAGCGGGCAATTCTGCCAGGCCGCCGGAGCAGCCATTTCTCGCTGCGGCCCTGTGCACTTGTTAAAATTCTCGCGGAGCCATAGGGTAATTAAACGAGTAGATTATCAAGAGTCTATTGAGCGTACCGGCGGTGAATTCACCTTTCATGGTGATGTTGTTGTTGTACATTTTCCGTCATGATGAGACAATGCAAAACACTGGCACTTGTCAGTGTGAGATCTCCTTTTCAACAAAGCAAAATAAAACAAGTAAGAAAAACGCTTTCAAGACCCGGCGTTTGAAAGTTGTTAAACTAGCTGACAATCAGAATTAGCTTTGTCATCTTTTTAATCTGTTTTCGAAATCATGTACGGATTACTATTAAAATAGAATTACTGTTTATTTTGCGTGACTATTGCGGCCAGTGGATCCATCCCGAGGCTGAATTTTGAGTAGGGTTGGTAGTGCTAAAGCAAAATGGCATTGACGATGGTAATATTTCAAAGGGTTTGCCCAAGTAAATTTTTGAAATTTTAATTTTGGCCCGGGTAACCCCCACATCTCGGTTCTACCAGGCGATGCCGGCTGCACAGAAATGTATATTCGGTAACGTCATCCCGGGCATGTAAGTATATTGATGAAGTATCAGAATCTTCGACAGTCTTCCAAGTGAATTTGATTTCACACTGACCTGAGTGCGTCGCTTCTCATGAATCGTTTTGTGCACTGGGGACATTCGTATGGTCTGGAAATGAAGTGATTGGGTTTTGTTGTTAGGGTTCAGGTTTAAATAGATCGCGTTTTAAGCCCGGTCAAAGACCTACTTTTCACCTGTATGCATTCTTTGGTGTCGGTCGCGATCGTGCCTTCTGGCAAACGCCTGTGTGCAACTGGCAGATTGACGTGGCATTTGGAATCGATATTAAGTCAATCGACTCCAACCTCTTTGAATGAATTCACTCACAAGCCACATTTATGCTTCTTCTCAGATGCCGGAGTAATAAAATTTGTTGGGCTATCGATGATAGTATCATGGTTGCAATTGTGCATTGTATTAATGGCCTGTCGTTCTGCGTAAAGCAGCGATTCGTCACCGGGTCTGTTGGCTCCCATAAAGTGGGACGAGTGCGTCAATCCGCACGAAGAATTTGACCTCCGGTGATTCGTCTGGGGTTCAGCTGCATACATCACTGGGGATCCTTTAAATGAGGAAAATGGAGGTAGGATTGGGTTCGAGTTTGTAGCCAAGCTTATGCTACTTTTGGGCGAGGTTTGCGACTCTGAGAAGTGATCCGAAGAATAATTTGGAGATGATAAAGTCGTAGAAGACGTGTCTATACTTCTCCCGACCGAGGAAGTCTCAAAGCTGGATATAGAATGCTGACTGCTGGTTCTGCCCCAGCGACCGCTTCGGCATAAATCTGGAAGAGGCCCGCTACGAGTATCACGTTCTTGACCGCACAATCGCTCAGCTTCCACGGGCCGGTCATAGACTCGGTTTAAACCAGATATCGACTGAGCGCTTTGAATGGGTGGAAGGATTGGTCGCGCCGAGCCTAAAATTTGTGAATCAATCGCATTAACACGCGGTTTTTCTAGACGGCAGTTCATATGGGTCGGACCAGTGGCAAAGGGAGAGTGTCTTGAAAGCTCAGAGCTTGAAATACCACAAGCCACACTTAAATTAGACTGCCGTTGGTGAGTGCTGAGTGAATAAGCTGCAAGGTCGTTTTTGCTTATGGAGCGAGAATGGCCGGTGGCTGACCATATTAACCAAATCAACTTTCTCGGTAATGGACAGACAGTTTGTATATTGTATGGTACCCATAAATCTTACCGGATGGTACATTTCCAACACGCATACTGTAATTACTCATACTGAAGAGGCAGGCACTTCCAGTCCCGTGGTGCGCCAATGAGGAAGAGGGAATCTTATGACAAGTGCCGACGCAAACGGTTTTCGTGAAATCAAGCTGGAGCCTCATGGGGGAAAGAAGCTCCACGATCTCCGGGCCACAGGCCTAAAATACCTAACCATACGACGATGGCTAACTTGCAGAAGTAATAGCTCCTCACTCACTCAGCTGGCCAGCAATTTTGCATGTATAAATATCAAAGGGAACACACTCGTTGGTGGCTCGGCCTTCATAAACCCTTAAGCACTTGGGTGACTCACTCCAGCTCAGGCCTCCACGTCCGCCAATCTGAAAGTGAGATTAATTGCGACTTTGGACTCTGCTTTAATACGTATTTTGTTGATGAGTAAGAATTTCCCTCTAAAGAGAACTAGGGGGAAACATATTTATTTGATGTCAACAAGGTCGTCAACATGTAGAACCAAAGGTCAAATCACTTTACATAAGTCAGGGTCCAGCGAACTGTAAATCGATGGTCGGAAGGCTGGAGCTCATATAAATACATATTTGCGGTAAGATTAACCGCACACCACGATCACTGCATCAACTCATCGAAGTATGTTGCTCATCATTAGTCGTCTTATCTATGTATGCCAGATTAAGTTTCGCTAATTATCCCCATTAAGACCTGCGTTACCTTCAAGGCAGTCCAAGGACCAGCGTGTCGCCTTTGCTTCAACCACATAGACAAAACGCTCTTACAAAGGTTGAAGATCGCCCGGAAATGTCCGATACATATGCTCAAAATACCATATCGGAGAATACAAGAATTACGTGTTTAGACTGATGGTTGCTCCATTTGTTGGAAGGGACGTTCTAAATGCGTGGCGCCACTTGGGACGCCTGCAGCACCAAATGGGGCACCCTGGGTAGGCGACCCAGACTGACAAGGCTTTATCGATGAGCTACCTTGCTGGAAAAAATTGCGGCAACCGCTTGGGGACACGTGGAGAAGGTAGGCAACTTGGTTCGTTGCGAGAGCGATGTATCTCTCGTGACATCCACAGCATACCGTTGTAAATAGGTAATTCAGGTGTATTAATTGGATCGGTGGGATCTTTTGCTTAAGTGGAAGTTTAGATAGTAATTGAAAAGAGCTCATGCGACACTAATGATCAGTGTAGCATTTCAGAAAATGAAATTCACTTCAATACCGTTGCATTGATTCAAAAACAGACGAAGATGCTTGTAAGTCAACTGGATGAATGATTGTTTGAAAAAAGGTAATAGTATGAATAAGTAATTCTTGACCTTTTGTTGTGGCTTCCTAACTGTTTTGCACTCATCTGAGTTTTCAATTGAAATGCTTGAAAAAATGGGAAAAAATTACGGGGGGGAGAAAATTTAAAAGAATAAAAAGAGGAAAAAAAATCAAAGTAAAAAGAATGGGGAATAACAATAGGAAGAGAAAGAAAAGTGGTGAAAAAACCCAAAATTTATGAGGCAATTGAAATAAATTAAAATTTAAATAGATACAATTCAAATAATAAAGGAATATAAATACAAAGAGAGTATCTCAGAGATGGAACAAAATAAAAACAGAAAAAAGAAAAGAAAGCATTGTTAGAAACAAAAGCACAAAAAAGTAAGATAAAGATATCTAATACCAAAGAAAAAATCAAATAAATGGATTAAATGAAATGAGAAACCAAAGATTTTTTTAGTTTTGCAATAGTGGTATCAAGGATTGAAAGAATTATATAATATTGGATCAAAAAGGTGCACCCATTTATATTTAAAATTGAGGGAAGATTCTGAGATTAACTTATCTGTGAAAATTTTGTCATTGGGGAGTATCAAAGTTAACCCAACCCACCATTCTTCAATGGAAGGTTTCAACACAAATGTGCCATTTCAAACCCGCCATTAAAAATCAGAAAACACACTTATTTCAGATCAGATGTGTCAAAGTTAATATGAAATAGGCGGGTTTTTTCAAGTAAAGTATTTAAGGTACCCACAGCAGCAACCACACCCTGCACCATGCCATCTTTCAGCCTCCTCAATTCAAGGAACCTTGCTATCCTTTAGCTACCAGAGGTGATAGAATAAATAATAAATATATTATTCAATAAATGCAGCAAAAATCCAAAAAATATTTGGATCAAGCTATTGCAAGGTTGATTGGTTTGGTGATGGTTTAATATTATCAATCAATATTAATAAATTAATTATTAAATAATTTTAATAGAGGGGCCACAATAATATTGGGGATCTTTAACACTTCTCTTCAGGGAATTCACTTTGAAAACATGTATACCTGGTTACTTTGGAACCTTCAATTTATATTCTTAAAGGAGATATTGCCCAAAGATAGTATATATAGAAGATATATGGTAGAGTGGTAGGGCATTGAAGCCAAGCTACCTCAACATAAAAACAATATTGAGACTAACTGGTATATTCTTAAATCCTTTAGGTACCTTTTTGGGACGTGCACTCATGGGTTAAACCTATTACTGGGTTTAAAAAGGTTTTCAAAAATTTTAAATTGATAAAAAGGGTTTTGGGATGGATATTATTAATCATACTAAAGCTATAAATCACTTAATTATCTCTTATAAGTATTTGATTAACTTTGCACAGTTTCTGTATTTAAATATAACTGGGTCTCTGGGTATCAATATCCTCAAAAAAGCTCTATATTTATAGCTTTTTGAGTCCCAATTCTGTAAGAAGATTGGTTGGTTGCTCTGTTTTTCTCTACCTTTTTTATAGTATTACTAATAAAAAATAAGGGTTTTCCCTTTTAAAAAAAGGTGCTGAATATTAGGCCTTTTCTCAAGAATCCTTCTTCAAAAGCACCAGGGCTTTGGTCAAATGGTCAATTATAATTTTGTTTTTGATCTTTTATTTCCTTTAAACTTGATTCTAGTTCACTAACAAGCTGGTACTGATCAGGCAGAGGCCATAGATCTTAGGGGTCATATATCATGGGTGGGGGCTGATGCCATACTCTGGGGCTGATACCATGCTAGAAAACTTGGATAGGGCAAAAGATCCCTCCTTAAATGGACAAATACTTCCTCAGGGGATGCTCAGGGCTCCCCTGAGTGCTTTTCTGAGCCTCTATATGCACTGTTGAAGCACAGGAGGGTACATTTACATGAGAAAAATGATTCTGGCGAGAAAACGTGTAAATCAAACCAAGAGATAACTGTATTTTTTAGTTTGATTTTTGATAGTCAGGCTAAGATATGAGATAAGAGATAATAATGTTAAAATATGGACGCTTCTGAGTGCTTTTCTTGTATAAAAAATTTATACAGAAGTTCCCTGCAGCTTGAGTTAATTTTGCTGTTTGGGAAAAGCATGAAACAAGCTTGACAGCTGCAAGCCCTCTTTGGTAGCTTGAATGGTGTGACCTGCATGGTTTTGGTGGTGGAAATTCATGTGCTGGGTATTTCTTAAGACGCTTCTGAGCCCTTATCATGTATAAAATGTTGCAGGAACAACCTGCATGCTGTTTCAATTGAATTAGTTGTAGATATATGAGGTATGCTGTTTTACTGCATGCCCCCTTGGGTAGCTTGAGAGTGTGGCTTGTAGGTGCTGTGTGGTTGACATGGTGCCAAAATGAGTATCAGAGTGCTTGAGAAGACGCTTCAGAGCTCTTATCTGGTGGTGAAATTTCCAGAAAGGGCATGTGCACTGAGTTGTTATTGCTGGTTGATGAGAATTGAGATATACTTGGCTGCATGAGCCCCTACTTCTGTTGATGCATGTGTGTGTGCTTTATGGTTGGAATGATTGCAAAATGAGTATCAAAGTGCTTGAGAGGACGCTTCATAGCTCTTATCTGTTGTTGAAAGTTCCAGAAAGTCATGTGTACTGAGTTGTTATTGTTAGATTACATAATTGCCATGAGAAGTTCATTGATTGGTATGTGTCACCCACATCATAGAATGCTGGGATAGATACACCTCTTCTGGGGTCATCAGCCAAAAAGCTATGAATCAACAGCTCCTTACTCAACAGCTCACTTAGCTCAATTGGTAAGAGCATCACTCATATAAAGAGTCTGAGGTTGTGGGTTTGAATCCCACAGTGTTCATTTGTTTTCATATGACTTCTGACAGTTATTTCTTGTTGGTGAGAATTGAGATATACTTGGCTGCATGAGCCCCTACTTCTGTTGGTGCATGTGTGTATGTTGTATGGTTAGAATGGTGCCAAGCTGAGTATCAGACTGCTTGAGAGGACGCTTCAGAGGCCTTATCTGGTGATGAAGGTTCCAGAAATGTCAGCTCTCTGATACCAGAAACCTTGCAGTCCTTTAGCTACAGAGAGTGAAAAAAATGCTGGAATGATAATAATAATTATTATTCCAATAATAAACGCTTAGAAGCTCAAATAAATGATTTAATAAGAGCAGTTGCAAGGTTTAATTGGTTTGGTAGTAAATTTTTTTCAATATAATATAAAAGAGGGGCCACAGTATTATACTACTGGGAATTTTTACAGACTAGCAACCTCTCTTCAAGTGGCCTCCTTAGGCAGTTTAAGAACCTTGGAATAAATATGGGTGCCTTGGAAAGGACTTATTCCACTAATTGCCGGGCTTAACAGCACAAATGGCCTAGGAAGGAAGGGTAACACTCACTCTGAGCACTTTACCACGAAAAATCCTGGAATAATTGGAAGGGTTTCAGAGGAGATGGGGTAGATTGCTTGACTAAACTTCAATGGTTGATTGGTTAATAAAGGTAAATGATACTACTACAGACTGAGTCATAAATCACTTGCTTATCTTCATATAAGCAATTGATTAACAATGACACGGTGTCTGATTGATAATAAATAATTCCTGGTAACTGATTAACTGATGGAATAATGGATCCAAAGAGGTCTGTATAAATACCTTTTGGGGTGATTTTGGTCTTCTCAGGGCACGTAGAGAGGGTTCTGCTCGTGGCTGAGGCTTGCAAGCCAGTCAGGGCACAATGAGCACGTCCACTTGGTGCTGTCAATCAGCTGTCCTTAGATCTGCTTGATTTCTGTACTATTTTAGCCACAGGATCTGTTAATCTGTTATGGCCTAAATTTGATCATTCTGTACTCATCCTTTATTTTTACTATTGATATTGCTTTGAAGCGTGCAGATGTGGATGGTTACTGATTTTGCATCATCTGCTGATTATCTAGATAATTTTTAATAATTTTTATGAACACTTCTTGTAGTGTTTTGTGGTCTTCAAAGATCAAGATCAGTGATTTACATGGTAGTCCTTGATCTTTGATTTATTATTAAAAAAATTTTAAAATTTAATTTTGATTAATTTTATTAAAGTTTTGATCTTTTTAGATCATTAGTAATGCATATTTCCGTTTTTTACATATACTCGGCAACCCTAACTAGGTTGTAGCTCTTCTGAGAGGTACCTGATTGTCAGATTAGTCACAACTGACCCAGGTGCGGGGATCAGTGAGTACAGATGCGCGCGGGGTAGGATCCTCTGCCTGCGTGGCAGAATCAGCTGCGCGCGGGTCTCTAGTATTTGGGAACCTGCTGCTACTAGTACATAGGGTTATGTAATTATGCGGGGCTGCGCGCAGGAATTGTGACATAACACATTTCCATGTGTAACTCCTAAAATATACATAACACCTCAATTCTGAGTGAATTTTAGGTGTAAACCCTATACATGAAAATACGTGTGAAATATTAGAATGTCCAAAAAGTTCCATACAGGTGTCCTAATTTTTAGTACTTTTCCTTTTAATTATTTTAAAAATATAAGGACTTGGAATTCAAGGGTGGGGTCAGTGAGCAAACCTACCTAATTTTGGGTGAGGAATCCATTCCTGTAATAATATTTATGAATTTCTCACTCCTTAATTTGTTAATTGAGGTATTCTTACTTTTCATATTTTGTGTTACTATTTGACAGTTTTGCTCTGTATATAGTAGCAAGCTGACAAGAAAAGTAGTTTAACTTGTTTTCATAGTCCTGCTTGTGGTGTAACATTGGTACTGATATGGTTTAAGTCCTGCTGGTATGGGGTATGTTATTTTGTTGTGCGGTTATTTTAAGCATAATATTTATTGATTATATATTCATTTAAGACTTTTTATTAATCCATGTGACATAATCCAGTATGTGCCAGGTGTTGGGTTATTTTTGTGACAGGTGTTGATATGATTGTAGGGGGTTATCTGGTGATTGATTTGGTTTTTCAGGTTGATTTGAGTTTAGAGCATAGTTTATGAGGGGTTTGGAATTCATTTTTTGACTTTAATTTGATAAAAGAATAATAATAAATAAGATAAAATGAGTCTGATGGCTATAGGACAGGTTTGGTTTACCACACCAGTGAGCTCAGGAGGTGCATCAAGGGGTGGTGCAAAGCTTCCAACTACTGCAAGCAACGCTTGCGGTCATTTGCCAATCAATTGGGTGGAGGATGATGGGAGGGGTGCTTGGATTGATGGAGGTAGTAGGGGTTGTGGTGGTAGGATGATGATTATGATCAATGGATGTGGTTGATTGAGTCCAGATGGATCAAAAGGCAATGAGGGTGACTTGGGGTAGTAGATTGATGAGGATGGGATTGGGTTGATTGGATGGGATTATCTGTCTACCCGCATCTTGAGAGAGTCCTAGCCTATGATTTCTTGGGGTGGGGACGAAAGTGTTTGGTAGTGGTGGATGGTCACCAAAAACTGCAAGCAACGCTCACAGTAATTGGTCATTGGCAGCAATCAATAGGAATGGGTTGACAATGACAATGATGATGATGATTGGGGTCAATGGCCGTCCGTGTGTGCATTTGGAAAAAAAATAAGGGAACTGAAGGATGAGGAGCAAAGCAAGAAGGACTTGAACACCAGGAAAAGGGGTCTAGGCACTGAGAGATCTTCCTAGACAACTAGGAGAAGGGAAAGCTGAGAACTGGAAACTGAATAAGGGAATCATTTGGGATTTTGTTTTGAAGCTGTATTGATGGATAAGGGAAAGAAAATTCAAAAATTTCCATAATACATGAGGTGTCCTGGATTGGTCACCACAATGGCTCAATGAGTAGTGAATTTAAAATTACCCTAAAAATAATAAAAATGATAAAAATGATAAAAATAATAAAAATAATGAATATAATAAAAATAATAAAAATAATAAAAATAATAAAAATAATAAAAATCATACAAATAATAAAAATAATAAAAACAATAAAAATAATAAAAATAATAAAAATAATAAAAATAATAAAAATAATAAAAATAATAAAAATAATAAAAATAATAAAAATAATAAAAATAATAAAAATAATAAAAGTGATAAAAATAATAAAAATAATAAAAATAACAAAAATAACAAAAATAATACAAATAATAAAAAAAAAGGAGAGTGCATAAAATAAATCACAAGGCTCCTAAGAAAGAGCCTAAACATCTGAATCAATCAATAAAAGAAATAAAAATCTCCTGAGCAAGAGCCTAAACTGCAAAAATAATAATAATAATGAAATGAAAAATACTATACTTTTATTGAGAAGATTATTGCTATAGAAAGAATTCAACCCAAAGAGAACATGGAACACTGGGTACAAGGAAGGACCTGAAGAAATAAAGATTGGCTTGATTGAAAGTTGGACCAAATGAAATATTTCAAGATGTGTCAAGGGACCAAGGACAAAGGAATCAATTAATCTTCATCTACAACCGTCTGAATGAAGATACCATAGTAGGTTTCAAAGAAAACATTTATCTATCATTTTTGAATAGAGCAAACAGGGTTTCAATGCTTGGAATTGAAGAAACAATTGGGAGGAAAATAGGAATTATTCCAAGGAAAATAATCTGTCTTTGGCCATGAGGGACCACAGTATATGGAGAAGGGAAAATAAGATTTAAATTCAAGGAATCAGAAAAACAGAGAAAAATGCCAAAAACGTTTTTTATTGAGAGAAACCCTACTATATTTCAATAAACAAGAAGAATGGAAAAAATTTGATTTTCTTTTACTTGCTAAATGGATAGAATCAAGAAATAATTAAGATGATACAATTTAGAGATAAACAATCAAGATTTCAACAGAACAAACAGTATCACCAGGTTCTCTGGGCCTTTGTTTTATTCTACATGTGATTATTAGTTTTTTATTATTATTCTTTATGTCTCTCAGACAAAAAAAAAGAAGAAGAATGAGGAGAAGAAGAAGGAAGATAGGATTTGGAGTCCAATATCTATGGACAGGAATTCTGTGGACAGAATTAAGTGTGAGGGAGATGTGGAAGATCAAGTTTTTCCTATAGCCATCAGACTCACTTTTGTAGTGTAAAAACAGCTCAAACGTTCAAATTAACCTAAAAAATGGATTCTACATCAACAATAACCCATATTAACACAGCCAAAGTAACCCTTTTTCCCTTGTGGATTAGAAGATATGCCAGCTCTCTGATACCAGGAACCTTGAAGTCCTTTAGCTTAAGAGAGTGATAAAAATACTGGAATAATAATAATAATAATATTCCAAAGATAAACACTTAAAAAGCTCAAATAAAAAATATCCTTAAGATCTGGTGCAAGGTTTAATTGGTTTGGTTGGAAGGGTTTTAAATTTGTTATAAAAAGAGAGGCCACAGTATCATACTATAACTGGGGATCTTTACAGAAAGACAACCTCTCTTCAAGGGGCCTCCTTAGGAAGTTTAATAACCTTGGAATGAAGAATGTTTCCCTTATAAGGACTTATCCACTGACATGGCCGGGAAAAACAGAACAATAGTTCTGGAAGGAAGGGAAACAGTCACTCTGAGAAATATGTCCACAGAAAGCCCCCAAAGATTCAGTTAAAGGGTTTCAGGGCAGATGGGGTTGATTTAAAGACTAAAAATCAATTAATCAGTTTGATTGCTTTTTGGGAAATAATAATAATAATGCAGACTAAGTCATAAATCACTTGCTTATCTCCTTATACGCACTTGATTAACAATGAAACGGCGTCTGATTGATAATAATAAATTCTTGTTGAAACTGATGATGAATAATGGATCCAAAGAGGTCTGTATAAATACCTTGTGGGTTGATGATGAGGTTCTCAGCGCACATAAACTCATGGGCTGAGGCTGGTAGACCATTCAGGGAATTTTCAGAACATCCACTTGGTTTTTTAAATCCAATGTCCTCAGATCTTCTGGATTTATGTACTATTTTGGCCACAGGTTTTGTTAATCTGTTAATGGCTTAATTTTGATCATTCTGCACTTATCCTTCATTTTTACAATTAATATTGGTTGAAATTAGACAGATGTCAATATTAATTGATTTTCCATCATCTGATGAGCATGTAGGTAATTTTTAATAGTTTTTACAGCCACCCCTTGTAGTGTTTTGTGGTCTTCAAAGATTAAGATCTGTATGTTTTGTGGTAACCTTCAATATTTCATTTATTGTTTAAAATAATTTGAAATTAATTATATAATATGTTTATTTAGGTTTTAAGTTTTTTAGATAATTCTTAAGGCGTATGTCACATTATTAAATGTGCCAGGTAAAAACTAATAATTTTTAGCTCCTGTGAGCGGTACGTGATGTCAGATTTGTCACAACTGATCCTGACACGGGAATAAGTCAATTCATATGTGCATGGAGTAGTATGACCTGAGTGCATGGCAAAATTGGCTGCGCACGGGACTTCTTTACACGGGAATTTGATTCTACAGGAATGTAGGGGTTTTTTAGGGATGCGGGACCGCTTGCGGGAATTGTGACTTAACACATTTCCATGTGTCACTCATAAAATATACACAAAACCTCAATTATGACTGAATTTTATGTGTGAAACCTATAAATCACAATTTCTTTGAAATATAAACTTGGCCAAAAGGTGCCATATTGGTGCCATGACCTTTTGGTCAATTTGTATTTAATTATTTAACATATGAAGGAGTTATATTTGAAGGGTGGGGTCAGCAAGTCACCCTACCTTATTTTGGGTGGGAAATTCATTAATTTAATAATATTTATGGATTTCCCAATCCTTCTGAATATTTTATTTAATTATTTTTATTTTGTTTTTTGTTAATTTGACAGGTTTCTCTGTAAATAGTATCAATCTGACAAGATACAGCCCAAGAATCCTTCAATTGTAGCAAACTCATACCCAGCCATGTGTCTCAGCTCTGGGAAATACATAAAGACATTCCTTTGAAACCCTCAAGTAAATACCATTAATAGCTTACCCTCAACACCAGGATGATAAACAAACCCTGTTACCTGAGCCAGAATACAGAAATAAAGATACAGGAGGCAGTTCAACTAGTTCTGCTTCTTTCACCTCACCCAAAATGGAGATATACATACACAAAGATGTGCAGAGGTATACCAGAACTTTATAGGCAGGAGGAAGAAAATCCAGTCTCAACCAAACCCAAACAAAAAAGCAAATACACATTGAAAATCTGTGGAAGAGTATACAGGAACAGTATAGGCAGGAGGGAGTGACACCAGTCTCAACCTGTCAGCTTGCTACTATGTACAGAGCAACCTTTCAAAGTAACAAAAGAAATATGATAAAAAGAATTAAATAAGAAAAGTAAAATTAACTAAAGAAGGAGTGAGAAATCCACAAATATGAATGGATTCCTCACCCAAAATTAGGTAGGGTCACTCACTGACCCCACCCTTGAAATCCAACTCCTTCTATTTCTAAATAATTAAATAAAAAAAGGCACCAAAATCCACAACACCAATATGGCACTTTCTGGAAATTTCAATGTTTCACATGTATTTTCATGTATACGTTTCACAACAAGATTTCACTCAGAATTGGAGTGTTGTGTATATTTTAGGAGTTACACATGAAAATTTGCTATGTCAAAATCCCTGCGCGCAGCCATGCATCCTTACACAACCTAACGTACCAGTAGCTACACATTCTGGCGTACAGAGGTAACGCGCGCAGCTAGTTTTGCCATGCACGCAGCGGTTCCAACCCCACGCACCTCTGAATTGACTGATCCCTGCGCCTGGATCAGTCGTGCCAAATCTGAAAACCACATACTGCTCAAGATAGCTAAAACCTAGTTAGGGTTAGCTGGCATATTTAATAACCTGAAATATGTCAGCTGGCTACTATTCAGAGCCAACTGACTAAAGCCTAAAACAAATAAAATATAAATGAATTAATAAATAAATACGGAAATAATAAAATAAAATAAAAATAAGGAATAAAGCCTTAATTTGTAAGAAATCCAAAAATATTATTAAAAAAATGGATTTGCGGTGCCAATTTAGGTAGGGTCATCCACTGGCACCACCACCCATTTCCGACTCCTTCAGGTAGAACTATGCTCACTCATGTACCCTTGCTTGTAATATCCGCAAGTACTGGTTTCTGACCAAAATTTTGGTCAGAAACCCATAATTATGTAGGAATACCCACCACAAATTCGGAATTTAGGGCCCTGCACCCTAATGTAATATTTACCCATTGTGATATGTACCCATTAGCAGATACAGGGCTCCTGTAATTTTCCCAAAAAGGGATGTTACAGCCCTATTGCAGTACTAAGAGGATACTGTAGCACCCCAGGACAACCACTAAAGCTACAGCAGATGTCCTTCTTCGGGCTAGAACACTCCGAAAGCCCCCAAACCTCAGATAAACCCTGTATCACCCTAAATGTAATATGTACACATTAGAAGATACAGGGCTCCTGTAATTTTCCCAAAAAGGAATGTTACAGCCCTATTGCAGTACTAAGAAGATACTTTAGCACCCCAAGAAAGTCACAATAGCTACAGTAGATGCCCTGCTTCGGGCCAGAACACTCCAAAAAGTCCCCAAACCTCAGATACACCCTGTATCACCCAATTAAGGAAGAAAGGCCCCTGTATGTATTTGTGGCTGTTACAGTACAAATTAGCCCATACAAAACCAATAATGACCAATAAGGCCTCAAACTCAAAGTTGCGAACAGGTTTCAGAGGTCTAGGACATACTTCCAAGTCCCTAGCCTCAGTAAACAAGGGCCTGTACTTAAATTATTAGCCTCAAATCAGGATACATGGCTGGTACAATGATTTCACTTGAGGATTGGAAATGTGTATCAAGCCCCAAGAATGATGACATAGGGCTTCTTGTACCTCTGTGGTAACTAGATCAGGTCCACACAAACACACCAATGGCTCCTTGGCCTCAGCACTAGCCTGGGTCACCCTCCTTTGGCTGGCAAAAGGACTGTACCATGAGGGGACCCAAACAATATAAATAAAGGACCTTCCCCCAGCTATTTCTACCAAATTCATCCAGTTATATAGTCATTATTGCTTCAGATATTTTCTTCCTCAAGCCATCAAACCCTTATAAGAAATAAGTGTGTGATCCTGGACCATTTTCTGATAAAATTGTAGACCATAATTCTTGAATCCCTGTTTTTTGGCCAAATTGAACAACCAACCATTCAGCCTGCCCCAGTACCAACTTCCAGCACCCTGAATCCTTGAATATTGGCCCATTCATCAAGAATAAGTCCGGATTTATACCTAGTAAGTGATCCTGCTGACTTATACCCTTTTTTTGTAGGTTTTGCATAACCTATGCTCCAAGGAAATTACACACACCCTTCTTGAAAGGAATCCTTGTCAACCCCACAGGCACCACAATTGCTCCTATATTGTCCTTAAAAGACATATACCTGTGTTCCGGAGGGCTCAAAAACCCCATTAAGGTCTTGGTTCCTCCATTTAAATTTATTTTATAAATATATAAATAAATTTAACCCTTTTAGCCAAATCACATACCTGGCATTTTATCTTATTTTTGATCCAAACTTTCTATCACCTCTAGTAGCTAGAAATAGTGAGGTCCTTGGCATCTAGTAGGCTGCCGATTGGGGGTCTGGCCGGGAAATAATTGATATAGTTATTGATCCTGTGCCATTTTTAATAATTTTTAATAATTTTTCAGAAATTAACCAAAAGTTCCGAAAAAATCATTATAAATTACCAAACTTCAAAAATACTTAAAAAATACAAAAAAATCTGAAAATATATTTTCTGATATTTTTCCGGACTCCTTGCTCTGCAGTAGACTTAAAGACCAACGCAGAACTTATTAAATACTATCTTAAACTCCTAAAACTCCGAAAAGAAGAGTATATCAAAAATTACAAACCAACTGATTGGGAACTTCTATCTCCTTTAGGACAGAAGAAATTGATTGCTCTCCACTACAAACTCAGAGAGGAACAAGAATTTGAAGAAAGGTTTTGTGTCAACCTCATCTTGAAGTATCACAGAGATTGGGCTAAGACTCAACCCCCTGCTCATATAAGATTCAAGCTATTAAAAAGTGAGATTTTTCCGAAAATCTCTTTAAAAGTTTTTAATTATAAACTAACTTATAAATCTTATATCTGGTACTTTCTAGTGTCTGGACCGCCCACTGCCCCATCAACTGCAACTGCTGCCACTACAGAGGTAGCAGCTCCACCAGTCACCACTCCAGTAATAGTTCCCAACTACCCTTTTGTAGAAGCTCCTATCCAACCTAGGTCACCAACTAGAGAGGAATCTGTGGCCACTCCCAACTCAGAGGGTAAGCCACATTATCTCACTTGTTTTAAGCATCTATATAATTTACTGATTGCTTTTAATAAAATATGTCTAGACTCAGAGGACCAGATGGACGCTTCACCTCTCTCACCCACTCCAGAGCCAAGCGGAATAATCCATCCGTTGACTCTACAAAGAATGAAAGACTTGGGTATCCAGCCAATCCAGAGGATCCCATCCCCAGCTCCTCTTCCCAGCTCCTCCTCCCAAGCTCCTTCTCAAGGAATGCAATAGGGGTCCTGGAAAATGCTGATCAAGGAACACATGTCCTTGTGGCAAAAGGTAGTACAAGCGGAGAAAGAGGCCAACGTGAAGATCCAGGTCTTCTATTGCAGGAAGGCCCAGATCTCTCAAAAGGCTCTGCAAAAGTTTATAACCAAGCAAGAGCTAGAGGATTATTTGAAGGGGTGGAATCCATGGGATCACCTCAAGAAGATCCAACCTCCTCCCAACAAAAAGGGAAAGCAAAGGTCCTCCAATCACAGGAAACCAAAGGAGGATTTCCACAATCCAAAAATTTGGGCAGAAGTGAAAGCTCTAGCTCAAGCTTTAAAGGGGGCCTACAAGAGCTAGTTGTAGATAGTTCTTTTACAAATAGTCTTAGGAATAACTTTAGTGCTTTAGACAATAACATTTGTTTGTGCCTCCAAAAGATCCACCAATTGGAAGAGAAATTGAGGAGTCCTGAGTATCTCCTTGATTTGAACATGGTAGTAACCACTGCCCTTATCAAAAATGGAGTTTCTTCTGATCTAGAAGAAATTAAGACCCTGATCCTAGAGGATATAACTAAGAACAGGATAAACTATGAGAAATCATTTTCCACCTTAAGAGAAGATGTAATTCAACACCAATCTTCTGCAAATAATGTTTCCTTTGAAAACATTTTGAGAGAACACAAAAACCAGTTGGATAATTCCATCAATGAGCTCAAAACTCCAATGGATATGCAGCTTAATATGATTAAGAATGATATCAGGGACGTGAAATTGTCTCAGATTTCGCAATCTGAAGCTAATAACCATTCTGAGCGCCCTATTCCGCCTAGATTCCCCAACCCTAGGTTTAATCTTGCTCCTCCTCACTGGAATTATTCTCCTGACATGGAGCAAGCTATCAAATTGTTGCCCCCTATCACAGATTGGCCTAAGTTCTCTGGAGAAGGAGAATATGATCATATAAGTTTTATGAAATATATTGATCACCATATCATTTCTTCTGGTTTACCAGAAACAATAGCCCTAGTAAGGTTGCCCAGACTTTTTGAAGGGGTAGCTTTAGATTGGTTTATCTCCAAAAGAGAACTGGTAGGAGATTCTCCTTGGGAGGATCGGAAAGAACAGATCAAAGAACAGTTTGGTACCCAAGTTTGGAAAAAGAAAATGCTCAAAGCTTTTGAGCAGGATTTCTTTGATCCGGTTAGAGATCAACCTCACCAATGGTGTTTGACTCAGAAAAAGAGAATTGACTGTGTCTATCCTCAAGCTTCAGTAGAAGATATCAATGAGCGACGACCAGGACAATGCAAAGGACACCTAGAAAATAATGTCCGGTGTAGGATATCAATTGATGCTGATCTTCCCACTCTTATAGGAGTCATGGAAGAAATAATTGACATTATGGAACTTAATAAAAAGCCCAGAGACAGGCCCAGAGAGCTTCAAACCTGACCCAGAGAGACAAAAGAGGTCAGTAAGGAACTAGTGCTAGCTGCTCCCCAAGGGAATGCTGTTGTTAAAGCCAACCCCTCTCTTGAATGCTGGAACTGCGGAGAGAAGGGGCATAGACAACCTGACTGTCCTCATCCTAGAAAAAGGATAAATAATATCAATGGAAACTCTGATAGTTAGGAAGAAGGTGACGACTTAGACCTAGTAATCCAACAAAACAAAGAAGAACCAGAATTGCGCCCTATCAATGTCATCTCAGGAGATATAGGTTCTAGCATGGAAATTAATTATTTTAAATGAGAGTCTCAACTACCTCAGAAGTGGGATGAACCATGAACTTAGACCACATCTCTGACGCCAAAACTTTGGCAGTAAAACCATTCACTTGCAGGAGCTACACTCTGGGTAAAAACTGCTTTGCCACTGGTTTGTTTGAAAAGAAACCTGTCAGAATTTTGGTTGATAGTGGAGCCTTCTGCTCATGCACCAGCACTGATTTCTTGAATTTTCACTACCCCAAGTGAAAAGAAAACTTACTCCCTGTGCCCAAGGCCAAGTTAAGTAGTTGCAATTCAGCTATGGACACCTTAGGAGTTGTAACCATGCCCATTGTTTTCCCACACAGTAAAGGATCTATAAGACTTCAACTTCAATTTTTAGTCTTGGAAAATTGCTTATGTAATTACTTAATACTAGGAAATGACGCTTTATGCTTGTATGGGATCGATGTGATCCAGATCAAGGACCAATACTTCACCATTGGAGGAGAATGGAAAAAGAAATTCCAGATCTGTAACATATCACCCTCTGTAGAAAACAAACCTCTAGAGACTTTTAAAAGTGAATATTTTTCTCAAGCTTCTCTAAATGATCAACTCACCTCTGATCAGCAAGAACAAGGTAAGAAAAATCCTCAAAGAAGAGGAGGAAAGAGTGAATGGAAAGGATGTCAGGTTGTACCTTGTCAGATACAGAGGAGAATCAGTAGACAAAGATGAGTGGCTACCAGAAAATAACATACCAGATGGCCCCATCCTTCTGAGGAATTTCAGAGCTGCAAAGAGGAAAGACTAAAATTCCCCACCCCAAAAACCTTTTTTTTGGGGTACACCAATCTTGGAAGTGGGGAATGTCAGCTGGCTACTACTCAGAGCCAACTGAGTAAAGCCTAAAACAAATAAAATATAAATGAATTAATAAATAAATACGGAAATAATAAAATAAAATAAAAATAAGGAATAAAGCCTTAATTTGTAAGAAATCCAAAAATATTATTAAAAAAATGGATTTGTGGTGCCAATTTAGGTAGGGTCATCCACTGGCACCACCACCCATTTCCGACTCCTTCAGGTAGAACAATGCTCACTCATGTACCCTTGCTTGTAATATCCACAAGTACTGGTTTCTGACCAAAATTTTGGTCAGAAACACGTAATTATGTAAGCGTACCCACCACAAATTTGGAATTTAGGGCCCTGCATCCTAATGTAATATTTACCCATTGTGATATGTACCCATTAGCAGATACAGGGCTCCTGTAATTTTCCCAAAAAGGGATGTTACAGCCCTATTACAGTACTAAGAGGATACTGTAGCACCCCAGGAAAATCAATATAGCTACAGCAGATGTCCTGCTTCGGGCTAGAACACTCCGAAAGCCCCCAAACCTCAGATAAACCCTGTATCACCCTAAAAGTAATATGTGCACATTAGAAGATACAGGGCTCCTGTAATTTTCCAAAAAGGGATGTTACAGCCCTATTGCAGTACTAAGAGGATACTGTAGCACCCCAGGACAACCACTAAAGCTACAGCAGATTTCCTGCTTCGGGCTAGAACACTCCCAAAGCCCCCAAACCTCAGATAAACCCTGTATCACCCTAAATGTAATATGTACACATTAGAAGATACAGGGCTCCTGTAATTTTCCCAAAAAGGAATGTTACAGCCCTATTGCAGTACTAAGAAGATACTTTAGCACACCAAGACAGTCACAATAGCTACAGTAGATGCCCTGCTTTGGGCCAGAACACTCCAAAAAGTCCCCAAACCTCAGATACACCCTGTATCACCCAATTAAGGAAGAAAGGCCCCTGTATGTATTTGTGGCTGTTACAGTACGAATTAGCCCATACAAAAGAAATAATGACCAATAAGGCCTCAAAATCGACGTTGCAAACAGGGTTCAGAGGTCTAGGACATACTTCCAAGTCCCTAGCCTCAGTAAACAAGGGCCTGTACTTAAATTAATAGCCTCAAATCAGGATACATGGCTGGTACAATGATATCACTTGAGGCTTGGAAACGTGTATCAAGCCCAAAGAATGATGACATAGGGCTTCCTGTACCTCTGTAGTAACTAGAGCAGGTCCACACGAACACACTGCTGGCTCCTTGGCCTCAGCACTAGCCTGGGTCACCCTCCTTTGGCTGGCAAAAGGACTGTACCATGAGGGGACCCACACAATATAAATAAAGGACCTTCCCCCAGCTATTTCTACCACATTCATCCAGTTATATAGTCATTATTGCTTCAGATATTTTCTTCCTCAAGCCATCAAACCCTTATAAGAAATAAGTGTGTGATCCTGGACCATTTTCTGATAAAATTGTAGACCATAATTCTTGAATCCCTGTTTTTTGGCCAAATTGAACAGCCAACCATTCAGCCTGCCCCAGTACCAACTTCCAGCACCCTGAATCCTTGAATATTGGCCCATTCATCAAGAATAAGTCCGGATCTAGAACTAGTAAGTGATCCTGCTGACTTATACCCTTTTTTTGTAGGTTTTGCATAACCTATGCTCCAAGGAAATTACACACACCCTTCTTGAAAGGAATCCTTGTCAACCCCACAGGCACCACAATTGCTCCTATATTGTCCTTAAAAGACATATAACTGTGTTCTAGAGGGCTCAATAACTGCATTAAGGTCTTGGTTCCTCCATTCAAATTTATTTTATAAATATATAAATAAATTTAACCCTTTTAGCCAAATCACATACCTGGCATTTTATCTTATTTTTGATCCAAACTTCCTATCACCTGTAGTAGCTAAAAGGAATGAGCTCCTTGGAATCTAATAGGCTGACAAAATATGCATTATTTAGAGTTTAAAAAATATAAAACTTAAATAAAATTAATAATAAACCAAGTCTAAGTATTTTTAATAATAAACCAAATATTGAGGATTACCATGTAAATGACTTATCCTGATCTTCAAAGAACACAAAACAATACTAAGGGTCATCATAAAAATTACTAAAGACTACCTAATCGCTCAAAAGAGGATGGAAAACCAGTAAACATCCAAATCTGTCCACTTTAAAACAATATTAATAGTACAAATGAAGGATGAGTTTAGAATGATCACACTTACACCATAACAGATTAACAGATCCTATGGCTAAAATAGCACAGACATCCAGCAGATCTGATGTCAGCTGATTGACAGCACCAATTGGACGTGCTAATCTTTCCCTGACTGGCTTTCCAGCCTCAGTCCAAGAGCAGAACCCTCTCTACGCCCCCTGAGAAGCTCATAATCACCCCAAAAAGGTTTTATACAGACCTATTTGGACGTATTATTCCCCATCAGTTCACCAGGAATTATTATTATCAATCAGAAACCATTTCATTGTTATTCAACTGCTAATAAAGAGATAAGCAAGTGATTTATGACTTATTCTGTAGTATTATTATTTATTTCTCAAAAACAATCAACCCATTGAAGTTAGTCAAGCAAATCTACCCTATCTGCTCTGAAACCCTTCCCATTAATGCAGGAATTTTGTGGTAAAATGCTCAGAGTGAGTGTTCCCTTCCTGTCTTGGCCATTGTACTGTTTTGCCCGGCCATATCAGTGGAATACACCCTTTCTAAGGCCCCCATCTTCATTCCAAGGTTCTTAAATTGCCTAAGGATGCCCCTTGAAGAGAGGTTGTTTGTCTGTAAAGCCTCCCGGTATTATAATAATGTTGCCCCTCTTTTATAAAAAATTGAAAACCCTTTCTAACCAAACCAATTGAACCTTGCACCAGCTCTTAGCATATTCATTGTTTGAGATTTTCACGTGTTCATCATTGGAATACTATTATTATTATTATTACATGATCTTCTATCACTCTCTGTTGCTAAAGGACTGCAAGGTTCCTGGTATCAGAGAGCTGACACAACTAGAACCAAATAAACTAGCAGAACCAACCCAACACAGAACCACAAAACAACTTATCTAGTCCAAAGGGTGTGGTAACAAACAACCCACCATTACAAGTAAGAAAGGGACACCCACCTGTTGGAATCCTCCCATTCTTTTGTTCAATACTATCTGTATATACCGTTCTATTATCCACCCTCTTTTATTACTACAATCACACTCATTATAATTCAAGACAATCATCACCCACCATTATTCAACAACTGCTACAAATCCATTTCATCACCATCACCATCACCATCACCATCACCATCACCATCACCATCACCATCACCATCACCATCACCATCACCATCACCATCACCATCACCATCACCATCACCATCACCATCACCATCACCATCACCATCACCATCACCATCACCATCACCATAACCATCACCATCACCATCACCATCACCATCACCATCACCATCACCATCACCATCACCATCACCATCACCATAACCATCACCATCACCATCACCATCACCATCACCATCACCATCACCATCAACATCACCATCACCATCACCATCACCATCACCATCACCATCACCATCACCATCACCTTCACCATCACCATTACCATCACCATCACCATCACCATCACAATCACATCATCATTAGCTTTACCATTACCATTACCCTCATCTATCATCATATCATCCTCCCCATCATGCTAGGCAGCTATGCCTGAGGTCCTTGTTTCTCCTCTTAAAATAGTAATATCATTCCTCCCATATCATGCTAGGCAACTATGCCTGAGGTCCTTGTTTCTACTCTTAAAATAGGCTTTCATCAGCTAGGCAACTATGCCTGAGGTCCTAGTTGCTCCTAATAAAATAGGCTTTCATTCCTCATCTCACATGCTGACAAGGTGGTGTCTTGTCATCCTTTCTCAAAACTCATATCTCTCATTCTCATGTTCTTTTCTCATATTCTCATGAATCTCTGAAATGTTGATTGGTCTAAAATTGGTTCCTAAATTTGTCAGTTAAGGTGGTGTGTTGTCATTTTTATGTTCATATTTTGTAACTGACAAATTTAGTCAGCCTTAGATCTATCTTACTGCTTTTATTATCATATTATTATTGTCTCAGGCCCCTTCTGGGGGCTCTCTAGTTTTCTTAACCCTGCTACCCTAGGTCCCCTTTGGGGTTCTCCAGTTGTGCTTAAATACTGGTCCTCCCCTTGGACCAGGAATCAAACTCATCTTATTACCAGTCAACAATACCGGAGTGCCCTTTCCTCCTCATCAGATCAGTTCCTCTTGACTATACAAGAATTATCCCCTCTCTATTGGCTCTTTGTAGCCTTATTGTTCCTCCTCATCAGGCTCCTCCATAGCCCACCATTAACTTTTCATCCCTCATGGCAATATAGTCTTTCTTCAACTCTTCACCACCAATATATGGAGGCAGCCAGAACCATGTAGTACCAAACAACCCCAGCACAATAGAGGAATTTATGTTGTAAGAAACATGTGAGACCAAACAAACCACCAGTACAAGTTTCACCCTGGGCCTACCCAGAAATATACACATGCAGTCAAGACCATGCATTTTCAAACAACTCACCAGTAATTGACAGATATATATGAAGGTAGAAGCAACTAGCATCAAAAAAACCAACAGTGACTTCACAAAAACACATGTTGGAAGAATCAAGTAGCACCAAACCAACCACCAGTACTACAAAAGGATATATTTTATCTGAAATTCACAGCAGTTCATGGAGGGATGTGCATGCATGAACCCCTGTAAAAGATTTTTTACAACCAGCAGAAATGCCTCATGTAACTCTAAAAGCTTTCTACAACCAGAAAAAATGTCTCCTGTAATTTATATCACTGTTCCTCATCAGAAAAGGGAGAACCCTGAGGGGCAGCCTTGAGCACCCCTGGAGGCAGGAGTTTTGTATTTAATGAGGGCCTCTCTGCCCTATCAAAGTTATATAATCTGTCACCACTCACCATATGCTATCTGGCCTATCACCCAATCACCCAACCCATTCTTAGTCATCTGTGATACCCACCCAGATACATATTCTTAGTTAACCAATTATAAGGAAACAAGAAATCAGAGAAAAAGTTATTACCCATCCAGAACCAATTAAACAAAAAAAGCTTGAATAAGGGTTCTTCTATGACCTAAATATTCAGCCCCAAATTGAAAAATAACCACCCTTCAATAAATGAATAACCCTTAAAATGAAAGAGAGCACAACAAAAAGCAACAACCAACCTTTCCTCTCCCCAGCCCCCTGTGGGTAAAACCATCCTTGGGTCCTCTCTTGAACCATCCCCTTGATAAAACCTTGGGCCCTTCTTTATTTGGATATTATTTAACATCAAATATAACTGATCAACCACTAACAAAAAATCCAATACATCTGGTCCATTCTTCAACAAATCCTATCAATCAAAGGTAATAATATCTAGGTATGATCTGAGACCTATTTGAATACTCCAGTAAACAAAAAATTAATTTAAATAAACCATTGTGCAGACTTAATATATTAATAGAAGGGCAGGCAATTCAAAACCACCTTAGTCCTACTGATAATCTAAAGGAGTAGAAGTAATACCAGATTCCCCTTCAAGGATTTCCAGAAAGATATTTTCTAAATTCTTTATATAATACCAAAGGAGTCTCTACAGCGCTGGCTTCTCAGCATCTGCTGCAGAAGGTCAGAGATCCACTCTGAGGAAACAAATCAAGAAACCATAAATATCTGGTTGGCTTCTTGGTTATTGCTAGTTTGTGGAATTAGGGGCAGGACAGTTGCATGGGGGCCATTGGGGGAGAAGCCTTAAGAAAGGTGCATTGGGGAGATAAAAAAAGGAACAGGCGGCTCCAATTAGGGCAGCGCACAAAGCCACACCATGAGAAGTAAAAACCAGGATGATGGTAATGGCAGGCAGACAGGTAGGTTTCAAACGGTTGGAGGCTAGGGTTGCTTCCCGCTGTTTGTGTACTGCGGTGAGGGTTGGGATAGAGGCGCTTTAGCCTTCCTCTCAACTAAAAGTTTTATATAGGAGCATAGAATATTTTTAAGCTTACTGATACCAGGAAATTTTATGTCCATGAGATCCATAAATTGATATTTTTCAGCTCTCTGATACCAGGAACCTTGCAGTCCTTTAGCTACAGAGAGTGATAAAAATGCTGGAATGATAATAATAATTATGATTCCAATGATAAACGCTTAGAAGCTCAAGTAAATGATTTAATAAGAGCAGTTGCAAGGTTTCATTGGTTTAGTGGTAGATGGTTTTCAATATAATATAAAAGAGGGGCCAAAGTATTATACTACTGGGGATCTTTACAGACTAGAAACCTCTCTTCAAGGGGCCTCCTTGGGCAGTTTAAGAACCTTGGAATAAATATGGGTGCCTTAGAAAGGACTTATTCCACTAGTGGACGGGCTTAACAGCACAAACGGCCTAGACAGGAAGGGTAACACTCACTCTGAGCACTTTACCACAAAAATCCTGGAATAATTGGAAGGGTTTCAGAGCAGATGGGGTAGATTGCTTGACTGAACTTCAATGGTTGATTGGTTTAATAAAGGTAAATGATACTACTACAGACTAAGTCATAAATCACTTGCTTATCTTCATATAAGCACTTGATTAACAATGACACGGTGTCTGGATCCAAAGAGGTCTGTATAAATACCTTTTCGGAGTGAGTTTGGTCTTCTCAGGGCGCGCAGAGAGTGTTCTGCTTGTGGTCTGAGGCTGGCAAGCTATTCAGGGGAAGATTAGCACGTCTACTTGGTGCTGTCAATCAGCTTTCCTTAGATGTGCTGGATTTCTTTACTCTTTTAGCCACAGGATCTGTTAATTATTTATGGTGTAAATTTGATCATTCTGTACTCATCCTTTATTTTTACTATTGATATTGCTTTAAATCGTGCAGATGTGGATTTTTAATGATTTTGCGTCATCTGCTGATCATTTAGATAATTTTCAATAATTTTTATGAACACTTCCTGTAGTTTTTCGTGGTCTTCAAAGATCAAGATCTGTGGTTTACATGGTAATCCTTGATCTTTGGTTTATTATTAGAAAATGTTTAAAAATTAATTTTCATTAATTTTATTTAAGTTTTGATCTTTTTAGATCATTATTAAGGCATATGTCCGTTTGTTACATATACTAGGCAACCCTAACTAGGTTTTAGCTCTTCTGAGGGGTACCTGGTTTTCAGATTAGTCACGACTGATCCAGGCGCGGGGATCAGTAGTACAGATGCGCGCGGGGTAGGATCCGCTGCGTGCGTGGCAAAATCAGCTGCGCTCAGGTCTCTAGTACGTGGGATCCTGCTGCTGCTAGTACGTAGGGTTATGTAATGATGCAGAGCTGCGCGCAGGAATTGTGACAACACATTTCCATGCGTACGCGCGGGGTAGGATCCTCTGCCTGCATGGCAAAATCAGCTGCGCGCGGGTCTCTAGTACATGGGATCCTGCTGCTGGCGGGGCTGCGCGCGGGAATTGTGACATAACACATTTCTGCGTGTACGCGCGGGGTAGGATCCGCTGTGTGCGTGGCAAAATTGGCTGAGCGCGGGTCTCTAGTACGCGGGATCCTGCTGCTGGCGGTCCCGCGCGCAGGAATAACACATTTCCGCGTGTAGTGTTGTAATTTTGAGTAATTTTCCTTTTAATTATTTTAAAAATAGAAGGACTTGGAATTCAAGGGTGGGGTCAGTGAGTGACTCTACCTAATTTTGGGTGAGGAATCTATTCGTGTAATAATATTTATGGATTTCTTACTCCTTACTTTGTTAACTGAGGTGTTCATATTTTGTGTTACTATTTGACAGTTTTGCTCTGTATATAGTAGCAAGCTGAGATTCCCCCGCTCCAAGATATCTCTATATCTGAAAAAAATTTTGGGCTAATGGGCTAATGCCTCCTGTTAGCTCTGTAGTTCCTCAGGTGTATAGGTCCTTCAGGGATATTATGTTCAGGCAACCATTCATCTTTATCAGCTGATTCTCCCTTGTATCTAACCAGGTAGAGTCTGACGTCTTTTCCATTGATCCTATCTTTCTTATCCTTAAGGATCTTGCTAGTTTTACCTTTGTCCTTTTCAGGTTCTTCTGTAACATTTATTGCAGGTGAAGGAATATGTTCTCCATTCCTTGGGTGGTAATGTTTGATGAGGCTTACTGGGAAGACTGGATGTTTCCTAGAAAGCTCATTGCTGAGGATTACTTCCACTGCATTTTTACCAGAAGTTTATTAATGGTGAAAGGTCCAGAAAACGCTTGTCTAAGCTTCCTATTTCCACCCAAGTTGGTAAAGTTAGTGGTAGAGATCAAGACTTGATCACCAATCTTGAAATCAGGTTCCTTATGGTTTTTATCCCATCTTTGCTGGTTATACTCCACAGCATCCTGGACACACTTCACAGCATGTTTGTTGGTTTAATCTATCATCTTTTTGAAATCAAGTGATGTAGGGTGAATGTTGGTGAGCTGGTGGTTAAGGCTATCCTTGGGTAACATAGGAATCCATCCTCTTTCCAGTATGTAAGGTGCTTCCTTAGTGGTAGAGTGTTTGCTACTGTTGTAGGCCATCTCCAGTGGAGGTAAAAGGCTAACACAATAGTGGCAATAACCGTCAGAATTGTTGTATTCTAGTCCAAATCCAAAGAATCTCCTGAGCATGTCTTCCAGGGTCTGAATACCCCTCTCAGCTAATCCATCCGTCTGAGGGTGATAAGCGGTAGAGAAAGCTAAGGTGGTTCCAAGCATATCATGTAGATTCCTCCAGAACTCAGAGGTGAATTTAGGATCTCTGTCACTGATAATAATCCTGGGAACTCCAACATCAGCAATGAGTCTGTTCCAAAATAATAAGGCAACTTCCATAGCAGTGTCTTCCTTGTGATTAGGTAGGAACTTTGCTTTCTTGGAGAACCTATCCACAATGACTAAGACTGAGTTGTAGGAATAGGCTCCTCCTGGTGGTAGTCCAGTCACAAGGTCCTAATTGATGATTTCCCATCTTTTCTTGGGTTCAGCAATCCTTTGCAGTAGTCCAAACTGTTTCCCAGTGGTCCTGTTGGAATTCTGACAAGTTTCACAACTGGTAACGTACTGTATAGTGGAGTCTCTCCAATTAACCCACCCAGCAGTTTGTTTAACCTTATCTAAGGTTCTATCAGTAGTTAAATGACCAGATGCGCAGTTATCATGGCACTCAGCCAGAACATGTTTGATATGGTCATCCTTAGTTAAGACAATGACACTTGAATGTTCATGCCTATAGTATACTAGACCATCCCATATGGTGAACCTTCCGGCTTTGTATGGTTTCAAGATAGGTTCAGGTAGGCTATTGATCAATTCAGGAGGTGGAGAAGTACTTTCTATAATAGTGATCAGAGTTTTTATGCCAGAACTGTAAGATTCTTTGATAGAGTTTAACAATGATTCATTTGGTTCAAAAACTTGAATGACCATTATTGGAGCTTCAATGTTTAACCTGTTAATATTAAGGATAGGGAAGATGTCATTATCCTCTGGATCATAGGCAGGGTTACTTGTGTCATGGGTTAACGCATTCCTTCCTGAACTATCAGCATTCTGATGTTTAGTTCCAGCTTGATGAACTATGGTCATCTGTCCTCTGTACTGTTGTATAGCTATCTGCCATTTCAACATATGCCTGCTAGGGGTCTTCATGTTCATCAAGGTTCTGAAAGCTCTGAAGTCAGTAATAAAAGTGAAGTTGGTGCCTTCTAAGTAATAATGGAGTTTCTCTAGGGCCCATACTAAGGCCAGGCATTCCATTTGGCTTGCACCGTACCTTTTCTCAGTATCTTTAATTTGTCTAGATATGAAGAGTATAGGTTTTTCCACTGGTTTATCATCTTCTATGATTCCCTGGTGTAAATCAGCTCCTAGACCCTCCATGCTGGCATCTATGTAGAGCTTGAAAGGTTTAGAGTAATCTGGCTGGATAAGTACTGGAGCTGAAGTCATTGCCATTTTGAGTTCCTCATACTTCTTGACTCTATCATGAGTCATTTCAAACATGGTGGTGTTGTTTCAGATCTCATACAAACATTTGGTTAGGAGAGCAAACTTTTGTGAATACTTCCTATAGTAGCTGCAGAAGTTGATGAAGGATAGGAGTTCAGTTTTGTTTTGCGGCATAGGCCTATTCATTACTGCTGCTATCTTGTTTTGGTCAGCAGCTAAGGTCAGTCCAGAGACAATGTGACCTAAGGCTTTGAGTTCACCGTAACCAAAGTTACACTTTTTCATTGATACTTTCAATCCTACAGCAGAGATGGTTTTGGGGACTAGCCTCAATTTCTCCATGTGAGTATCCCAATGATCAGAGTAAATGATAACATCATTAATGTATACCATCATCCATCCATGTCTGATGAATAATCCTAGGATTGTGTCCATCATTCTTTGAAAATGAGAAGAAGCATTTTTGATACCAAAAGGCATCCTAAGATACTCATAGATTCCTGGATGACAGATAATTATCATGAATTTCCGGCTTTTAGGGCTGATAGGTATTTGGTGGAAACCTTTCAGCATATCCATGGTGGTTATGTACTTAGCCTTGGACAGGTTATGTAGACTGTGCTCAAGTCTTGGAATTGGATAATAATCAGCTTGGGTGTAGTTGTTAAGCATTATAAAGTCTCCAACCATTCTTGAATTATAATTGCGCCAAGCTATAATTACTGGGGTAGTAATATCCACTTGTTCATTGTGGCCTACTTTCCTTAATACTTGTAGGTCAACCAACTCTTCAATATGGGTTTCCAGAGCAGCTCTGGATTTTGGACTAGAAGGGTAAGCCGGTCTCCTGAGGTTAGGTGGGTAAGGAAGCTTAATATTTAGAGTTAGGATCATATCATGTCCTTTGATGTTACCAATGGGGTGATCTTTGGTACAGAAAGCATTCTGATTTTCAAAGCATACTTGTAGGATGTCCTGTTTCTGTTCTTCATTGAGAAGGGAATTGAAAGAAGCTTGAGAAAAGTATTCCTGATTGAACTTCTCTAAGTGTTTTTCATAAGTTGAATCAGAATTTTGAGCATTGACATGACATATTTGGAACTTCTTATTCCAGTCTCCCCCCATGGTGAAGAATATACCTTTGCTTTGGAATACATCTATACCATATAGGCAAAGAGAATCATTCCCAAGGATAAAATAGTCACATACTCCGTTTTGGAGCACTAAAAATTCAATGTTCAATTTGAGTGATCCTTTAGAGTGAGGAAGTATGATATCAGAAGACCATACTCCAACAGCATTTACAGCATAATTACAACTGCCGAACTTAGCCTTAGGTACAGGTAGTAAGTTCAGTTTCCAGTTTGGGTCTTGTTTTTCCAGATAAGTTGAACAAACACACAAGCAAAAGGCTCCACTGTCTAGAAGTAACTTAACTGGGGAACCTTGGATTAAACAAGTAGCATAGCATGGTTTTCCTGAAGTGTAACTTTTACCGGCAGAAGATTTTAGAGTCAAGGCCTTAGCCTCAGAGATGTGGTGAATCTTCATGTTGGGATTCCATTTTTGAGTTAAGTTCAAATCCTCATTGACAGAATTCATATCCAGAGAAGACTCAATACTACCTTCAATAACATTGATAGGGTTAGTGATTATTAGATCACAATCAGAGAGTGATCCGTCAGTATCATCAAGGTGAGGGTCAGGATTGTCACACTCTTCTCCTTCAATAAGATTAATCCTTTTCATAGGTAGAGGACAATCAGGTTTTACATGTCCTGTTTGTTTACAGTTCCAAAATACATTCTCTTTTGATTCTGGAGTCTTCTTGACTTCCAAAGTAGATGGATTAGTAGAAGGGGATTCCTTAGTTTTGGCGGTGTATTCTTCCCTGTTCCTAGTATTTTGTTCCCTTGGAGGTCTATTGACCCTTTTTTCAAGACCATTCATATCATTAGTCTCTTCCAATACACCTATTAAGGTGGAAAGATTTGAATCCATAGGCATTTTACACCTTACACTGTGGTTGATATGTCCAGGAAATAATTTGAGGAGTCTTTCATTGACTTCTTCTTTATCAGCATCAGGATAAAAACAGTCCAACCTCTTTTTCTGGTCTAAGCACCACTTATGAGGTTTTTCCTTGGATGGATCAAACTGGGAAGTTTTGAAATTTTTCATCATCTTTCTTTTCCAAATCCTGGTAATAAACTGCACTTTGATCAATTCTTTCCAAGCATTCCAGGATAAAGATCCAAATTCTTCTCTTTTATTGATAAACCAATCAAGGGCTACTCCTTCAAATAATCTGGGCAATCTTACCACAGCTATTGCACCAGGGAGCACGTAGGAAGAAAGTTTATAGTCAATAAAGTTAATAAAACTGACATGGTTATATTCTCCTTCTCGAGAGAATTTAGGCCATTCAGTGATGGGAGGAAGTAGTTTCAAAGCCTGCTCCATTTCTGGAGTAGGAATGGGTCTGAAAGACTCATTCCTAGTTATCTTGGTCCTGGGAGGAACACTAGGAGTACTGGTGAACCTGGCAGTTCTAGTTTCTTCTAGGTCAATGTCCAGAGAGTTAGTAGAGTTGATCTTAAGATATCTGAGATCATTCTTAATCATACCTAACTCTAAATCAAGTTTGTTGCTTAATAAGTCAATTTTGTTAGTCAGATGAGCTGAAGGAGTAGGACTAGTTTTCTTAACTTCTTCTTTAAGCTGATTTATGGTTGCAAGAATATCTTCCTGAAGAATTGATTGATTGTCATCAATATGTTTCATCAGGTCAAACTTACTAGCTCTTATACTATCCTTAATCTGTTGTATTTCCAACTCATCAATTCTCATAATCTGAGACTGAGTTTCAATCACTCTAAAAATACTTGAACTTAATTTGTCCAATTGGTTATAAACTTTATCAAAGCATTGGCTAATAATGATAAAATTGTGAGGCACATTTACAGAAAAGCTATTAAGAGCTTCTACATCTAATTGCGGTACACCTTTTTCCACTTCTGGGCTAAGGATATTATGTTGTCTCAATCCTTTGGGTTCCTTGACTTCTGATGGGCTGAGGATCTCTTCTTTTTGGGGTCCTTTCCGTTTAAGGAAGCTAACTGATCCCAAGGATTCCAGTTCTGCACGTAGCCTTCTACTTCTTTCTTTGGGATCAACTTTTGCAGAGAAATCTGAGATTTCTTTGCCTGAGAAATGGCTTTCCTCATACCTGGTTGATCCTCCTGGGTCTGAGCCAACCTGAATTGTTCCCAATAGCTCACGTGCTCTTTCAATAAAACTTTGACCCTTTCCGGCTTGGTTGAGTCCAGCTGGGGTGGCGTAGGAGGACCTATACCCTCCTGGGATAACGCTTTGGGAGAAAGAGGGCTCTCCAACTTTCTGTTGGTTGAGTTGGGGGTCGTGGTCGTTGCCGTTGTTGTCCCATGTGACGCTATGGTCACGGGTTTGAGTCCCCTCATTGTGTTTGCGAATGGAGTCCTTGCGCGTACGGTTTCCTCCAGGCAGAGATCCATATGACAGGGCTCTTCCAGTTGCACGGGTTTTGCGCCTATTTTGATACATAATACCAAAAAAATATGTAAGTCTTTTGTCAAAACTTTGAAAAAAGACTTTAAATTTATAAAAATAATATTTTTTGTGTGTTTTATATTTTTAATAATTTTTTTATAAATATTTTAACTTACTTAGAGTTAAATTCAATGGTACCAACACTTGGTTTGGATCACAACTATCCTTGAAAGGTATTCCAACGGGGTCTGAGTGAGTCCCAATCAGATCCAGGGATAAATCCAATGGTAAACTGTCTGGGACTTCCTCTAGGAGGTCCTGGTCAATGAGGTCACCAAAAACAAAGTCCACTGAGATGGATAAAAAAAATATAACTTTAATATATTTTGTCAAATAAATCACTCTCATTTGCTTTCTTTCCTACTCTTTATTTCCCTTTTTATTTCTTTCTTTATATTCTTTATTTCTCTCTTTATATTTTTCTTCACTTGTTTCTTTTATCCTTTTCCTTTTTCTATTCTTTCCCATCCTCTATTTCCATTTCTCTCTGTCCTGTCTAAGATCTTACCTCTGCCACAAGTCACTTGTCAACTGTCACTCCCGTGGGTGTCTGACCACTTCCACCGGTCAACTTAAACATTTCACACCCATGTCTCTTGGCCTACTTCTTCCGATTCTCTTCTTCACCAATACTCTTGGGGGAAGTATTGAGGAGGCTCTCTTGGAGGATTCCTTCCTCCTCTCACTCAACCCATCAACTAAAAACTCCCAATTACACTCTGACAACTCAACTCTTTCCTTCTTTCATGATTATTCTTCTCTTGCTATTCTTTCTTTTTCTTCTTTTCTCAGTTCTTCCTAAATCAAGAATTGACTATCCTTAACTCATGAGATCTCCAAATCAAACCCATCAACTTGTCCAGTTCTGACTGGTAAGACCTATACTTGTTGTTCTTAAAAATTAGTATACTTAATCTAACTCAAGATATCAATCTCTTTCTAAGTCTTTTACCATCACCAACGTCCTACCGCTTCAACTCTATCCACTCTCAAACTTGTCAAGTTCTCAATTATTACCTGTTGCTTGATGTTTGTTTTCCTTCTTTCATCTTTTCTTCTCTTAACCATTTCTCTCTATTATCTTTGTTTCTTTTCTAAAATGATGTTTTCTACTATTCAGCCCTCTTGATTCTTAAACAATTCAAATTCTTCACAGTGATTCAACATGGTTAAAAGCCAAAGGTCCATCCGACAAAACTAACCAAAATGATGGAGGGATCAAGCAACAATGGCTTCTGACAAATTATCCTCAAAGCCGCCCTTGAAGCCGTTTCAATTCTTTCTGACAAAAATTAATCAATCTGGAAGGACAAAATGTCCATGCTTCTTGAACTCAAAGACATCAAGGAGGCTCTAAAGATGATTAAAAAAGCCTAAGCCCAGTCAACAATATGGAGACTCAAGTAATACTACTTTCTCGAATAGATTCAATAACTCACAACAATGTGATCAATTCGGCAAACATTTCCTCAGCTCTACTTCTCTGGAAAACAATTAAAGAGCGCTTTGCCTCCTCTCAAACAGCCAATTGAGCCCGCATTTTTAATGAGTTCCTTTACCAAAAGTTCAAACCCAAAGCCATAAACCTCTTCATCACCAAGACAAAAGTATCCCTTAAGAAAATGGTTGACGTGGGTATTGATCTACCTGACAACATTCTTGCTTACCTCATTCTTTTTAAATTCCCACCTTCCCTGCACTCTTTACTCCAACAAATAATGCACTCAGATAAGATCTTTACCATGGATTTCTTCATCAATCATCTCACTCAGTTAGATAATGAAACTAAGGCTAAACACAAGGAACCCAAGCCCAACAACACTGCGCTCCTATCTTCCAAACCTACCAAGAAACCTGTACCAGCGGAATTCCAATGCCAAAAGGGTTATCACAATCCTCAATCCCCGGACCATCCTGAAAACAAATGCTGGCATCTCCACAAACATTTAGCTCCCGATTGGTGGAAAGAATCTCAAATCCAATTGAGAGCCCAGCTCAATTCTCAATCCAAATCGAAAGAGGTTGCTCATTATTTGGGTCTCATTACCACATGGATTGAAGACATCAATCTGTCTAATCAAATCATAATGGACTTGGGTGCTTCTAGTCACATGTTCAACTCCAAACTCTTCTTCACTCAAATGGAAAAATGGATTTCTGAGGATTTCATCAACACTGGAAAAGAAGGAGCCAGATTACCCATTAGGGGTAAAGGTGTTGTCCAGCTGTTGTGGAAAGGTTCTACTGTCACTCTCAACAACTGCCTCTACATCCCCAATCTTGTGGTAAACTTGATCAGCCCCTGAAAACTTATTTCCTCTAAAAACTGCTCTCTCACCTCTCATAACAATTGTTTTTACCTCTACGCTGGATCTAAGCCAGCCTTTTCTGGGTTCATTCAAGAAAATTTGTTTCTCCTCAATCCACCTTCTTGAATTAGTCATAACTCAAAGTTCTGCCACCTCTCACTCAAGGACTCAGACTTACTCCACATCAAACCCCTTCATCAATCTTTTGGGCACGCAAGCCCTCTTTTCCTCAGGAATCTTTTTCCATCTTTATCCTCCAAAACTCTATCTGAATTCCAGTGCGAGGACTGCGTTTTCTCTAAAATTGCAAAATCCCTTTCAAAAACACATCAAAACTTGCTTCAAAACCCTTTGAACAACTCCACATTGACCTAATTGGTCCCATCTCCCCATCATCTCAAAACAACATGAATTACATCATGACCGTTGTTGACAACTTTTCCGGATATATTTCTGCAATCCCTCTCCAATAGAAGTCAGATGCATGCCAACAGCTGATAGTTATCTTAAACCATGAAAAACAGAAACAAGATCAATTTCCAGCGACAATCTGCACTGACGGCGGCGGAGAATTTTCCACATCCAAGCTCAAAAATTATTTCATGTCTAACTTGATTCAACATTTAATCTCGGAACCTTACCACCACGAACACAATGGAAATGTTGAAAGAGCTAATCAAACTCTTACCAAATCTATGAGAGCTATTCTCCAAAGCTCAAATCTTCCACTTGATCTCTGGGCTGAAGTTGCTAAATCTTCCTGTCTTTCTCTAAATCAAATTCCCAAATCTTCTAATTCCCCTTCTCCCTACCTTCTCTTCACGGAAAAATCTCTTCTGACCAACTACTTCCATCCTATAGGATCCAAGTTATTCTATCTTGACAACAAAATCAATTGTGGCGAGAAATTCAAGGATTGCGGGCTTCCTGGTGTCCTTGTTGGTTACAACCTGAATTTCCTGTCATTTCAAATTCTTCAACCTGACAATTCTATTACTTCCTCCAAACATTTCCAATTTCTCAAGACTGAAGATTCTTCCCAGGTTCTCACTGACTGCAAGACCGTTGAAGATCGTCTGTTAGTCAAATCGGACAATGATCTCTTTGAAACCTCAAGAATCCCAGCTTCCTCAATTTCCCCTATCTCTGTTTCTCAACCTGCTTCCCCTGTCAATGACCTTATTTCTTCTCCAATTCTGTCTCCCGACCCGCACTGTGAACCATCTTCTGACAAACTTGCTCAACAACTGGTTCCAAAATACTCTCTTTGCAATTGCTCCTGTTTAAATCCGCCTCAACAATACGGCTACCACCATTATTACGTTGTGGTGACTAATCCGGGACACCACGAAAAAAAAATATCTTTTTCGGTTGTACCCCTATGGGTACCTTCATTTCCCCCCATCTCTCAACTTCTCCCTGTCCCAGCGGTCTAGGACAGGTCTCTTGCCTGTCTCTCCGCTTCGATCCCCCCCTTCTATTTTCAACTCCCACTTGTCGCGCTTGCGGCCCTGACTTTTGGCAACGCAAGCAATCGTCGAACCACCTTCGACGATCCCTGCTCACCGTCCCAACTCACAATTGATCCATCACATCACTCCTCGATCTCTTACTCAGAGCAGACGGCAAACTTGGAATGATCAACCCTCAATCTACCATCTTCCGAGTACACTACGATTGATCCATTGTTCATCAAGCATGAAGCACTCCCTCAATCTGCTCATCCATCAATTGACCCAACTTGTTCAATCGGTCATCCAATTTGATCCGCTCGCTTGGCTCATCTCCATCCTCATCTCATTCCTCCTCCAGGCTCTATTCCCCTCCGATCCTACTTTGATTGTTCATCCTATCCTACTCGGTCATCAGGCCGATTTTCAAAGGATCCGAAGACAATCCCAGACTCCCAGCCTACACCGCTCAAACCCCTCATCTCTGCCCATCGTCTGATCCAACCGACGACCGCAAGCGACTGCTCGCGGCCGTCGGAACCTTCACCCTGTTGTCGCCGCCGATCAGGCAACGACAGCCGTTGTCGACACCCGCCACCGCTGTCGCGGGTGTCCATCTGGTTGCCCGCGGTCATTCTCAACGCGGGCGACATTTCTTTTTTTTTTTTTTTTTTTTTTTTCCTCTCATGTTATTTTTTTTCTTTTTTTGTTTTCATTTTCCCGCACCTATTTGTAGTATCACTTGTACATATTATGCAGGGCCTCATTTCTATAAAAGGAGGGGCTCTCCCCTGCCTTTTGGCCCAGCATCAGAGGATCCTATCATCATCCTAGCATCCAATGAGACCATCATCAGAAATCAACTTATCCGTGGGCATCCTTCCCACTTATCTGAGCAATTTATCCGGGTATATTCATGATTGCCCCTTGATCCTTTGAGCCTCCATACTCAAAATCTGTCCCTTGTGACCTTGTTCCTTATCACCAACCAATAGCCTTTCTGGTTGAAGAAGAATTCCTGTCTGTCTGAATTCTTGGGTGTGTTATACCACTCTGATCCCTTTTTCCGACCATACTGGTCTTGATCTCTCCTTGATCATCTTTCTGGAGCCAATCACGTTTGATTGAAGAGGTTTTATTAAGCTTAAAATCTGGAGTGTTATACCTCCCTTCTTCTTTAAGGTTGAATTTTGCCACGCTATTCTTGAGTCCCTTGAGAAGTGTTGGGATATTCTTGCTCAAATTCGTTATTGATTTGCTTCTAGAGCTTCATAAACAAATTGCTTTTGTTTTGTTCAGCCTCCTACAGTTATCTGGTACCCTTCAAGCGCTTGATTGCGGAGATTTGGGCAGGTTCATTGAGAACCTGGAGGTTGGTTGGGATTGAGTTGATCTTTCCTAATCAGCTGCTGACGACCAGAGTTATTAGCTTGTGGGCATTGTTACTTTCAACTGCCTTGTTCTATTGAACTCTGAAAAAACCTTGACTTATTTGTTCCAGTCTTTACCTGCACCATCTTTTCTCAGAAAGTGCTGTTTCCATCGCTACCGACAACTCTTATCCTCTTCCCTTACTTTGATTTCTCATCCATAAGGTTCTGGACCTTGATTCCGGTTACATTTAAATATTATTGTAACTCCTAGGAGGGCAGCCTAAACAGCACCTTTCCCCTCCACAGAACTGCCACGGCCTAGCACCGTTTGGAGTCTTACATTTGGTCCCCCCGGCCAGGATCAAACCAGCAACCTTGGGATTTACAGTGCCAAGACATTTAAAATCAACCTCAAATTCCAATTTTTTTTTTTCCTATTTTTTTCTCTTCTCAAATCTGATCCGTTGAGGCAACTTATCCTAGAAGTAAGTCCTCCCAATTTGTGCACCGCTTGGGCAAGATACTTGGTTTTTTTTGGCAAAACCCTACTCTTGCCACACTCGTGAGCCACTTTGGAAATCTGCTTTTTGGATCCCCTAGGAACTCTGTTATTTGATATGGCATCTTCCGCTACTCCAACCACCCCTGTGCGACCTAAGATGGTAAAGATCAAACCTCAGAACAAGAACTTAGGCTTCAACAGTACAAATGTCAAGCCATTCTTGGACTCCTACAAAATGGCTGCTGAAGTGGATGGAGCTAGTGAATTTGATATGGCTTATCAGTTGCGATTCTTTATCTCCTCTGATGAAGTTATGGAGGTAATCAAGTCTTTCAAGGGGTTTGAATCCCATAACTGGACGCTTCTCAGGAAGGCTATGTTGGCATACTGGGGTAAAATAGATGTGGCTAGGTTTACTCTGCGGGATTTGGATGCTCTGGTTTCTCAGTGGATCTCCAATGGTGGTATTTATTCAGCCTCTGACTATCAGATTTTTAGGAAGTCTTGGGATCCCATTCAAAACTATCTTATCCAAAACAATCACATTGACACAGTGGAAGAAATTCAAGCAAAGTTCTTCCAATCTTTTTCGTTGGCTGTGCAGGAAAGGATTAAAGAAGAACTGGTCAAATCTGGATCCATGATTACCACCAGGGATAATTGATTCAAGCTACCTGTTTTTCTAACCCTTAGGAGTACTGTGGATAAAGTCATGAAAGATCAAACTGCTCTCACCTTTGAAAAGCCTAGAACTACTGAACCAGTCCATGCTCCTTCTTTTAAAGAGTCAAATGATATTATGATTAAAATGGAGGCAGATCGTAGGCCTAAAGCAGATCCTAATTCCAATCAAGAACCTACTACTATAGATGAAATCACCAAGTTACTTAGAGCCTTTGAGAACAAAATAGATCAAAAGATTTCCTTGCTAGCTACACCTAAAACTCCTTCTTCTGTCCCCAAATCAACTCTGGTCTGTTACTACTGTCATAGGGAAGGCCATGGAACCGGAAGATGCCAAGAACTTCAGAAGGACCTAAAGGAAAAATTGGTAGAGCAGAGGGGAAACAATTACTTCCTCCCTAATGGTGCCCTAATCCCTTTTGACTCGTCTCGTCCTATCTGACATGTGGTGGCCTCTTACGAGCCATCACCTCCTGTGAAAGCATCTCTTGCTTCTTTTGAATTTCGATCATCCTGTGGTACCCTCCAACCTTGGTATCCTCCAGCTATTTCTTCCTCTAGTCTTGCTGGGACTACTTATCAATCTGATCCAGCCAGGAAACAACATGAGGAACCTAAACCTCATAAGGCTCCTTCCTTGCCAACTTCAATCCTTTGAAAACCCGTTAAACGTCAATCATCAATTGAGCCTCCTTCCTCTGATGTAGAAGAAATGGAGGTAGAAAAGGAACCACTCATGGAAAGGTTCCCAGATCACCCTGATCCTTCTCCCTCACCTCAACCTTCTAATCCTATCTTAGATTCTGCGTCACCTGAACTTCCTCCCTCCACCCAGCCCAAAGTTTGATTTGAAAGGGGCATCTCCAAGGATCACCCCAATGCTGTGGAGGGAGTATTAAAGAAAATTTCTGATCTCAAAATTCCTGATCTATCTGTGGCTGAACTCCTATTGATCTCTCCATCTGTTGCTGAAGGAATGAAGAAATGGGTCTCTTGTTCACGTGTGGAAATTGGCCCTGAAGAACTCAAAGTCTCCTCTGGCACTTTAATGGAGGACTCTGGTGGAACCAGTCCTTCTATAGAATCAAACCTTTATTCCTGTCCCCTTGGCTTCCTTCCTTGTTATCTTGGTGACTCAGCTAAAACTGTTTCTCCTCTTGTGGATTCTGGATCTCAGCTAAACTTAATCTCGGATGCTATGGCCTGCAAGCTCAAACTTAGTCCTAGGGTCAGCTTCAACTCTGCAGTGTATGGGATAGGAAATCAAGCTTGTTAACTGGTTGGTATTGCTGAAGATGTACCGGTCAGGATTGGTCAAAATATTGTTGGAACCTGCCACTTTCGGATCACTCGTTTGGACAGTCCTATGATCTTGGGGCGACCCTTCTTAATGGACTTTGGTGCAACCTTGATGTTCTCTGATCAAGTTGGGGAGAGAATTTTTCTCCCTGATGCTGATGGCAGGAAAATTGAAGTTCCTCTTTGCTCTTTGGATTCTGGTCGTTGGGAAAGAGATTTTCCTGGTAATTCTCCCAAATCATCTTTTAAGGGGAAGCAGAAGGATAACTCTAGTTCCTCTCATTTTTTAGGGGAATAGTTGATCCTACTAATAGTTGTAGTTCTTTTCAGCCTCAGACTGCAACTCAAGGGTCAACCCCCATCCCTCAGGCTTATTTTTCATTCCTTTCATCATTCTCTTCTGAGCTCAAGAATATTAAAAAACAAAAACATATCAAAATAGAAAAATCCAAAAATATTTCTTCTCCATCTCCTTCTCTCTCTGGATCTGTTGTGTCTTCTTTTCCTTCTACTTTTGAGTCTGATCAATCTTCTCTCACTTCCGGTTCGAATCTCCGCAACAAGTCTAAACTAGATCCTAATTGCAATTCCGTTTTTGGCGATTTTGGTATGAAGGAATATGGGCTTCAGTGGAGGCAATTTGGGGTACAAGTAAGTCCTCCCAATTGTGCACTGCCAGGGCAATCTTTTACCGTCATTTTTGAAACCCTACCTTGTGTCACACATGTGAGCAACGTATTATCTCCTGGTTCTCCTTTTATGGAAAAGGCACCCTTCAAGGATATTGCAGAACATTGGACTTGGAAGATGTTGGAACTTGGACTCAGCTTTTGTAATCAAGTCTCTCTTGTCAACTCTTGGAGGAAACAAGAACTTCTCTCTTTTGCCACTAAGTATAAACCAGTTGCTAAGAAGATCCAACCAGTCAACCAGCCTATGCCTCTCAACCTCAATCCTCCCCTTATGCGTCCTCCTCTATCTTGCAATCCTTACTGTGGTCTTCCTCAATCTCTTACTGGTCCCTTTGTGCCTAATGGACGGGTCACTGAAGAACTTCTGAAGGTGGTCAACTTTGGTCCAGATGTATGGCTTCTTCCTGATGAGTTAAATTTAATCAAAAATGTCTTATTGCTAAGGGAAAAATCTATTGCTTTCTGTGAAAAAGAGAGAGGTCTCTTGCGGGAATCCTATGGCCTCCCTTATATCATCCCTGTAGTTGAACATGATCCTTGGCAAAAGAAAAAGATCCCTATCCCTGCTGCTAAAGTTGACGAATTCATCAAGTTGGTCCGGGAATGAGTTCAAACTGGCCTGTATGAACAGTCAACTTCTAGTTACTCCAGCCCCGTCTTCTGTGTCCTCAAGAGTAATGGTAAACTTAGAATAGTTCATGATCTTCAACCTCTTAATAAAGTTACTATTAAAGACTCTGGTATCCCTCCTGCTACTGAAGAATTTGTTGAATCCTTTGCGGGAAGAGCTTGCTATGGTCTAGGGGATATTATGGGTGGCTATGACAAACGATCCTTACATCCTATTTCTCGTCCTCTCACTACTTTTGATACTCCTCTTGGTCGATTTCAACTTACTCGATTACCTCAAGGAGCCACCAACTCGGTTGCAGTCTGTCAGGCTCAGATGATGTGGATCCTCCAGGATGAAATCCCTGATCACGCTGGTATCTTTATTGACAATGGCGGAATTAAAGGTCCAGTATCTGACTATGATAATGAGCTCTTACCTTGGCATTCAGGAATTCGTCGTTTTATCTGGGAATATGCTACTACCTTGGAGAGGATTCTGTTTTGAATCAAGGAATCTGGCCTCACTGTCTCTGGATCTAAACTGGCGGCTTGTGTCCCTGCTCTGGAAATTGTTGGTCATGTGGTCTGCAAGGAAGGAAGAAGGATGGCACCAGCCAAAGTCAACAAGATCATCTCTTGGCCTACCCCAATCAATCCAACTGAAGTTAGGGGCTTTCTAGGTGTTGTCACTTATGTTAGAATCTTTATCCCATCTTTATCCAAAATCTGTGCGCCCTTGCGTCGTCCAACCAGAAAAGATGCTGAATGGATTTGGACCCAAGATTGTGAATGTGCTTTCCAGCTACTCAAAAGGATAGTTGATAAAGACATAGTTTTGAAAAAGATCTCTTATGGACCTCAAGCTGGCAAGATCAAGCTGGCTGTCAATTCTAGTTATCAATCTGTTGGGGCCGTCCTTACTCAGGAAGATGAAAATGGTTGGGACCGTCCTGCTCTTTATGAAAATTTTTTGTTTTTTGATGTAGAATCTAGATACTCCCAGCCCAAACTGGAACTTTGTGGTGTGGCTTGAATGATGAAGAAACTTCAAACCGTTCTCTGGGGCCAACATTTCGAATTGCAAGTTGATGCTTGATCCATCATTGAAATGATCAACGCTCCCAGTCTTCCCAATGCTCCTATGACTCGTTGGGTGGCCTTAATCCAGCTTTTCTCTTTTGATATTTTTCACAGGCCGGGAAAATCTTTCACCATGCCTGACGGTTTATCTTGGCGACCTCTTGGGGACAACGAATCTGATGTTGGAACCAATTTCAAGGAAGAGGAACCTTTAATCCAACCTATTTTCTCTTTTTCTTCTCAAAATTATTCTGGCTTTCAACAAGGATTCTGATTTAAATTAGAGAAGTACCTTTCAATTCTTCAAAAAACTCCTGATCTCTCTGCTAAGGAATTTCAATCTCTTAAACAAAAGTCTTCTAATTTTTTTGTTCAAGGCTCTAGACTTATGAAGAGGGGCAATCCTTGTGCTCTTATTGTTGTTACTATTCCCTCTAAACAAGATTCTATCCTTGAAAGTCTCCATGAAGGCCTTGGTCATCGTGGGGAAACCAAAACTTATTGACAATTATACAAACGATTCTGGTGGCCATCTTTGAAGAAATCTGTCTCCCAATGGTGCAAGAGTTGTGAAGTTTGTCAAAAACCTGATCTTAGGCGCCCAGCCGAAATTTGTTATCCTACTGGGGAGTCCACTGTCTTTGGAAGGATTGCTATGGATGTGGTTCATATTAAGGCAGGTGGTGCTAAGTACCTCATTGTGGCTAGAGATGATTTTTCCGGATGGGTTGAAGCAAAATTTCTTAAGAACCTTAGCTCTGAATCAGTGGCAGCTTTCCTCTACGAGACCTGGACAATGCGTTATGGCCTGGCTTGATCTTACTCTACTGATGGTGGCTATGAATTTGGGGGCAAGCTTGCTGAAATGATCCGATCCCTTCCTGGACAACATAGAGTTACTACTACTTATTATCCTGAAGGCCAAGGCATGGTGGAACAAGGCCATGTCCCTTTGAAGGCTGCACTTGTTAAACTGGCTGGTGAAAGTGGCAAGAATTGTTGCAAATTCCTTCCTCTTGTTCTCTTCTCTGATCAAATCTCAACCAAAATAACTACTGGCTACTCACCTTATGAAATCATCTTTGGTCAAAGAGCAGTCCTTCCTTTGGATCTGGAAATGGAATCTTTCTTGGGCATCTCTTGGGAAGAGGTTTCCTCAACCACTGATCTGTTAGTTGCTAGATCCAAGCAACTGGAGCGAAGTGAAGACGTTTGTGATGAAGCTTATCAAACAATGATGGAGTCCAGAGAAAAATCCGTCCAGTATTGGGAGGAAAAGAACTCTAATTGAATCAGGGAGCCCTTGAACCCTGGTGACCTAGTTTTAGCTTATAATCAATCTTTGGAAAACCAGTGGGGCAAGCTTTTCTCTAATCGTTGGAATGGCCCTTATTGAGTGGTTCATCAATTTAGAGGTGGATCTTATGTTTTGGAGGAGCTGGATGGTACTCGGTTGGCCAGAAGGTTCTCTGCTGATCAAGTCAAGAAGTTTCATTGTCGTGGGGGCAACTTATCTCAGAAGTAAGTCCTCCCAATTGTGCACCACCAGGGTCATTTGCTGCGTTTTTGTTGTAAAACTCTACTGTATGCCACATATGTGAGCACCTGGGACGCCCTCCTTGTTCTATTCCTGCCGCTTCTAGGGCTCATTTGGAAGAATCAAGATATTTTCCTCAACTCTTCAATTGCTCTCAAGATCAAGAAATGGCCAATCTTTGCTTCAATTTCTTTTTTCCCTGCCTTTTTTTTAATCCCTTCAAATTTTAGATGCAGACTAGGGACAGTCTGTAAGTTGGGGAGAGATGTGGTGACCAATCTGGGACACCACGGAAAAAAAAAAAACAAAAATCTTTTTTGGTTGTACCCCTATGGGTACCTTCATTTCCCCCCATCTCTCAACTTCTCCCTGTCCCAGCGGTCTAGGACAGGTCTCTTGCCTGTCTCTCCGCTTCGATCCCCCCTTCTATGTTCAACTCCCACTTGTCGCGCTTGCGGCCCTGGCTTTTGCCAACGCAAGCGATCGTCAAACCACCTTTGACGATCCCTGCTCACTGTCCCAACTCACGATCGATCCATCACATCACTCCTTGATCTCTTACTCAGAGCAGACGGCAAACTCGGAAAAATTGACCCTCAATCTACCATCTTCCAAGTACACTACAATTGATCCATCGTTCATCAAGCATGAAGCACTCCCTCGATCTTCTCATCCATCAATCGACCCAACTTGTTCAATTGGTCATCCAATTTGATCCGCTCGCTTGGCTCATCTCCATCCTCATCTCATTCCTCCTCCAGGCTCTATTCCCCTCCAATCCTACTCTGATCGTTCATCCTATCCTACTCAGTCATCAGGCCAATTTTCAAAGGATCCAAAGACAATCCCAGACTCCCAGCCTACACTGCTCAAACCCGTCATCTCTGCCCATTGTCTGATCCGACCGACAACCGCAAGCGACCGCTTGCGGCCGTCGGAACCTTCACCCTGTTGTCGCCGCCAATCAGGCGACAACAGCCGTTGTCGACACCCGCAACCGCTGTCGCGGGTGTCCATCTGGTTGCCCGCGGTCATTCTTGACGCGGGCGACATTTCTTTTTTTTTCTTTTTTTTTTTTCCTCTCATGTTATTTTTTTTTCTTTTTTTGTTTTCATTTTCCCGCACCTATTTGTATTATCACTTGTACATAGTATGCAGGGCCTCATGTCTATAAAAGGAGGGGCTCTCCCCTGCCTTTTGGCCCAGCATCAGAGGATCCTATCATCATCCTAGCATCCAATGAGACCATCATCAGAAATCAACTTATCCGTGGGCATCCTTCCCACTTATCTGAGCAATTTATCCGGGTATATCCATGATTGCCCCTTGATCCTTTGAGCCTCCATACTCAAACTCTGTCCCTTGTGACCTTGTTCCTTATCACCAACCAATAGCCTTGCTGGTTGAAGAAGAATTCCTGTCTGTCTGAATTCTTGGGTGTGTTGTACCACTCTGATCCCTTTTTCCGACCATACTGGTCTTGATCTCTCCTTGATCATCTTTCTGGAGCCAATCACGTTTGATTGAAGAGGTCTTATTAAGCTTAAAACCTGGAGTGTTATACCTCCCTTCTTCTTTAAGGTTGAATTTTGCCACGCTATTCTTGAGTCCCTTGAGAAGTGTTGGGATATTCTTGCTCAAATTTGTTATTGATTTGCTTCTAGAGCTTCATAAACAAATTGCTTTTGTTTTGTTCAGCCCCCCACAGTTATCTGGTACCCTTCAAGCGCTTGATTGCGGAGAGTTGGGCAGGTTCATTGAGAACCTGGAGGTTGGTTGGGATTGAGTTGATCTTTCCTAATAAGCTGCTGACGACCAGAGTTATTAGCTTGTGGGCGTTGTTACTTACAACTGCCTTGTTCTATTGAACTCTGAACAAACCTTGACTTATTTGTTCCAGTCTTTACCTGCACCATCTTGCCTCAGATAGCGCTGTTTCCATCGCTAACAACAACTCTTATCCTCTTCCCTTACTTTGATTTCTAATCCATCAGGTTCTGGACCTTGATTCTGGTTACATTTTAATATTATTGTAACTCCTAGGAGGGCAGCCTAAACAGCACCTTTCCCCTCCACAGAACTGCCACAGCCTAGCGCCGTTTGGAGTCTTACAACGTTCCCAGAACTTACAAGCAAGCAAAGACATGCTCCAACATTCCAAAATGGGAAAGATCCATGGATGTTGAACTCAACGGTATTGAAGCACTCGATGTGTGGGAAGATTACAAGGGTCCCAAGCCTGAGAATTCTCTCAACACTACATGGGTGTATTGTCTTAAGGACAACTGTCATGGAGATCCCTTGGTCTACAAAAGCAGACTCTGCGTTCAGGGCTTTGATCAGATTTACGGCATTGATTTTCAAGACACATTTTCCCCCACTGGTAAAGCTGCATCTCTTTGCATTGCTCTCCTGTTTGGTTTGTATCACTCTCTTCCCATCTCTCAATTCGATGTTGAGAGTGCTTTCCTACATGCGCCTCTATCCGACAAAGTCACAATCAAAAGGCCAAAAGGCTCAAACCAAAAATCTAAATACCTCATTCTTCAAAAATCTCTTTATGTATTAAGAAAAGCCCCTGCTAATTGGTTCCTTACTCTTACGTCATGGATTTGAGAGCAAGGATTTCACAAATCCATCTCTGACCCCTGTCTTTAAATCCACTCTGCCTCAAACTCTGTCCTGTTATTTCATGTAGATGACCTCATCCTGGTTAGTCTTGGGGACAATTTCCAGGAAAAATTTCTTACTCAATTCCCTAATTCCAATCACCACAAACCAAACACGATCCTTGGAATGAAATACAAACAAACTGGCGATAAAATTTTACTATCTCAACCCAAGCACATAGAGCACAGGCTGGAGGAGTTAAATATGCTTGATTGCAATCCGGCATCTATTCCTCTCACGGCAAACATCAATCTTAACCCTGCTAGTGACAAAGAACACAAAGAGTTCAAGGCCTTAAATATCAACTATTTTTCAGCTGTCTTTCTTATTAATTACATAGCCTGTTTAACTCAAGCCAACCTTAGTTTTGCTGTCTCTACTCTTGCCCTCTTTTGCAAAAAGCCCGGAATTCAACATTGGAGAGAAGTTAAGAGATGTTGGAAATACTTAAAGGCCACAAAAGATCTCGAACTTACCTTTCAAATCAACCACACCAATCTTTAAATTCAATGCTACAGCGACACTACCTGGAGCAACAACTTGGAGACTAGGCGATCTCAATCTGGTCACCTTGCTCTTTTCTTTAATTCACTCATCTCCTGGAGCAGTTATTGCCAACAAAATGTCACTCACTCTACAACTGAAGCCAAATTAAATCCTCTTGTAGATTTGTTTCTGGAAGCTATCTGGATGAGAGGGCTCATGGCTGAAATTTGGAAATCAAAACTCTTTCCCAGAAAACACTTCATAGACAATAAAGGTCTCAACGATAAGCTCAAGAAATTTGGCTGTAATTCTAAAACCCGTCATATCAATATAAAAACCAAAGCTCTTTGGGAGGAACTGAAAAGCAAAAATCTTTTGATTAAATTGATCTTGGCCGCAGATATGAAGGCCAACCGTCTTACCAAAGCCCTTCCTCTCAACTCTATTATCTCACTTCTTCAGCTTATAGGCCTGCCTTTTACATCCCAGCATCAGTCTTACCAGTGACAGGGGGTGTCAAATAAATCACTCTCATTTGCTTTCTTTCCTTCTCTTTATTTCACTTTGTATTTCTTTCTTTATATTCAATATTTCTCTCTTTATATTTTTCTTCACTTGTTTCTTTTATCCTTTTCCTTTTTCTATTCTTTCCCATCCTCTATTTCCATTTCTCTCTGTCCTGTCTAAGATCTTACCTCTGCCACAAGTCACTTGTCAACTGGCACTCCCGTGGGTGTCTGACCACTTCCACTGGTCAACTTCAACATTTCACACCCATGTCTCTTGGCCTACTTCTTCCGATTCTCTTCTTCACCAATACTCTTGGGGGAAGTATTGAGGAGGCTCTCTTGGAGGATTCCTTCCTCCTCTCAATCAACCCATCAACTCAGAACTCCCAATTAAACTCTGAAGACTCAACTCTTTCCTTCTTTCATGATTATTCTTCTCTTGCTATTCTTTCTTTTTCTTCTTTTCTCAGTTCTTCCTAAATCAAGAATCGACTATCCTTAACTCATGAGATCTCCAAATCAAACCCATCAACTTGTAAAGTTCTGACTGGTAAGACCTATTGTCAGCTCTCTGATACCAGGAACCTTGCAGTCCTTTAGCTACAGAGAGTGATAGAATTGCTGGAATGATAATAATAATTATTACTCCAATAGTAAACACTTAGAAGCTCAAATAAATGATATAATAAGAGCAGTTGCAAGGTTTAATTGGTTTCGTAATAGATGGTGTTGAATATAGTATAAAAGAGGGGCCAAAGTATTATACTACTGGGGATCTTTACAGACTAGCAACCTCTCTTCAAGGGGCCTCCTTAGGCAGTTTAAGAACCTTGGAATAAATATGGGTGCCTTAGAAAGGACTTATTCATCTAATAGCCAGGCTTAACAGCACAAGTGGCCTAGACAGGAATGGAAACACTCACTCTGAGCACTTGACCACGAAAATCCTGGAATAATTGGAAGGGTTTCAGAGCAGATGGGGTAGATTTCTTGACTAAACTTCAATGGTTAATTGGTTAATAGAGGTAAGTAATACTACTACAGACTAAGTCATAAATCACTTGCTTATCTTCATATAAGCACTTGATTAACAATGACACCGTTTCTGATTGATAATAAATAATTCCTGATAACTGATAAATGATAACTGATTGGGAACAGAAGGGCAAAAAGAGCCTGTTTAAATATTCTTTTTGGGTTCTTGAGAGCTTCTAGAAGGGGTACTAGCCATGGGCCGAGGCTAGGGTGGAAGTCAGGGAAAAATTGGCATGTCCTCAAGGTGCTGTTAGCCTGCTGGCCTTAGATCTGTCAAGGAACAGCTCCTTTTTAGCTGCAGGATCTGTTAATCAATAGATTAGTCATTTTGCTGATCCTGCACTGATCCTCAATTTGTACTGTAAGTACTGGTCCAAAGTGAGCAGACGTGGTTGTTTATTGATTTTCCATCCTCTGCTGATCCTGTATGTAATTTTTAATAATTTTTACGACCACTCCTTATGTAGTTTTGTGGTCTTTGAAGGTTCTGATCAACTCATTTTGTGGTAAGTCTGGATCTTTATTTAAGTAATAAAAAAATACTATAAATTGGTTAATAAATAATTTTAATTGATTTTTAAGGTTTTTGAACTATAATCGATGCTTGTGTGGTAGCTTTACATATGTAGTGTAGATCTTACTATATTGTAGCTCCTCTGAGCGGTACTTGGATGTCAGACTGATCATGGCAGGAGGCGCGGGGATCAGTCCATTCAAATTCGCGCGGGGACTGATCCCTGCTCAGATGCGCGCGGGGGACTGTACCACTGCGCGCGTGACTTGGTCACGGGATTACCTGCGCGGGAGTCCAGCGCTGTAGGGACGCGGGGCTGCGTGCGGGAGTTGGCTAACGCGGGAGTCCAACGCTGTAGGGACGCGGGGCTGCGTGCGGGAGTTTGCGTACGCGGGAGACCAGCGCTGTAGGGACGCGGGGCTGCGTGCGGGAATTGTGACAAAACACAATTTCCCGTGTAACTCCTAAACTACACACAACACCTGGATTTCGATTGAAATTTAGGTGTGAAACCTATACATGACATGTCATGTGAAATATTAAAATGGCCAAAAGGTGCCGTACTGGTGCCGTGGTCATTTACCATTTTCTATTAAATTAATCCAAAAATATAAGGAGTAAGAATTCAAGGGTGGGGTCAGTGAGTGACCTACCTTCTTTTGGGTGGGGAATCCATTTCTGAAAAAATATTTATGGATTTCCTACTCCTTCATTTTATAATAATTATATTTATTCATTTATCTTTGTTCCTTTCAATTTTGTTAATATTATTATTGTTGTTGCTTTGTCAGGTTGCTCTGTGCTAAGTAGCAGGCTGACACCTATAATTTTTGTTCTTAAAAATTAGTATACTTAATCTAACTCAAGATATCAATCTCTTTCTAATTCTTTTACCATCACCAACATCCTACCGCTTCAACTCTATCCACTCTTGAACTTGTCAAGTTCTCAATTCTTACCTGTTGCTTGATGTTTGTTTTCCTTCTTTCATCTTTTCTTCTCTTAACCATTTCTCTCTATAATCTTTGTTTCTTTTCTAAACTGATGTTTTCTACTATTCAGCCCTCTTGATTCTTAAACAATTCAAATTCTTCACATTGATTCAACATATTTTTGTATTTTTTACGTGATAAGGTGATTTTCAGAAAAAAATAATCACTTTTATTTTTTTTGGGTTTTTCTTTATCTTTGGGATTATTTAGTTTATAAATATAAAGCTTCCTTTGATAAATTTTCCACTCCTTATGTTGCCTTAATAAAGAATTGAAATAGATAATTCTTTCATGATCAAGTTCTTTGTCTTTTATAACCTTCTGCTTATAATAAAGCAGATTCTCCTGTTGTTATTCAGGAGTTATAATAACAGGGACAAAGTTACGGAGTTTTTCTTCCTTTTTCTTTTTAAGAAGGTTTAAATAATAATTGATCAATTCTTTGTTGGTCTTAAGATCCACTAGAGAAACAAATTATCAAAAATAAGTGTTATAAGTATGTTAACTTGTTTTTTAAAAATAAATAGACTGTTACAAGGAATAAATAATTAAGAATTAATTATTTAAGGATATTTCCCGGCCAGACCCCCAGTTGTCAGCTCTCTGATACCAGGAACCTTGCAGTCCTTTAGCTACAGAGAGTGATAAAAATGCTGGAATGATAATAATAATAATTATTCCAATTATAAACGCTTAGAAGCTCAAATAAATGATTTAATAAGAGCAGTTGCAAGGTTTAATTGGTTTGGTGGTAGATGGTTTTCAATATAATATAAAAGAGGGGCCACAGTCTTATACTACTGGGGATCTTTCCAGACTAGCAAACTCTCTTCAAGGGGCCTCCTTGGGCATTTTAAGAACCTTGGAAAAAATATGGGTGCCTTAGAAAGAACTTATTTCACTATTGGCCGGGCTTAAAAGCACAACAGCCTAGACAGGAAGGGTAACACTCACAATGAGCACTTTACCACGAAAATCCTGGAATAATTGGAAGGTTTTCAGAGCAGATGGGGTAGATTGCTTGACTAAACATCAATGGCTGATTGGTTTAATAAAGGTAAGTAATACTACTACAGACTAAGTCATAAATGTCAGCTCTCTGATACCAGGAACCTTGCAGTCCTTTAGCTACAGAGATTGATAGAAATGCTGGAATGATAATAATAATTATTATTCCAATAATAAACACTTAGAAGCTCAAATAAATGATATAATAAGAGCAGTTGCAAGGTTTAATTGGTTTGTTAATGGATGGTGTTGAATATAGTATAAAAGAGGGGCCACAGTATTATACTACTGGGGATCTTTACAGACTAGCAACCTCTCTTCAAGGGGCCTCCTTAGGCAGTTTAAGAACCTTGGAATAAATATGGGTGCCTTAGAAAGGACTTATTCCACTAATGGCCGGGCTTAACAGCACAAGTGGCCTAGACAGGAAGGGAAACACTCACTCTGAGCACTTGACCACAAAAATCCTGGAATAATTGGAAGGGTTTCAGAGCAGATGGGGTAGATTGCTTGACTAAACTTCAATGGTTGATTGGTTAATAAAGGTAAATAATACTCCTACAGACTAAGTCATAAATCACTTGCTTATCTTCATATAAGCACTTGATTAACAATGACACTGTGTCTGATTGATCATAAATAATTCCTGATAACTGATAACTGATAACTTATTGGGAACAGAAGGGAAAAAAGAGCCTGTTTAAATATTCTTTTCTGGGTGCTTGAGGGCCTCTAGAAGGGGTACTAGCCATGGGCTGAGGCCAGGGGGGCAATCAGGGCAAGATTGGAACGTCCTCAAGGTTCTGTTAGCCTGCTGGCCTTAGATCTGTCAAGGAACAGCTCTTTTTTAGCTGCAGGATCTGTTAATCAATAGATTAGTCATTTTGCTGATCCTGCACTGATCTTCAATTTGTACTGTAAGTACTGGTCCAAAGTCAGCAGACGTGGATGTTTATTGATTTTCCATCTTCTGCTGATCCTGTATGTAATTTTTAATAATTTTTACGACCACTCCTTATGTAGTTTCGTGGTCTTTGAAGGTTCTGATCAACTCATTTTTTGGTAAGTCTGGATCTTTATTTAAGTAATAAAAAATACTAAAAATTGGTTAATAACTAATTTTAATTGATTTTTAAGGTTTTTGAACTATAGTCCAATCGTGTGTGGTAGCTTTACATATGCAGTGTAGATCCTACTATATTGTAGCTCCTCTGAGCGGTACCTGGGTGTCAAACTGATCACGGCAGGAGGTGCGGGGATCAGTCCATTCAAATTTGCCCGGGGACTGATCCGCTGCTCAGATGCGCGCGGGGGACTGTACAGCTGCGCGCGTGACTAGGTCACGGGATTACCTGCGTGGGAATTCAGTTGCGCAGGAGTCCAGCGCTGTAGGGACGCATGGCTGCGTGCGGGAGTCCAACGCTGTAGGGACGCGGGGCTGCGTGCGGGAGTTTGCGTACGCGGGAGACCAGCGCTGTAGGGACGCGGGGCTGCGTGCGGGAATTGTGACAAAACACAATTTACCGTGTAACTCCTAAACTACACACAACACCTGGATTTCCACTGAAATTTAGGGTCAAAACCTATACATGACATATCATGTGAAATTTTAAAATGGCCAAAAGGTGCCATACTGGTGCCGTGGTCATTTACCATTTTCTATTAAATTAATTAAAAAATATAAGGAGTAAGAATTCAAGGGTGGGGTCAGTGAGTGACCCTACCTTATTTTGGGTGGGGAATCCATTTCCGCAATAATATTCATGGATTTCCTACTCCTTCATTTTATAATAATTTTATTTATTTATTTTTGTTAATATTATTATTGTTGTTTCTTTGTCAGGTTGCTCTGTGCTAAGTAGCAGGCTGAAAGAGTGTGTGGTACCAGTCTCTGGAGGCTTGTTTTAATCCATAGAGCTCTTTTCACAGAATTTTAAAATGGCCAAAAGGTGCCATACTGGTGCCGTGGTCATTTACCATTTTCTATTAAATTAATTAAAAAATATAAGGAGTAAGAATTCAAGGGTGGGGTCAGTGAGTGACCCTACCTTATTTTGGGTGGGGAATCCATTTCTGCAATAATAATTATGGATTTCCTACTCATTCATTTTATAATAATTTTATTTATTCATTTATCTTTGTTCCTTTTAATTTTGTTAAGATTATTATTGTTGTTGCTTTGTCAGGTTGCTCTGTGCTAAGTAGCAGGCTGACATTCCCCTACTCGAAGATATAACTATATCTGAAAAAAACTTTTTGGGGCTCAGTGTCTTTTACTGGCTCTGTAGTTTCTCAGGTGTATAGGTCCATCTGGAATGTTGTTTTCAGGTAGCCATTCATCTTTATCAGCTGATTCTCCTTTGTATCTGACTAAGTAAAGTCTAACATCTTTCCCTTGTATCCTTTCTTTTTTATCTTTAAGGATTTTACTAACTTTTCCTTTGTCCTTCTCAGGCTCATCTAAGACTGGTATTTCATGTGAAGGGGTCTTTTCTCCTTCTCTTGGATGGTAGTGTTTGATAAGGCTAACTGGGAAGACTTGGTGTTTCCTAGAGAGTTCATTACTGAGGATGACTTCTATGGCATTCTTACCATGGAGTTTCTTGATAGTGAAAGGCCCAACAAAGGCTGGTCTGAGTTTTCTGTTTCCAGCCAAGTTATTGAAATTGGCGGTTGAAATTAGAACTTGATCTCCAATTCTGAAATCAAGTTCTATGTGAGTTTTATCCCACCTCTGTTAGTTGTATTCAACAGCATCTTGTACACACTTAGCAGCGTGCTTATTTGCCATATCTATCATTTTTTTGAAGTCCAGTGATGATGGATGGATATTAGTCAACTCCTGATTGAGGTTATCCTTGGGCAATTTGGGGATCAATCCTCTTTCCAGTACGTAAGGAGCTTCTTTGGTAGTAGAGTGTTTGCTACTGATATAGGCCATTTCTAGGGCAGGTAAAAGGCTAACCCAGTCATGGCAATATCCGTCTGTATTTTTGTACTCCATCCCAAAGCAACAGAACCTTCTGAGCATATTCTCTAGAGTCTGGATTATTCTTTCAGCTAATCCATCCTTCTGAGGGTGATAAGCTGTAGAAAAGGCTAAGGTAGTTCCTAACATATCATGGAGGTTTCTCCAGAATTCAGACGTGAATTTGGGGTCTCTATCACTGATAATAATCTTAGGAATTCCTACATCAGCAACTAGTCTGTTCCAGAAGAGTAAGGCTACTTCCATAGCTGTGTCTTCCTTATGGTTAGGTAGAAACTTGGCTTTCTTAGAAAATCTGTCTACAATAACCAGGACTGAGTTGTAAGAGTAAGCTCCTCCAGGGGGCAGTCCTGTTACAAAGTCCATATTGATAACTTCCCATCTTTTCCTGGGCTCAGCTATCCTTTGGAGTAGTCCAAACCTTTTCCCAGTGGTCCTGTTGGACTTCTGACAGATTTCACAGCTTGAAACATACTTGATAGTGGAGTCTCTCCAGTTGATCCACCGGGCAGTCTGCTTTACTTTATCTAGGGTTCTATCAGTAGACAGGTGAACCAATGAGCAATTATCATGAAATTCAGCTAAAACAAGTTTGATATGCTCTGCTTTGTTCAAGACTATAACACTAGGGTGTTTATGCCGGTAATATACTAGGCCATCCCACAGTGTGAATCTTCCTTCTTTATAGGACTTCAGCAGGGGTTCAGGTAAACTGTTTATGAGTTCAGATGGAGGTGAAGTACTTTCTACGATGTTAATCAAAGTCTTCATGTCAGAGTTGTATGCTTCTCTGATGGAGCTGAACAGTGATTCATCTAGTTCACATATGTGAATTCCTATGATGGGAGCTTCAAGATTAAACAGGTTAATGTTTAGTATAGGAAATATATCATGATCTTCTGGGTCATGAGCAGGATTGCTAGTATCATTTGGTAGAGAATTTTGGCTAAGACTGTCAGCATTCTGATGTTTCACTCCAGCTTGGTGGACTATAGTCATCTGACCTCTGTACTGTTGTATGGCTATCTGCCATCTTAACATATGCCTGCTAGGAGTTTTCATGTTCATGAGAGTTCTAACAGAATTGCAATCAGTGATCACCACGAAATTTGTACCTTCCAAAAAATACTGGAGTTTTTCTAATGCCCATACTAGAGCAAGGCATTCCATTTGGCTGGCACCATATCTCTTTTCAGTATCTTTGACTTGTCTAGATATGAAGAGTATCGGTTTCTCTACTGGTTTATCCTCTTCTATTACTTCTTGGTGTAATGCAGCTCCTAATCCTTCCATGCTAGCATATATGTAAAGTTTGAAAGGTTTAGAATAATCTGGTTGTATCAACAGGGGGGCAGTAGTCATAGCTACTTTGAGTTCCTCATAATTCTTCAATCTTTCATGAGTCATTTTGAAAAAAGTGTTGTTGTTGCAGATCTCATATAAACACTTGGTGAGGTTAGCAAATTTAGGTATATACTTCCTGTAATAGCTGCAGAAGCTTATAAAGGATAAGAGTTCCGTTTTGTTCTGGGGCATAGGTTTGTTCATTACTGCTGCTATCTTACTTTGGTCAGAAGTTAAAGTGAGTCCAGAAACAATGTGTCCTAGAGCTTTGAGTTCTCCGTATCCAAAGTTGCACTTTTTCATAGATACTTTTAATCCTACTGTGGCAATTGTTTTAAGCACTAGCCTTACTTTATCCATGTGAGTATCCCAATCGTCTGAATAAATGATAACATCATCTATGTATAACATCATCCAACCTTGCCTGATGAACATTCCTAAGACTGTATCCATCATTCTTTGGAAATGGGAAGGAGCATTTTTAATACCAAAGGGCATTCTGAGATACTCATATATGCCTAAATTACATATAATTCTCATAAATTTCCTACTATCCGGACTGATAGGTATTTGGTGAAAGCCTTTCAACATGTCCATAGTAGTAATGAACTTAGCTTTAGAAAGATTATGTAGAGCGTGGTCAATCCTTGGGATAGGATAATAGTCAGCTTGGGTGTAGTTGTTGAGCATTCTAAAGTCTCCAACCATCCTAGACTTATCATTGTGCCAGGCTATTATCATGGGGGTAGTTACGTCTACTTGCTCATTATGCCCTACTTTCCGTAAGACTTGTAAGTCCACTAGTTCTTGGATGTGGCTTTCTAGGGCAGTCCTAGATTTTGGACTAGAAGGGTAAGCTGATCTCCTGAGGTTAGGAGGGTAAGGAGGCTTAATAGTCAAAGTTAAGACCATATCATGACCTTTAATATTACCAATGGGATGGTCTTTATTGCAAAAAGCATTCTGGTTCTCAAAGCATGCTTGGAGAATATCTCTTTTCTGGTTTTCACTAAGCTGGGAATTCAAGGCAGCTTGGGAAAAGTATTCCTGGTTAAAAGTCTCTAAGTGTCTCTCATAAGTGGAATCAGTAGCTTTAGCATTGACATGGCATATTTGGAACTTCTTGTTCCAATCTCCTCCTATAGTGAAATATCTCCCTTTACTCTGGAAGACATCTATCCCGTATAGGCAAAGAGAATCATTTCCTATAATAAAATAATCACATACTCCATTTTGAAGTACTACAAATTCAATCTTTATCTTGATTGATCCTTTAGAGTGGGGGAGTATGATTTCTGTTGGCCATACTCCAATAGCATTGAGAGGTGAGTTACAGCTGCTGAACTTAGCTTGAGGTACAGGTAGTAAGTTTTTCTTCTAGTTGGAATCCTGTTTATCTAAGTAGTCAGTTCCAACACAAGAGCAGAAGGCTCCACAGTCTACATGTAATTTTACGGGGGAGCCTTGTATCAAGCCAGTGGCATAACAAGTTTTACCACCAGTGTAACCTTTTCCAATAGAAGGTTTAAGGGTTAAGGTCTTGGCTTCAGAAACATGTTGGATTTTCATGTTGGGTGTCCATTTTTAAGGGAAATTTCTATCTTCATCAACAGGGTTAATATCTAGGGAAGATTCTATGTTACCTTTGATGACATTAATGGGATTAGTGATCATTAAGTCACACTCAGAGATGGAACCATCAGTGTCATCTAGTTGGAGGTCAGGATTAGTATCATCTTCTTCTCCTTCAATAGGATTAATCTTCCTCCTGGGTAAAGGAAAGTCAGGTCTTACATGCCCTGTTTGGTTGCAATTCCAACATGTCTTTTCTTTGGTTACCAAAGTATTCTTGGCTTTTGAGTTGATAGGTAGAGGTTCTTTATTCTTGTTATTATATTCTTCCTTATTCCTAGTAGTTGGTTCTCTGGTTTTATTAAGCCTTTTTTCTAAGCCATTCATGTCAATAGTTTCTTCTAATACTCCTATGAGATTGGAAAGGTCAGAGTTCATGGGCATTCTGCATCTTACGCTATGGTTAAGTTGTCCTGGACATAGGTTGAGGAGTCTTTCATTGACTTCTTCTTTATCAGCGTTTGGGTAGAAGCAGTCTAGTCTTCTCTTCTGGTCAAGGCACCATTTGTGAGGTTTGTCCTTAGATGGATCAAACAAAGAAGTTTTGAAAGTCTTCATCATTTTTCTTTTCCAAATTCTGGTACCAAATTGTTCCTTAATCAAGTCTTTGCACAAATTCCATGACAAAGATCCTACCTCTTCTCTCTTTTTTATGAACCAGTCAAGGGCTACTCCTTCAAACAGTCTAGGTAGTCTTACTACGGCTATGTTATCAGGAAGTTCATAAGAGGCAAGAGTATAGTCAATAAACTTAATAAAACTGACATGGTTGTATTCTCCTTCTCCTGAGAATTTAGGCCACTCAGTGATAGGGGGAAGTAAGTTTAATGCTTGTTCTACTTCAGGAGTGGGACTAGGCCTAAAAGATTCATGCCTGGTTGGTCTTAGTCTAGGAGGTAGTTGGGGCGTACTGTGGTACCTGGAAGGTCAGATTTCATCAGAGTCTGCAATGGGTTGAGATAAGTTTATCTTTAGATCTCTGAGATCATTCTTAATCATACCTAATTCCAGGTCAAGTTTGTTACTTAATAAATCAATTTTATTAATAATATGAGTAGGTGAAGTGTGTTCTGTCTTATTAATACCTTCTTTGATTTGTTCAATAGATAGAAGGATTTCTTCTTGGATAGCTGAAGTATTGTTTTCTAGGTAATTCATTAGTTCTCCCTTACTCAAACTGATGCTGTCTCTTATTTTTTTTACCTCTAACTCATTGATTTTGATCAAGTTGGATTGGGATTGCATGACTTTACCAAAATTGGTATTTACTTTATCCAATTGCTCATATATTTTGTCAAAACATTTATCAATGATATCAAAGTTATGAGAAACATTTACGGAAAACAAGTTGAAAGTTTCTACATCTAATTGTGGTACACTTTCTTCCATTTTCTTGCCAAAGATATTATATTGTCCCATTCTTTGGGACTCTTTAATTTCTGATGGGCTAGAGATCTCTTCTTCCTGTTGTTATTGTTTCCTCTTAAGGAAACTAATTGGTCCCAAGGATTCCAATTCTGCACGTAACCTTCTACTTCTCTCTTGGGAATCAATTTTTGGAGAGTTATTTGAGTCTTCTTTGCCAAAGATATGGCTTTTCTAATACCTTGCTGGTCTTCCTGGGTCTGAGCCTGTTTGAACAGTTCCCAATGACCCACGTGTTCTTTCACCAATACCTTTATTTTTTTGTCCTTTGAGGAGTCGGGCTGGGGTGGCGTAGGTGGAACAGTATCCTCCTGGGATATTACGTTGGACAAGGGGCGGCTCTCCAACGGTGAGTTGGTCGAGTCGGCGGCTGCGGTCGTTGTCATGGTCGCTTGGATTGGAGCGATCACTGGCTTGATCCGCATTGCGTTCGCGACTGGTATACTTGCGCGCACGGGTTCCTCCGGGAAAAGATCCATATGACGGGGCGCGTCCACTGGCGTGGGTGTTGCGTCTGTTTTGATGCATGTTAAAGATTATGTAAGTTTTTGTCAAAACTTTGTAAAAAAATCAAAAAAAATAATTTTTTTGAGTAGTTTTGGTTTTTAATTTTTTTTTTTTAAAAAAAATATATGTCTTACTTATATGAAGGTTTAAAGGTACTAAGTCCTTGTTGGGGTCAGGACCGTTCTTGGAGGGTATTCCAACGGGATCTGAGTGGGTTCCAATCAAATCTTTGGACAAATCCAAGGGTCCACAGTCTGGGACGTCTTCTAAGAGGTCTTGGTCAATAAGATCACCAAAGACAAAGTCCACTAGAAAGGATAGAAATATAAGTTATATATTTATTTATTTTTATAATAATTTTTTTATAATTTTCAAGTTTTTTTTTATGATTTTTTTTTTATAAAAAAAATATTAAAAAGGAGATCAAAGCTCACTTTTATAATTTGGATACCGTCTCATAACAGCAGAAAGCTTTCTTTGATAGATTTTCCACTCTTTGTGCTGTCTTAACAAGGAGTTAAAATTAATAATTCTTTCTAACTCTTGTTCCTTTTCTTTTAAGATTTTTTGTCTATAATAAAGAAGTCTCTCTTGTTTTTGTTCAGGAGTTATAACAACAGGCACAAAGTTACGTAATTTTTTTTCTTTTTTCTGTTTAAGAAGATTCAAATAATAATTGATCTATTCTCCGTTGGTTTTTAAATCCCCTGGATAAATCAAAAGATAAAGATAAATAATAAGTATTTCTACTTATATATATAATTTTTTTAAATATAAATAACTGGTCCATGAGATAATTAATTAAACAATTAATTATTAAGGATATTTCCCGGCCAGAAACCCAGTTGTCAGCTCTCTGATACCAGGAACCTTGCAGTCCGTTAGCTACAGAGAGTGATAGAAATGTTGGAATGATAATAATAATTATTATTCCAATAATAAACACTTAGAAGCTCAAATAAATGATATAATAAGAGCAGTTGCAAGGTTTAATTGGTTTGGTAATGGATGGTGTTGAATATAGTATAAAAGAGGGGCCACAGTATTATACTACTGGGGATCTTTACAGACTAGCAACCTCTCTTCAAGGGGCCTCCTTAGGCAGTTTAAGAACCTTGGAATAAATATGGGTGCCTTAGAAAGGACTTATTCCACTAATGGCCGGGCTTAACAGCACAAGTGGCCTAGACAGGAAGGGAAACACTCACTCTGAGCACTTGACCACGATAATCCTGGAATAATTGGAAGGGTTTCAGAGCAGAAGGGGTAGATTGATTGACTAAACTTCAATGGTTGATTGGTTAATAAAGGTAAATAATACTAATACAGCCTAAGTCATAAATCACTTGCTTATCTTCATATAAGCACTTGATTAACAATGAAACTGTGTCTGATTGATAATAAATAATTCCTGATAACTGATAACTGATAACTCATTGGGAACAGAAGGGCAAAAAGAGCCTGTTTAAATATTCTTTTTTGGGTGCTTGAGGGCCTCTAGAAGGGGTACTAGCCATGGGCTGAGGCCAGGGGGGCAATCAGGGCAAGATTGGCACGTCCTCAAGGTTCTGTTAGCCTGCTGGCCTTAGATCTTTCAAGGAACAGCTCCTTTTTAGCTGCAGGATCTGTTAATCAATAGATTAGTCATTTTGCTGATCCTGCACTGATCTTCAATTTGTACTGTAAGTACTGGTCCAAAGTGAGCAGACGTGGATGTTTATTGATTTTCCATCCTCTGCTGATCCTGTATGTAATTTTTAATAATTTTTACGACCACTCCTTATGTAGTTTTGTGGTCTTTGAAGGTTCTGATCAACTCATTTCGTGGTAAGTCTGGATCTTTATTTAAGTAATAAAAAATACTAAAAATTGGTTAATAACTAATTTTAATTGATTTTTAAGGTTTTTGAACTATAGTCCAAGCGTGTGTGGTAGCTTTACATATGTAGTGCAGATCCTACTATATTGTAGCTCCTCTGAGCGGTACCTGGGTGTCAAACTGATCACAGCAGGAGGTGCGGGGATCAGTCCATTTAAATTCGCGCGGGGACTGATCCGCTGCTCAGATGCGCGCAGGTGACTGTACCGCTGCGCACGTGACTAGGTCACGGGATTACCTGGGAGGGAATTCAGTTGCGCGGGAGTCCAGCGCTGTAGGGACGCGGGGCTGCGTGCAGGAGTTGGCGTACGCAGGAGTCCAACGCTGTAGGGACGCAGGGCTGCGTGCGGGAGTTTGCGTACGCGGGAGACCAGCGCTGTAGGGACGCGGGGCTGCGTGCGGGAATTGTGACAAAACACAATTTCCCGTGTAACTCCTAAACTACACACAAAACCTGGATTTTAACTGAAATTTAGGTGTGAAACCTATACATGACATATCATGTGAAATATTAAAATGGCCAAAAGGTGCCATACTGGTGCCGTGGTCATTTACCATTTTCTATTAAATTAATTAAAAAATATAAGGAGTAAGAATTCAAGGATGGGGTCAGTGAGTGACCCTACCTTATTTTGGGTGGGGAATCCATTTCTGCAATAATATTCATGGATTTCCTACTCCTTCATTTTATAATAATTTTATTTATTCATTTATCTTTGTTCCTTTTAATTTTGTTAATATTATTATTGTTGTTGCTTTGTCAGTTTGCTCTGTGCTAAGTAGCAGGCTGACAATAAATCACTTGCTTATCTTAATATAAGCACTTGATTAACAATGACACGGTGTCTGATTGATAATAAATAAATTCCTGGTAAACTCTGATTGAAAAATGAATCCTAAGAGGTCTATATAAATACCTTTTTGGTGTGATTTTGGTCTTCTCAGGGCGCGTAGAGAGTGTTCTGCTTGTGGGATGAGGCTGGAAAGCTATTCACTGCAAGATTAGCACGTCTACTCGGTGCTGTGAATCAGCTGTCCTTAGATCTGCTGGATTTCTGTACTATTTTAGCCACAGGATCTGTTAATTATTTATGGCGTAAATTTGATCATTCTGTACTCATCCTTTATTTGTAATATTGATATTACTTTAAATTGTGCAGATGTGGATTTTACTGATTGTCCGTCATCTGCTGATCATTTAGATAATTTTTAATAATTTTTAAGAACACTTCTTGTATTTTTTTGTGGTCTTCAAAGATCAAGATCCATGGTTTACGTGGTAGTCCTTGATCTTTGATTTATTATTAAAAAATTTTTAAAACTTAATTTTCATCAATTTTATTTAAGTTTTGATCTTCTTAGATCATTATTAATGCATATGTCAGTTTTTTACATATACTAGGCAACCCTAACTAGGTTTTAGCTCTTCTGAGCGGTACCTGGTTGTCAGATTAGTCACGACTGATCCAGGCGCGGGGATCAGTAGTACGGATGCGCGCGGGGTAGGATCCGCTGCATGCGTGGCAAAATCAGCTGCGCCCGGGTCTCTAGTACGCAGGATCCTGCTGCTGCTAGTATTTAGGGTTATGTAATGATGCAGGGCTGCGCGTGGGAATTGTGAAAACACATTTCCGCTTGTACACGCGGGGTAGGATCCGCTGCATGCATGGAAAAATCAGCTGCGCGCGGGTCTCTAGTAGGCGGGATCCTGCTGCTGGCGGGGCTGCGCGCGGGAATTGTGACATAACACATTTCTGCATGTACGCGCGGGGTAGGATCCGCTGCGTGCGTGGCAAAATCAGCTGCGCACAGGTCTCTTGTACGCAGGATCCTGCTGCTGGCGGGGCCGCGCGCGGGAATAACACTTTTCCGCGTGTAGTGTTGTAATTTTGAGTACTTTTCCTTTTAATTATTTTAAAAATATAAGGACTTGGAATTCATGGGTGGGGTCAGTGAGTGACCCTACCTAATTTTGGGTGAGGAACCCATTTGTGTAATAATATTCATGGATTTCCTACTCCTTACTTTGTTAATTGAGGTGTTTATATTTTGTGTTACTATTTGACAGTTTTGCTCTGTATATAGTAGCAAGCTCACAATATTGGTGTTGGAAAAATCATAATTCCAAGAAAACACATAAAATGCTCAAAAATATTGATTAAAAGCAAGTGCAAGGTTTGGAGTTTGCTTTGGTTAAAAATGGTTTGAATAAATTTTTTTTAACCAGGGATACATTTAATACAAAACAGGTGATATTTATTGTGAGAACCTCTCTTCAAGGGGCTATTTTGAACCATGTAAAGACCTTGGGAAAATGAGGTCCTAAGGGATTTACTCCTATGGATTTTACTAAAGGGGACCGGGTGGACTGGCTTCCTCACAGAACTTATTCCGGGAGTCAAGGAGGAGATAAATTACTAATTTAAGCAGGCACTCCAATATTCTTGCAGGAATTGATGGTTGAAAGGCTCTCAGAAAAAAACTTGGGGATTTTGCTGATATTCTTCAATGGAATTGATAATGGGGTTAGAATTGGTAATTATACAAATTGACTGAGGCCATAAATAAGTTTCTTATTTTATATTAACACTTGATCAAGGATGGAAAGGGGTCTGGATTGATTACTTGAAATTTACTTGGGTTTAAATCATCCAAAAAGGGCTGTTTATATACCTTTTTGGGGTAATAAGACCTGCACAGGGCACGTAGAGAGGGTTTTGCTTGTGCGCTGAGGCTAGAAAGCTGTCCAGGGCTATTTTTTCACGTATTCTTAGTGTTTAAAATCTTCTAGCCCAGCTTCTGTCATATTTCTATGTGAAATAGATGTCAGAAACTTTTTAAATGTTAATCTTTTATTTTCACAGATCTGGCATATTTCTTTATATTGTATTATTTTAATTTGAATGACATTGGAAGAAGTTGTTATTTGTAGATTCTACGCAATATTCTGCAAATTTTTGTGATACTAAATAATTTCAAGGTGAACTTCTTGATATGTTTTGTGGTTCATAAAGATTTGAGAATCAAATTTACATGACAACCTTTATCATTGTTTCCCTTAATTTATTTTTTTATACTCCCAATTTCACACTTTTTCCTTAAATATTCTAATATTTCAGAAATTTATCCATTTGTCAGTCAAATTGTTGTATATGCATGCTGCATGCATGCAAGTTGTATCATGTTCCTGTGCTACCTGGCTGTCAGGATAGGTGCATTTGTTTTTGAGGCGCGCAGGCTTGACAGGTGCATGCAGGAATCCATCATCCGGGGCCAGAAGCATGTTTAATGCAGGTTTCATGACAGGTGCCTACATATTGAGTATCAGGCGTATGTAACCTTGCTGTATGGCAGGAATTGTTTCACAACAAAAATCTGGCTGTAACTCCTAAAATGTACAAAAAACCTCAATTCTGAGTGAATTTTAGGTGTGGAACCTATAAATGAAATCACATGTGAAATATAAAAATGGCAAAAAAGTGCCGTAGTAATTCTGTGGTTTTGGTCATTTCCTTTTAATCATTTTTAAAAATATAAGGAGTTGGAATTCAAGGGTGGGGTCAGTGAGTGACCCTACCTTTTTTTAGGTGAGTAATTGTCAGCTCTCTGATACCAGGAACCTTGCAGTCCTTTAGCTACAGAGAGTGATAAAAATGCTGGAATGATAATAATAATTATTATTCCAATGATAAACACTTAGAAGCTCAAATAAATGATATAATAAGAGCAGTTGAAAGGTTTAATTGGTTTGGTAATAAATGGTTTTCAAAATAGTATAAAAGAGGGGCCACAGTATTATACTACTGGGGATATTTACAGACTAGCAACCTCTCTTCAAGGGGCCTCCTTAGGCAGTTTAAGAACCTTGGAATAAAGATGGGTGCCTTAGAAAAGACTTATTCTACTAATGGCTGGGCTTCAAAGCTCAAATGGCAAAGACAGGCAGAGTAACACTCACTCTGAGCACTTTACCACAAGAATTCTGGAATAATTGGAAGGGTTTCAGAGCAGATGGGGTAGATTACTTGACTAAACTTCAATGGTTGATTGGTTAATAAGGGTAAATAATACTACTATAGACTAAGTCATAAATAATTTTCTTATCTTCATATAAGCACTTGATCAACAATGACATGGTGTCTGATTCATAATAAATAATTCCTTATAACTGATTCTGGAATAATGGATCAAAAGAGGTCTGTATAAATACCTTTTTGGGTGATTTTGAGCTTCTCAGGGAACATAGAGAGGGTTCTGCCCGTGGGCTGAGGATTGCAAGCGATTCAGGGCAAGATTGGCCCGTCCACTTGGTGCTGTCAATCAGCTGTCCTTAGGTCTGCTGGATTTCTGTACTATTTTAGCCACAGGATCTGTTAATCTGTTATGGCTTAAATTTGATCATTCTGTAATCATCCTTCATTTGTACTATTGATATTGCTTTGAAAGCGGGAAGATGTAAATTTTTCCTAATTTTCCATCATCTGCTGATCATGTAGATAATTTTTAATAATTTTTATGAACACTCCTTGTAGTGTGTTGTGGTCTTCAAAGATCAGGGTCAGTGATTTACATGGTAATGCTTGATCTTTGATTTATTATGAAAAATGTTTAAAACTTAATTTTCATTAATTTTATTTAAGTTTTGATCTTTTTAGATCATTATTAATGCATATGTCAGTTTTTTACATATACCAGGCAACTCTAACTAGGTTGTAGCTCTTCTGAGAGGTACCTGGTTGTCAGATTAGTCACAATGGATCCAGACGTGGGGATCAGTTAGTACAGATGGGCGTGGGGTAGGATCCGCTGCGTGCATGGAAGAATCAGCTGGGAGCGGGTCTCTAGTATGCATAAATCTGCTACTACAACTTTTTAGGGATATGTAATCATGCGGGGCTGCGCGCGGGAATTGTGACATAACGCATTTCCACGTGTAACTCCTAAAATATTCCATACACCTCAATTCTGAGTAAATTTCAGGGGTAAACCCTATACGTGATAACACGTGTAAAATATTAAAATGGCCAAAAAGTGCCATGCTTGTGTCGTAATTTTTAGTACTTTTTGTTTTAATTATTTTAAAAATTTAAGGACTTGGAATTCAAGGGTAGGGTCAGTGAGTGATCCTACCTGATTTTGGGTGAGGAATCCATTGCTGTAATAATATTTATGGATTTTTCACTCCTTACTTTTTTAATTGAGATATTCTTATTTTCTCAAAGTTTTGTGTTGCTATTGACAGTTTGCTCTGTACATAGTAGCAAGCTGACATTCCCCCAATCCAAGATATGTCTATATCTGAAAAACATTTTGGGTTAATGCCTCCTGCTGGCTCTGCAGTTCCTTAGGTGTATAGGTCCGTCAGGGATATTATGTTCAGGCAACCATTTATACTTATCAGCTGATTCTTCCTTGTATCTAACTAGGTAGAGTCTGATGTCTTTTCCATTGATCCTATTTTTTTTATCTTTAAGGATCTTGCTAATTTTTCCTTTGTCTTTTTCAGGATCTTCTGTAACAGGTATTTCAAGTGATGGAGTATGTTCTCCATTCCTTGGGTGGTAGTGTTTGATGAGACGTCCTGGGAAGACTGGATTTTTCCTAGAAAGCTCATCAATAAGGATTCCTTCCACAGAATTTTTACCATGAAGTTTATTAATGGTGAAAGGTCCAACAAAAGCTGGTCTAAGCTTTCTATTTCCACCCAAGTTGGTAAAATTAGTGGTAGAGATCAAGACTTGATCACCAATTTTGAAATGAGGTTCCTTATGGGTTTTATCACACCTTTGCAGGTTATACTCTATAGTATCCTCGACACATTTAACAGCATGTTTTTTTGCTAAATCTATCATGTTTCTGAAATCAAGTGATGTAGGGTGAATATTTGTTAGCTGGTGGTTAAGGTTATTGTTGGGTAATTTAGGAATCCATCCTCTTTCTAGTATTTAGGGTGCTTCCTTAGTAGTAGAGTGCTTGCTACTTTGGTAGGCCAACTCCAGTGCAGGTAAAAGGCTAACCCAACCGTGGTAATAACCGTCAGAATTCTTGTATTCTAGTCCAAAGCCACAGAATCTCCTGAGCATGCCTTCCAGGGTCTGAATCATTCTTTCAGCAAAGCCATCCGTATGAGGGTGATAAGATGTAGAGAAAGCTAAGGTGGTTACAAGCATATCATGAAGATTTCTCCAGAACTCAAAGGTGAATTTATGATCTCTTTCACTGATAATAATCTTGGGAACTCCAACATCAGCAATGAGTCTGTCCCAAAAAAATAGGGCAACTTCCCTAGCAGTGTCTTCCTTGTGATTAGGTAGAAACTTTGCTTTCTTGGAGAACCTATCCACAATGACTAAGACTGAGTTGTAGGAATAGGCTCCTCCTGGTGGTAGTCCTGTTACAAAGTCCATGTTTATGATCTCCCATCTTTTTTTGGGTTCAGCAATCTTTTGCAGTAAACCAAACCATTTCCCAGTAGTCCTGTTGGACTTCTGCCAAGTTTCACAACCGGTAAGATAACATATAGTTGAGTCTCTACAATTAATCCACCAGCAGTTTGTTTCAACTTACCTAATTTTCTATCAGTAGATAAATGATCAGATGAGCAGTTATCATGGCACTCAGCCAGAACATGTTTGATATGGTCCCCCTTACTTAAGACTATAACACTTGAATGTTGATGCCTATAGTATACTAGACCATCCCATATGGTGAACCTTCCGGCTTTGTATGGTTTCAAAAGAGGCTCAGGTAGGCCATTGATCAATTCAGATGGTTGAGAAATACTTTCCATAATGGTGATCAGAGTTTTCACGCCAGAACTGTAAGATTCTTTGATTAAGTTGAACAAGGATTCATCCAATTCACAAATGTGGATTCCCATTATAGGAGCTTCAATGTTCAACCTGTTAATGTTAAGGATAGGGAAGATATCATTATCCTCTGGATCATAAGCAGGGTTACTTGGGTCATTGCGTAAAGAATTCCTTCTAAAGCTATCAGCATTCTGGTTTTTAGTCCCAGCTTGATGAACTATGGTCATCTGACCTCTGTTCTGTCGTATGGCTATCTGCCATCTTAACATGTGCCTAATAGGGGTCTTCATGTTCATCAATGTCCTGACTGCATTACAGTCAGTAATCATAGTGAAATTGGTGCCTTCCAGGTAATAATGGAGTTTCTCTAGAGCCCATACTAAGGCAAGACATTCCATTTGACTTGCCCCGTACCTTTTCTCAGTGTGCTTAATCTGTCTGGATATGAATAGTATAGTTTTTTCCACTGGTTTGTCATCCTCTATGACTTCTTGGTGTAGAGCAGCTCCTAGACCTTTCATGCTGGCATCTATGTAGATTTTGAAAGGTTTAAAATAATCTGGCTGGATCAGTACTGGAGCTGAAGTCATTGCCATTTTGAGTTCCTCATAGTTCTTCACTGTCATGATTAATTTCAAAAACGGTGGTGTTGTTGAAGATCTCATACAGACATTTGGTTGGAAGATCAAAATTTGGTAAGTACTTCCTATAGTAGCTGCGGAAGCTGATAAAGGATAGGAGTTCAGTTTTATTCTGAGTCATAGGCCTAATAATTACTGCTGCTATCTTGTTTTGGTCAGCAGCTAAGGTTAGTCCAGAGAAAATGTGTCCTAAGGCCTGGAGTTCCTGGTAGCCAAAGTTACACTTTTTCATTGATAATTTAAATCCCACGGCAGAGATGGTTTTGAGGACTAGCCTTAATTTCTCCATGTGAGTATACCAATGATCAGAGTAAATGATAACATCATCAATGTATACCATCATCCATCCCTGTCTGATGAATAATCCTAGGACAATATCCATCATCCTTTGAGAATGAGAAGGAGCATTTTAAAAACCAAAAGGCATCCTAAGATACTCATAAATTCCCAAATGACAGATAATTCTCATGAATTTCCGGCTATCAGGACTGATAGGTATTTGGTGAAAACCTTTCAGCATGTCCATGGTACTGATGTACTTAGCCTTGGACAGGTTATGCAGATCATGGTCAATGTTTGGAAATGGATAATGATCAGCTTGGGTGTAGTTTTTTAGCATTCTGAAATCTCCAACCATTCTTGACTTATCATTGTGCCAAGCTATAATTACTGGGGTAGTGATATCCACTTGTTCATTGTGTCCTACCTTTCTTAACATGTGTAAGTCAACCAACTCTTGAATATGGGTTTCCAGAGAAGCTCTAGATTTTGGACTAAAAGGGTAAGCAGGTCTCCTGAGTTTATATGGGTAAGAAGGCTTAATGGTTAGAGTTAGGATCATATCATGTCCTTTGATGTTACCAATGGGGTGATCATTGGTACAGAAAGAATACTGATTTTCAAACCATACTTTTAGGATATCCCGTTTCTGTTCTTCATTGAGAAGGGTATTCAAAGCAGCTTGATAGAAATATTCCTGATTGAAACTCTCTAAGTGTTTTTCATAAGTTGAATCAGAAGTTTGAGCATTGACGTGGCATATTTGGAACTTCTTGTTCCAGTCTCTGCCTATAGTGAAGTATCTACCCTTGCTTTGGAATACATCTATACCATATAAGCAGAGAGAATCATTTACAAGGATAAAATAATCACATACTCCGTTTTGGAGCACTAAAAATTCAATGTTCAGTTTGAGTGATCCTTGAGAGTGAGGTAGTATGATTTCAGAAGACCATACTCCAACAGCATTGAGAGCAGAATTACAACTGCTGAGCTTAGCCTGAGTTACTGTTAGTAAGTTCAATTTCCAGTTTGGGTCTTGTTTCTCCAGTTAAGTTGAATCAATAAAAGAGCAAAAGGCTCCACTGTCTAGAAGTAACTTAACAGGGGAACCTTGTATTAAACCAGTAGCATAGCATGTTTTGCCTGAAGTGTAACTTTTACTGGCAGAAGGTTTTAGAGTCAATGCCTTAGCCCCAGAGATGTGGTGAATCTTCATGTTCGGATTCCATTTTTGAGGTAAGTTAGAATCCTCCTTGACGGAATTTATGTCCAGAGAAGACTCAATACTACCTTCAATATCATTGAAGGGGTTAGTGATCATTAGATCACATTCAGAGAGTGATCCATCAGTATCATCAAGGTGAGGGTCAGGATTGTCATACTCTTCTCCTTCAAAAAGATTAATCCTTTTCCTAGGTAGAGGAAACTCAGGTTTTACATGTCCTGTTTGGTTACAGCTCCTAAATACTTTTTCCTTTGATTCTGGATTCTTCTTGAATTCCAAGGTAAATGGATTAGTAGCAGGGGATTCTTTAGTTTTGGCAGTATATTCTTCCCTGTTCCTAGTATTTTCTTCCCTGGGGAGTCTATTGACACTTTTATCAAGACCATTAATATCAATAGTCTCTTCCAATACACCTATTAAGGTGGAAAGATCTGAATCCCTAGGCATCCTGCACCTCAAACTGTGGTTGATTTGTCCAGGAAATAAGTTGAGGAGTCTTTAATTGACTTATTCTTTATCAGAATCAGTTTATAAACAGTCTAACCTCTTTTTTGGGTCTAAGCATCACTCATGAGGATTGTCTTTGGATGGATCAAACTGGGAATTTTCAAAATTTTTCATCAAGTTTCTTTTCCAAATCCTGGTACCAAATTGTACTTTGATCAATTCTTTCCAAGAATTCCAGGATAAAGATCCAAGTTCTTTTCTTTTATTGATAAACAAATCAAGAGCTACTCCTTCAAATAGTCTAAGCAATCTTACCACAGCTATTGCATCAGGGAGCTCATAAGAAGAAAGAGTATAGTCAATAAATTTAATGAAACTGAAATGATTGTATTCTCCTTCTCCAGAAAATTAGGCCATTCAGTGATTGGTGGAAGTAACTTCAAAGCCTTCTCCATTTCAGGAGTGGGACTGGGTCTGAAAGACTCATTCCTAGTTATCCTGGTTCTGGGAGGAACACTAAGAGTAGTGGTGAACCTGGCAGGCCTAGTTTCTTCTAGGTCAATTACCGGAGAGTTAGTAGAATTGATCTTAAGATCTCTGAGATCATTCTTAATCATACCTAACTCCAAATCAAGTTTATTGCTGAATAAGTCAATTTTGTTAATCAGATGAGCTGAAGGAGTAGGACTAGTTTTCTTAACTTCTTCCTTAAGCTGGTCTATGGTTTCAAGAATATCTTCATGAAGAATTGATTGGTTATCATCAATATATTTCATCAGGTCCAACTTACTAGCTTTTATACAATCCTTGATTTGTTTTATTTCCAACTCATCAATTCTCATAATCTGAGACTGAGTGTCAATCACTCTGAAAATAATTTAACTCAATTTGTCCAATTTTTGATAAACTTTGTCAAAGCATTGGCTAATAATAGTAAAATTGTGAGACACATTTACAGAAAAGCTATTAAGAGCTTCTACATCTAATTGTGGTACACCTTTTTCCACTTCTGGGCTAGGGATATTATGCTGTCCCAATCCTTTGGGTTCCTTAACTTCTGATGGGCTGAGGACCTCTTCTTTTTGGGGTCCTTTCCCTTTAAGGAAGCTAACTGGTCCCAAGGATTCCAGTTCTGCACATAGCCTTCTACTTCTTTTTTGGGATCAAACTTTGCAGAGAAATCTGAGATTTATTTGCCAGGGAAATAGCTTTTCTCATACCTGGTTGATCCTCCTGGGTATGAGCCAACTTGAATTGTTCCCAGTAGCTCACGTTCTCTTTCACTAACACCTTGACTCTTTCCTCCTTGGTTGAGTTCAGCTGGGGTGACGTAGGAGGAGCTGTACCCTCCTGGGATAAGATGGTGGGCAACAGATGGTTCTCCAACGGTTTGTTGGTCAAGTTGGCTGCCGCAGTTGTCACCGTGATTGTCCCGGGTGACGCTATGGTCACGGGTTTGAGCCCCCTCATCGGGCTTGCAACTGGAGTCCTTACGTGTACAAGTTCCTCCGCCCAGAGATCCCTACAATTTTCATGTCTCTGATACCAGGAACCTTGCAGTCCTTTAGCTACAGAGAGTGATCAAAATGCTGTAATGATAATAATAATTAAAATTCCAATAATAAATGCTTAGAAGCTCAAATAAATGATTTAATAAGAGCAGTTGCAAGTTTTAATTGGTTTGCTGGTATATGGTTTTCAATATAATATAAAATAGGGGCCGCAGTATTATACTACTGGGGATCTTTACAGACTAGCAACCTCTCTTCAAGGGGCCTCCTTGGGCAGTTTAAGAACCTTGGAATAAAAATGGGTGCCTTAGAAAGGACTTTTTCCACTAGTGGCCGGGCTTAAAAGCACAAACGGTCTAGACAGGAAGGGTAACACTCACTCTGAGAACTTTACCACAAAAATCCTGGAATAATTGAAAGGGTTTCAGAGCAGATGGGGTAGATTTCTTGACTAAACCTCAATGGTTGATGGGTTAATATAGGTAAATAATACTACTGCAGACTAATTCATAAATCACTTGCTTATCTTCATATAAGAACTTGATTAACAATGACACGTTGTCTGATTGATAATAAATAAATTTCTGGTATACTCTGATTAACTGATTGGATCCAAAGAGGTCTGTATAAATACCTATTTGGGGTGATTTTGGTCTTCTCAGGGTACGTAGAGAGGGTTCTACTTGTGGGCTGAAGCTGGAAAGCCAGTCAGGGCAAGATGAGCACGTCTACTTGGTGTTGTCAATCAGCCATCCTTAGATCTGCTGGGTTTCTGTACTATTTTAGCCACAGGATCTGTTAATCTGTTATGGTGTAGATTTGATCATTCTGTACTCATCCTTCATTTGTACTATTGATATTGCTTTGAATCGTGCAGATGTGGATGTTGACTAGTTGTCTATCATCTGTTGATCATTTAGATAATTTTTAATAATTTTTATGAACACTTCTTGTAGTCTTTTGTGGTCTTCAAAGATCAAGATCAGTGATTTATGTGGTAGTCTTTGATCTTTGATTTATTATTAAAAAATGTTTAAAACTTAATTTTTATTTATTTTATTTAAATTTTTATCTTTTTAGATCATTATTAGTGCATATGTCCGTTTTTTACATATGCTAGGCAACCCTTACTAGGTTGTAGCTCTCCTGGTTGTCAGATTAGTCACAACTGATCCAGGCGCGAGGATCAGTAGTACAGATGCGGGCGGGGTAGGATCCGCTGCGTGCGTGGCAGAATCAGCTGCGCGCGGGTCTCTAGTAAGCGGGATCCTGCTGCTGCTAGTACGTAGGGTTATGTAATGATGCGGGGCTGCGCGCGGGAATGGTGAGATAACACATTTTGGCGTGTAACTCCTAAAATATACACAACACCTCAATTCTGAGTGAATTTTAGGTGTAAACCCTATACGTGACAATACGTGTGAAATGTTAGAATGGCCAAAAAGTGCCATACAGGTTTTATAATTTTTAGTACTTTTCCTTTGAATTATTTTAAAAATATAAGGACTTGGAATTCAAGGGTGGGGTCAGTGAGTGACCCTACCTAATTTTAGGTGAGGAATCCATTACTGTAATAATATTTCTGGATTTCTCACGCCTTGCTTTGTTAATTGAGGTATTCTTATTTTGTGTTACTATTTGACAGTTTGCTCTGTCTATAGTAGCAAGCTGAAATTCAGTTTTGCTCTGTATATAGTAGCAAGCTGACAAGTTCTTTGTCTTTTATAACCTGCTGCTTATAATAAAGCAATTTCTCCTGTTGTTTCTCAGGATTTATAATAACAGGGACAAAGTTACAGAGTTTTTGTTCTGTTTTCTTTTTAAGAAGGTCCAAATAATAATTGATCAATTCTGCGTTGGTCTTAAGATCCACTAGAGAAACAAACAATCAAAAATATGTGTTATAAGTATGTTGACTTATTTTTAAAAATAAATATACTGGTCCAAGGAATAAATAATTAAAAATTAATTATTTAAAATATTTCCTGGCCAGACCCCCAGTTGTCAGCTCTCTGATACCAGGAACCTTGCAGTCCTTTAGCTACAGAGAGTGATAAAAATGCTGGAAATGCTAATAATAATTATTATTCCAATAATAAACGCTTAGAAGCTCAAATAATAGAAGTTGCAAGGTTTAATTGGTTTGGTAGTAAATGGTTTTCAATATAATATAAAAGAGGGGCCACAGTATTATACTACTGGGGATCTTTACAGACTATTAACCTCTCTTCAAGGGGCCTCCTTAGGAAGTTTTTAAGAACCTTGGAATAAAGATGGGTGCCTTAGAAAGGACTTATTCCACTAGTGGCCGGGCTTAACAGCTCAAATGGCCTAGACAGGAAGGTTTACCCTCACTCTGAGCACTTTTACCACGAAAATCCTGGAATAATTGGAAGGGTTTCAGAGCAGATGGGGTAGATTGCTCAACTAAACTTCAATGGTTGATTGGTTAATAGAGGTAAATAATACTACTACAGAATAAGTCATAAATCACTTTCTTATCTTCATATAAGCACTTGACTAATGATGAAACCGTGTATGATTGATAATAAATAATTCCTGGTAAACTGATTAACTCATAATGGATCCAAAGAGGTTTGTATAAATACCTTTTTGGGGTGATTTTGGTCTTCTCAGGGCATGTAGAGAGGGTTCTGCTCGTGGGCTGAGGCTGGAAAGCCAGTCAGGGAAAGATTAGCACGTCCACTTGGTGTTATCAAGCAGCTTTCCTTAGATCTGCTGTATTTCTGTACTATTTTAGCCACAGGATCTTTTAATCTGTTATGGAATAAATTTGATCCTTCTGTACTCATCCTTCATTTGTACTATTGATATTGTTTTAAAGCATGCATATGTGGGTGTTTACTGATTATTCATCATCTGTTGATCAAGTAGATAATTTTTAATAATTTTTATGAACACTTCTTGTAGTGTTTCTTGGTCTTCAAAGATTAAGATCAGTGATTTAAGTGGTAGTCCTTGATCTTTGATTTATTTTTAAAAAATGTTTAAAACTTAATTTTTATTTAATTTATTTAAGTTTTGATCCCTTTAGATCATTAATAATGCATATGTATGTTTGTTACATATACTAGGCAACACTAACTAGGTTGAAGCTCTTCTGAGCAGTACCTGGTTGTCAGATTAGTCAAGACTGATCCAGGCGCAGGGATCACTGGTACAGATGCGCGCAGGGTAGGATCTGCTGCGCAGGGGTCTCTAGTAGGCGGGATCCTGCTGCTTCTAGTACGTAGGGTTATGTAATGATGCGGGGCTGCGCGCCGGAATTGTGACATAACACATTTCCCCATGTAACTCCTAAAATATACACAACACCTCAATTCTGAGTGAAATTTAGGTGTAAACCCTATACGTGACAATACGTGTGAAATGTTAGAAAGGCCAAAAAGTTCCATACAGGTGTTGTCATTGTTATTACTTTTTCTTTTAATTATTTTAAAAATATAAGGACTTGGAATTCAAGGGTGGGGTCAGCAAGTGACCCTACCTAATTTTGGGTGAGGAATCCATTCCTGTAATAATATCTTTTGATTTCTCACTCCTTACTATGTTAATTGAGTTATTTGTATTTTTCATATTTTTGTGTTACTATTTGACAGTTTTGCTCTGTATATAGTAGCAAGCTGACAACAATGGGGCTCTACCTGTTGCACGGGTGTTGCACCTGGTTTGGTACATAGCACCAAATAATGAGTAAGTCTTTTGTTGAAACTTTTGAAAAAATACTTAAAAAATAGGATTTTTTGTTTATTTATATTTTTAATAATTTATATATATATATTTTAACTTTCTTAATGTTAAATTCAAGGGTACCAACACTTGGTTGGGATCACAACTATCCTTGGGGGGTATTCCCATGGGGTCTGAGTGAGTTCCAATCAGATCCTGGGATAAATCCAAGGGCAAGTCCAATGGTACACTGTCTGGGACGTCCTCTGGGAGGTCCTGGTCAATGAGATCACCAAAAACAAAATCCACTGAGATGGATAAAAACAAAAAATATAAGTTTAATATTTTTTTGTATTTTTACTCTGGATTTCTGTACTATTTTAACCACAGGATCTGTTAATATTTTATGGCATAAATTTGATTATTATGTACTCATCCTTCATATTTACTATTATTATTGCTTTTAAAGCGGGCATATGTGAATGTTTCCTGATTTCCCATTATCTGCTGATCATGAAGATAATTTTTAATAATTTTTATGAACACTCCTTGTAGTGTTTCATGGTCTTCAAAGATCAGGGTCAGTGATTTACGTGGTAATCCTTGATCTTTGATTCATTATTAAAAAAATGTTTTAAACTTAATTTTCATTAATTTTATTTAATTTTAGATCTTCTTAGATCATTAGTAATGCATGTGTCAGTTTGTTTCAAATACTAGGCAACTCTAACTAGGTTGTAGCTCTTCTGAGCGCTACCTGGTTGTCAGATTAGTAACAACCAATCCAGACGTGAGGATCAGTTAGTACATATGCGCATGGGGTAGGATCCGCTGCATGCATGGCTGAATCATCTGCGCGCGGGTCTCTAGTACGCGGGAATCTGATACTATTAGTACGTAGGGATATGTAATGTTGCGGGTCCGCGCGCGGGAATTTAGACATTTATAACACATTTCCGGGTGTAATTCCTAAAATATAGAAAACACCTCAATTCTGAGTGAATTTTAGGTGTAAACCCTATACGTGAAACTACATTTGAAATGTTAGAAAGGCAAGAAGGTGCCATGCTGGTGTTTTAAATTTCTGTACTTTTCTTTTTAATTATTTTAAAAATGTAAGGACTTGGAATTCAAGGGTGGGGCAGTGAGTGACCCTACCTAATTTTGGGTGAGGAATCCATTTCTGTAATAATATTTCTGGATTTCTCACTTCGTAACTTGTTAATTGAGATATTCTTATTTTCTCATAGTTCTGTGTTGCTATTGACAGTTTGCTCTGTACATAGTAGCAAGTTGACAGTAATCCAAATTTTTAATAATATTTTTTTACTTCTCCATAGTTTTAGTTTTATTATATATTTATTTTATTTTACTTGAACAGTTTTCTCTATACAATTAGCAAGATTACATTCTCTGTTTTTCTCATTTGAAGCACTTCCTACTGTGAAACCATTTACCAAGCAGTCTCTTGCTGATGTCAATACAGTTTTTCAAGATCAATTGTCAATTGCTCTAGTGTTCTATTACATAGCTCCTAGCATTAATTTCCCATTTCTTGTTCTTTTAGGTTAATTCCATTTTTACAACAGTGCTGTTTCCATTTGTTCTTTTTCTTGTTCTTAAATCAATTGGTCTTTTAGTCTCTTGATCCTCAAAGTATTGAAATTTTTAGTGCTCAATCAAAAAATAATGAGAAAAATTTCTGAAAAGGATAAATCTAAGTCCAAATCCAAACAAAACATCCCATTGTTAAGCAAAAGCCAACTTTGCTGCATGGTGTCTCTCAGGCATAAATTTATGTTAGAACTATTAAAGAGGAACCCAACAATCCATCAGCCATGCTCAAGAAGATAAAATACAAAGCAGCTGAGATTCTATTTTATCATCTCGGATATGCTGCCTTTGATGTGATCATCAATCCCCAAAACAAAATTGACCCGCATGCTATGGGGAATTCCATACACACTTGCTATGCCTCACAATCATCCAAAAAATATGGCTGGCTGTGTTTGAATTTCATCAAATATCAATTTCAAGGAAAACTGACTCAATACATAGGTGAATGTTGCAAGCTGATGAAAAAACTCATGTGGTCAAACTCAAAGTCCCGCAAGAAATTCTAAGCTATAAAATTCTGAAAAACTCCCTATGAACTTTCACCACATAGTTGACACCATCTTTTTGAACAACAAACCACTCAAAATTACCACAAATTTCCTCAATAAACTGAGCAAAGTCATTCATCTGTAATATTTTATAATTGCATCCAACCAAAACAGCTGTGGTGCCCCATCCTGGACACCCTGGCCGCCTTAAGACCTCAATCCGTAAACTGTTGCGCAAACGTACCATCCGGCCGAACAACTTATCCTCAGGCTCATCCAAACCGTCATTTATCCGCGTTCGTTGCGCTTCGCGCCGCGCGCGCTGGGCGTCCTGCATCTGCGCGCGCTGCGCTTCCTTTATCCGCACGCGTCCCGCGTCCTTTAACCGCGTTGCTCATCATCCTTGCCGTTGCGTGTTGCTTGTCATCTCCGCCGTCGTCATAGCGCCTCCTCATCTTTGTTGTTGCGCTTCCTCATCTTTGTTGTCGCGCGTCCCAATCTCCTCATCGCTACCGTCGCGCGGCGCTCATCCATAATTTACAGAATCCATCCCAACCGCACCTCCAAGCATTTGGCAAATCCTTGGATCCGTCAAATCTCCCATCTCACTTGATCTATCAGTTGTGAATCTCAAGGCCGTCAGGATTTACTCAACTGTTTCAAGCCTATCTCCTATCCGCCCATCTGCGCTCCCACAGACTTCATCCGTCACCTTTCCTGGGCTCTCCCACCCACTTCCGTCTTTGGAAAAGGGGTGAATAGTGCCAGCTCTGCCCGCGCACATTCGCAGCTGTTTGGTTCATTTCTCTTTCCCACCCCATCCACCTTTGGACGAGGGGTGGGTGACTCTGGTATTGTTGCGCGTGCCCATCCACAGACGGACGCGAGTGACAACATGGTTGTCTTCCCTTTTCCGCTCTATTTGTAGAATCCGTTGTACATAGTCTAACAGGGCCTCCTGCCCATATAAGGAGGGGCTCTCCCCTGCCTTTTTGATAATCATTGAAGCACGGAATCATCCAGCATGAAATCAGCACACCCTTGATCCTTGAGCCTCCATACTCAACCCTTGATCGCTGATCCTTATCACCAACCAATAGCCTTGCTGGTTGAAGAAAAATTCTGTCTGTTGGAATTTTTGAGCGTGTCATACCACTCCTTGATCCCTTTCTCTGACCATACTGGTCCTGATCCCTGATCACCTTTCTGGATCCAATCACAATTGATTGAAGAGGTCTTATTAAGCTTAAGACCTGGAGTGTTATAACTCCCCTTAGCTTCTTTGGAGTTGCATTCTGCCAGCCTACTCTTGAGTCCCTTGAGAAGTGTTGAGGTTATCCTTGCTTCAAATCAGTTACTGTTTGTTTTTAGAGCTTCTTAAACATTGTGCTTTGTCTTGTACAGCCACCCTCAGTTATCAGGTACCCTTCAAGCACTTGATTGCAGAGAGTTGGGCAGGTTCATTGAGAACCTGAAGGTTGCTTGGGTTTGAGTTGATCATCCCCAATCTTCTGCTGAAGACCAGAGTTATTAGCTTGTGGGCATTGTTTACATACAACAGCTTTTGTTCTTTGAACTCTAAGAGGACTTTAACTTCTTTTGTTCAAGTTTTTCCCTGCATAATCTTGTCTCAGATAGTGTTGTTCCGTTTCTACCAAACTATTATCATCCTTATCCTCTACTCCTTGATTCCTCATTTACCAGGTTCTGGACCTTGATCTTGGTTACATTTAAATATTTTTGTAACACTCAGGAGGGCAGCCTAAACAGCACCTTTCCCCTCCGCAGAACTGCCACGGCCTAGCACCATTTGGAGTCTTACATTTGGTCCCCCGGGCCAGGATCAAACCAGCAACCTTGGGATTTACAGTCCCAACTTGAAGAATCAACTCCAAAATCCAATCCGTTTTTTTTTTCTTTTCTTTTCCTGTTTGTTCTTTTTTCAGATCTGATCCGTGGAGGCAACTTGTTCCAGAAGTAAGTCCTCCCAATTGTGCACTGCCTGGGCAAGATCCTTGTTGTTTTTGTGAAACTCTACTCTTGCCACACTTGTGAGCCACCTTGGAACTCTTCTTGTTTGGATCTCTTAGGAACCTTTCAACAATGGAACCTGCTGGATCCTCTTTATCTGTTGGGGCCACGATGGTCAAAATCAAACCTCAGAACCAAAATTTAGGCTTCAATGGAACCAATGTTGAACGATTCTGGACTCCTATGAGATAGCTGCGGAAGTGGATGGTGCCAGTGAATATGATATGACTTATCAGTTACGGTTTTTTATCTCTTCTGACAAAGTTATGGAGGTTATTGAATCATTCAAGGGATTTGAAACTCACAACTGGCGGCTCCTGAAGGAGGCTATGCTGGCCTATTGGGGAAAAATAGATGTAGCCAGATTTACTTTGCAAGACTTGGATGCCCTGGTTTCCCAATGGATCTCCAATGGTGGTATCTCCTCAGCCTCTGACTATCAGACTTTCAGAAAATGTTGGGACCCTATCCAGTCCTATCTTATCGAGAACAATCACATTGATATGTTGGAAAAAATTTGAGTGCAATTTTTTCAGTCTTTCTCTCCAGGAGTGCAGGAAAGAATTCAGGATGAATTGGTGAAATCTGGATCCATGATCACGACAAGAGACAATTGGTTCAAGCTCCCTGCTTTCATGGTTCTTAGGAATACTGTGGATAAAGTGATGAAAGGTCAAACAGCTCTCACCTTTGAAAACCTAAAATCACTGAACCAGTCCTTGCCCCCTCTTTTCAAGCATCTAACAAAATCATGAATAAGATGGAAGCCGATTGCAGACCTAAACTCAATCCTCAGACTCACTTGGAGACACCTACTATAGATGAGATCACTAAATTACTTCACCTCATAAGTCTCCTCCTGCTCCATCCTCCATTCTGCAAAAAGCCGTTAAATGCCAATCTTCACCTGAGCCTCCTTCCTCTGATGTGGAAGACATGGAAGTAGAAAGGGAACCACTTATGGAAAGGTTCCAGGACAACTCTGATCCTCCCCCTCTTCAACCTTCCCAACCCTCAGATCCTCTTCCATCACCTATTACACCTGATCTTCCTCCCTCCACCCAGCCCAAAGTTTGATTTGAGAGGGGCATCTCCAAGGACTACCCTAATGCTGTGGAAGGAGTATTAAAGAAAATTTCTGATCTTAAAATCCCTGATCTATCGGTGGCTGAACTCCTGTCAATCTCTCCATCTGTGGCAGAAGGGATGAAGAAATGGGTTTTTCGTCGACGTGTGGAGATTGGTCCGGACAAATTAAAGGTCTCCTCTGGTACTCTGATAGAGGATTCTGGTGGAACAGATCCCTCTTCAGATACCAACCTGTATTCCTGTCCTCTTGGTTTTCTTCCATGTTGCCTTGGTGATTCAACTAAAACGGTCTGTCTCCTTTTGGATTTGGGTTCTCAGCTCAACTTGATTTTGGACTCCATGGCCTGCAAGCTTAAACTTAGCCCAAGAGTCAGTTTCAAATCTGCGGTCTATGGAATTGGGAATCAGTCCTGTGAACTGGTTGGTATTGCTGAGGATATTCCTGTTCAAATTGGTCGAAATATTGTTGGCACCTGTCACTTCTGGATCACTTGTCTGGATGGTCCCATGATCTTGGGAAGGCCTTTCCTAATGGACTTTGGTGCTACCCTGATGTTTTCTGATCAAGTTGGGGAGAGAATTCTCCTCCCTGATGCTTATGGCAGAAAGATTGAAGTTCCCCTTTGTTCTTTGGATTCTGGTTGTTGGGAAAGAGACTTCCCTGGTCACCCTCCCAAATCTGTCCTGAAAGGAAAGCAGAAAGAAAACTCTCATTCCTTTCATCCTCATTTTTTAGCAGAATAGTTGGCCCTACTGATAGTTGTAGTTCTCCTCAGCCTCAGACTTCAACTCATGGACAAACTCCCACCTCAGAGGCATATCTTTCTTTTTCCTTATCATTTTCTTCTCATCCAAATAAGATCAAAACCCAAACACGTGAAAAATCCGAAAAACCCAAAAATATTTCTTCTCTGTCTGGATCTGTTGTATCTTCTTTTTCTTTTTCTTTTCAGACTGATCACTCATCCTCTATTCCAGTTTCAAATCTCCACAAGGAGTCTAAACTAGATCTTGATCTCAATTCTTTCCTTGGTAGCTTTGGTATGAAGGAGTTTGGTCTTAGGTGGAGGCAATTTGGGGTAGAAGTAAGTCCTCCCAATTGTGCACCACCAGGGGCTTCTACTACTGTTGTTTTTGAAACTCTACCCTGTGCCACACATGTGAGAAATGTGTTATCTTTTGGATCCTCTTTTATGGAGAAGGCACCTTTCAAGGACGTAGCAGAACATTGGACTTGGAAGATGGTGGAACATGGCCTCAGTTTTCGTAGTCAAGTCTCACTGGTCAATGCTTGGAGGAAGCAGGGATTCCTCTCCTTTGCCACCAAGTACAAACCAGTTGCAAAGAAGGTCCAGCCAGTCAACAATCAATGCCTCTCAACCTCAATCCTCCTCTTATGCATCCTCCGCTATCCCGCAATCCTTACTGTGGTCTATCCAAATCCCTCACTGGTCCATTTATTACCTCTGGTTGGGTCACTGAAGAATGTCTGAAAGTGGTCATGTTTGGTCCAGATGGATGGCTTCTTCCTGATGAGTAAAATTTGATCAAAAATATTTTGTCTCTAAGGGAAAAATCTATTGAATTCTGTGAAGAAGAGAGAGGTCTCTTGAAAGAATCCTATGGTCTCCCTTACATCATCCCTGTAGTTGAACATGACCCTTTGGCAAAAGAAAAAGATCCCGATCCCTGCTGCTAAAGTTAAATAATTCATCAAGTTGGTCCGCAAACAAGTCTGAACCGGTTTATACAAACAATCGACTTCTAGCTATTCCAGTCCTGTTTTCTGTGTTCTAAAGAGTAATGGTAAACTTAGAGTAGCTCAGGATCTCAGCCTCTTAATAAAGTTACTATTAAAGACTCTGGCGTGCCGCCTGCCACTGAAGAATTTGTTGAATCCTTCTCTGGGAGAGCTTGCTATGGTCTAGGTGACATTATGGGTGGCTAAGATGAACTATCCTTGCATCCTATTTCTCGTCCCTTCACTACTTTCTATACTCCCCTTGGTCGATTTCAGCTGACTTGATTGCCTCAAGGTGCCACCAACTTGGTTGCAGTCTATCAGGCTCAGATGTTGTGGATCCTCCAGGACAAAATCACGGATCATGCGGGTATCTTTATTGATGATGGTGGGATTAAAGGGCCAGTTTCTGACTATGATAATGAGCTCTTACCTTGGCACTCAGGAATCCGACAATTTGTCTGGGAGTATTCTACTGTCTTGGAAAGAATTTTGTTTTGAATCGAGGAATCTGGCCTTACTGTCTCTGGATCAAAACCTGCCGCCTGTGTCCCTGCCTTGGAAATCGTTGGTCATATAGTCTGCAAGGACAGAAGAAGGATGGCACCCTCTAAAGTCAACAAAATCATCTCCTGTCCTACCCCAATAAATCCAACTGAAGTTAGAGGTTTCCTAGGTGTTGTAACTTATTTCAGGATCTTCATTCCCTCATTATCCAAAATCTGTATTCCCTTGGGTCGCTTAACCAGGAAGGATTCTGAATGGATTTGGACCCAAGACTGCGAAAAATCATTTCAGTTGCTTAAAACAATTGTTGGGAAAGACATTTTTTTGAAAATGATCACTTATGGACCCGGAGCCGGCAAGATCAAGCTGGCAGTGGACTTGAGTTATCAATCTGTCGGGGCTGTTCTTACGCAGGAAGATGAAAATGGTTTGGATCCTCCTGCTCTGTATGAATTTCTTCCTTTCTCAGATGTGGAATCCAGGTACTCCCAGCCAAAACTGGAACTTTGCGGTGTGGCCCAAATGTTCAAGAAGCTTCAGAATGTCCTTTGGGGTCAACAATTTGAGTTACAAGTCGATGCACAATCTATTATTGAAATGATCAACGCCCCCAGCCTCCCAAATGCTCCAATGACTCATTGAGTGGCTTTCATCCAGTTGTTCTCTTTTGATATTTTTCACAGGCCTGGAAAATCTTTCACCATGCCTGATGGTTTATCTTGACAACCTATTGGAGATGATGAATCAGAAGTTGGAATGGATTTTGATGAGGAAGAACCCTTGTTCCGCCCTGTCTTTGCCTTCTCCTTGCAAAATTACTCTGGTTTCCAGCAAGGTTTCTGGCTTAAGTTGGAGCAGTACCTTTCAACTCTCCAAAGACCCCCTGATCTCTCTGCCAAAGAATTTTGGTCCCTTAAAAGGAAGTCCTCCAACTTCTTTGTCCAAGGCTCTAGGCTTATGAAAAGAGAAACTCCTTGTGGACTTGTTGTGGTCACTATCCCTTCTAAGCAGGATTCAATCCTGGAAAATCTCCATGAAGGCCTTGGACATCATGGGGAAACCAAAACTTATTGACAAATATCCAAACAATTCTGGTGGCCATCCCTGAAGAAATCTGTTGCTCAATGGTGTAGGAGTTGTGAAGCGTGCCAAAAACGTGATCTTAGGTGCCCGGCTGAAATTCGTTACCCCACTGGGAAGTCCACTGTCTTTGGGAGGATTGCTATGGATGTGGTTCACATTAAGGCTGGTGGAGCTAAGTACCTCATTGTGGCTAGAGATGATTTTTCTGGATGGGTTGAAGAAAAGTTCCTTAAGAACCTCAGCTCTGAATCAGTAGAAGCTTTCCTTCATGAGACTTGGACAATGCGTTATGGCTTGGCCCAATCTTATTCTACCAATGGTGGCTCGGAATTTGGTGGAAAACTTGCTGAAATGATCTGATTGCTCCCTGGACAACATAGAGTTACTACTCCCTATTATCCTGAAGGACAAGGCATGGTGGAAAGAGGCCATGCTCCTTTGAAGGCTGCTCTTGTTGAATTAGCTGGTGAGAGTGGCAAGAATTGCCAGAAGTTTCTCCCCTTGGTTCTCTTCTCTGATCAAATTTCCACCAAGCGAACGACGGGTTATTCTCCTTATGAAATCATCTTTGGCCAGAGGGCTGTTTTTCCTCTTGATCTTGAGATGGAGTCTTTCTTGGGAATCTCTTGGGAAACAGTTTCCTCAACTACTGACCTATTAGTTTCCAGATCAAAGCAACTGGAGCGGAGTGATGATATTTGTAACAAAGCTTATCAGAAGATGATGGAATCAAGAGCAAAATAAGTTCAGTATTGGGAAGATAAACACCTAAATCAAATCAGGGACCCTTTAAACCCTGGTTACCTGGTATTGGCTTATGATCGTTCCTTGGAAACTCAGTGGGGAAAGCTTTTCTCTAACCGCTGGAATGGTCCTTACCAAGTAGTCCGTCAAGTTAGAGGTGGATCATATCTTTTGGAGGAGCTGGATGGTACTCAGATGGCCAGAAGGTTCTCTGCTGATCAGGTCAAGAAATTTCACTCTCGTGGAGGCAACTTGGTCTGGAAGTAAGTCCTCCCAATTGTGCACCATCTGGGCAAGATCCTTGTCGTTTTGTGAAAACTCTACTTCATGCCACGCGTGTGAGCACTTGGGACGCCTCCTTCATTTTATCTCAGCCACTTCTAGGATTTTTGGTTGGATCCACAAATTTTTTCTCAACCACTCTCAAGATCTAAATGGCCATTCTTTGGTTTCAATCATCTTTCTTTCCTTTCTTTTTTCTATGGCATCAAACTTGGGAGCAGCCTAGGGACAGTCTGTAAGTTGGGGAGAGATGTGGTGCCCCATCCTGGACACCCTGGCCACCTTAAGACCTCAATCCGTAAACTTTTGTGCAAAAGTACCATCCGGCTGAACAACTTATCCTCAGGCTCATCCAAACCGTCCTTTATCCGCGCGCGTTGCGGGTTGCGCAGCGCGCTCTGCGCTTCCGGCATCCGCGCGCGACGCGCGCCGCGCTTCCTTTATCCGCGCGCGTTGCGCGTCGCGCCGCGCGCTCTGCGCGTCCCGCATCCGCGCGCGACGCGCGCCGCGCCACGCACGCTGCGCTTCCTTTATCCGCGCGCGTTGCGCATCCTTTATCCGCGTTGCTCATCATCCTTGCTGTTCCGCGTTGCTCATCATCCTTGCCGTTGCGTGTTGCTCGTCATCTCCGCCGTCGTCATAGCGCCTCCTCATCTTTGTTGTTGCGCGTTCTCATATTTGTTGTTGCGCGTCCCAATCTCCTCATTGCTACCGTTGCGCGGCGCTCATTCATAATTTACAGAATCCATCCCAACCGCACCTCCAAGCATTTGGCAAATCCTTGGATCCGTCAAATCTCCCATCTCACTTGATCTATCAGTTGTGAATCTCAAGGCCGTCAGGATTTACTCAACTGTTTCAAGCCTATCTCCTATCCACCCATCCTCACTCCCACGGACTTCATCTGTCACCTTTCCTGGGCTCTCCCACCCACTTCCGCCTTTGTATGAGGGGTGAAGAGTGCCAGCTCCACCCGCGGACATTTGCAGCGTTTTGGTTCATTTCTCTTTCCCACCCCGTCTGCCTTTGGACAAGGGGTGGGTGACTCTGGTATTGTTGCGCACGCCCATCCACAGACGGACGCGAGTGACCACATGGTTGCCTTCCCTCTTTTGCTCCATTTGTAGAATCCGTTGTACATAGTCTAACAGGGCCTCCTGCCCATATAAGGAGGGGCTCTCCCCTGCCTTTTTGATCATCATCAAAGCATGGAATCATCCAGCATGAAATCAGCACACCCTTGATCCTTGAGCCTCCATACTCAGCCCTTGATCCCTGATCCTTATCACCAACCAATAGCCTTGCTGGTTGAAGAAAAATTCTGTCTGTTGGAATTTTTGAGTGTGTCATACCACTCCTTGATCCCTTTCTCTGACCATACTGGTCCTGATCCCTGATCACCTTTCCGGAGCCAATCACAATTGATTAAAGAGGTCTTATTAAGCTTAAGACCTGGAGTGTTATACCTCCCCTTAGCTTCTTTGGAGTTTCATTCTTCCAGCCTACTCTTGAGTCCCTTGAGAAGTGTTGAGGTTATCCTTGCTTCAAATCAGTTACTGTTTGTTTTTAGAGCTTCTTAAACATTGTGATTTGTCTTGTACAGCCACCCTCAGTTATCTGGTACCCTTCAAGCGCTTGATTGCCAAGAGTTGGGCAGGTTCATTGAGAACCTGGAGGTTGCTTGTGTTTGAGTTGATCATCCCCAATCTTCTGCTGAGGACCAGAGTTATTAGCTTGTGGGCGTTGTTTACATACAACAGCTTTTGTTCTTTGAACTCTAAGAGGACTTTAACTTCTTTTTTTCAAGTTTTTCCCTGCATAATCTTGTCTCAGATAGTGTTGTTCCGTTGCTAACAAACTATTATCATCCTTATCCTCTACTCCTTGATTCCTCATTTACCAGGTTCTGGACCTTGATCTTGGTTACATTTAAATATTTTTGTAACACTCAGGAGCGCAGCCTAAACAGAACCTTTCCCCTCCGCAGAACTGCCATGGCCTAGCACCTTTTGGAGTCTTACACCGCTACCCCTGAGAATACCTCCTCCACTGCTCTCCTAAAAGTGAAAAAACAGAACCGCAAAACAGGAGCAAAAAATCCTTTTTAAAAAGGTTATCATAACCCACTTTCTGAAAATTCCAAAAATAAGTGTTGGATGTTCCATCCCCACCCCAGAGCAAATCAAGACCAACCTGAGTCCAATCTTTATGAAGGTTCCACCAACAAACCACCCAAACCTGACAATAACAACAATTCCATGGCTCATCTCAATGTCCAGCTCTACCCATTCCATAAAATTAGTGCGGAAAAGGAGTTTCTGCAAGTTCTTGTCAGTGGTGCAACTCCCCATATTTTCAATTTAAGCAACTTCCCATTCAACACTTTTCAAACAAAAATTTGGATTGGCACAGCAGACTCAGGAAAACCTCTGAAAGCAACTTAAATTGGGGATGAAAAACTTCTCAACCACTAGGGCCAAAAAATAAAACTAAAAGATGTTCTTCTTTTTCTAAACTAGAACCATTGCCTGTTTTCTCTAGATTGTCTATTCAAAAGAAAACCCACAATATCACAATTTGGAAGCTCTAGAACTGAGATAATTCTTGATGGATTTCAACTCATTGGCTCATCTGGAAATCATCTTATTGAACTGTGTGGCACCAACTTCAAAATATCAAAGTGAACAGAAGCTTCACTCACTAAAATTGATCAACCCTTGATATGGCATGCTTAACTGGGTCATCCAATTAACAATATCCTGAAGTCCATTATTCCAACAATCAAAGATTCTGGAGTCAAATGAAAGATTTTCTGCAATTCTAAATGCACCTCAACCACCTTTTCTCACCACTTCAAAAAGGCCTCAAAACCTCTTGAAGCCATCTATCTGGACATTGTGGGTCCTATCCAACCCAAAACTCCCAATATTTACTCATATTTCCTCACAATAGTCAAGCAATACTCCATTTTTTTCTTTCTCCTTACTTAAAAATAAAAGGAAAACCACCAATGCCATCACTAAATACATATCGATGACAGAATGTGAAACAGGAGATAAAATTCAAAATCTAATCTCAGACAATGGGGGAGAATTCATGAGCAACGAACCAACCAGCCAGTTGAACAACAATGGGATTGCTCATCATTTCTCTCTTACCCACACTCCAGAGCCTAACGGCATAGCCAAAGGGATGAACAGAACAACTTTTGAGAAAACTTGCTTTCTCCTTCTTTCAAAGTAGATTTCCAAAACAACTTTGGCAAGAAGCAGTCAATATGGCCTCCAATCTGAACAATGTACTACCGCCTTACTCAAATCAAGCATTTGAACTCTGGACCAACACCTCCTTCAACTATGATTTTCTTTGACCATTTATTTGCAAGGTCTCCTACCTTCTACCAAAAGCCAATCAAATCTCAAACCTGGAACAGCCTGGAAGAATCAGATTTTTACTAGGATATGTCGACAACCTCTTCAGCTACAAAATACTTGATGCAGTAACCAAGAAGGGCATCATTATGTCAAATGTCAGGTTCCATGAAGACAAATTCTATGATACCTCCTTCAACAAGGAATAAAATCAAGTGGATCCATCAGATGACTGTGGAAGACAGTACCCCACTTAACTTCAATCAGGAAAATCTACTGCTTACTCAAACCCTTCAAATTAATTTCCACCAGAGCCACCTATTGGCTCTGTAAACACCATTCCAAATGATAATTTCTCAAATTTCTCTGCAAATCTGTCAAAAGATCACATAATCAACCACCCTTGGCAATAAGGATCTAAGATCAGAAACGTTAAGAACTCCCTCCTCACCTATGTTGAAGAAGGGGATCTCATAACCCTGGATCAAGAAATGAAGTCAAAAAACCACCTAGAATGGATCAAGGCCATGAAAAAAGAAATTCTCAACATGTTAACCTTTAAAGTTTTGGAAGATTTGAAAAATCACTCATAAAAAATCTGATCAAGTGCATTTGGGTCTTCCACACCAAGAGAGATGAGAGAAACAGGATGATTTAATTCAAAGCTCAACTTTGTGTGCAAGGATTCAATCAAAAGCTTGGAACCAAATACCATGACTCATTTCAGCCCACCAGAAATAAGGCCTCACTCAGACTTCTCATCTCATTTTCAGAAAAAAATCAATTAAAGTTACAACAAAGCCAAGTGAAATCAGCCTTCTTAAATTCCAATCATGGATAAAACATCTTCATCCATACACCCTCAAACATGAGCATTGTACCAGGAAAGGAACTCAGGCTGTGAAAAGAGCTCTATGGATTAAAACAAGCCCCCAGAGACTGGTACCACACACTCTTTCAGCCTGCTACTTAGCACAGAGCAACCTGACAAAGAAACAACAATAATAATATTAACAAAAATAAATAAATAAAATTATTATAAAATGAATGAGTAGGAAATCCATAATTATTATTGCAGAAATGGATTTCCCACCCAAAATAAGGTAGGGTCACTGACTGACCCCACCCTTGAATTCTTACTTCTTATATTTTTTAATTAATTTAAAAGAAAATGGTAAATGACCACAGCACCAATATGGCACCTCTTGGCCATTTTAACATTTCACATGATATGTCATGTATAGGTTTCACACCTCAATTTCAGTCAAAATACAGGTGTTGTGTGTAGTTCAGGAGTTACACGGGGAATTGTGTTTTTTCACAATTCCCGCATGCAGTCCCGCGTCCCTACAGCGCTGGACTCCCGCACACCCAAACTCCCCCACGCAGCCCGGCGTCCCTACAGCGCTGAACTCCCGCGCAACCAAAACTCCCGCGCGCAATTGATCCCTCCCGGGTGCAAGTAATCCCATGACCTAGTCACGCCCGCAGCGGATCAGTCCCCCGCGCGCATCTGAGCAGCAGATCAGTCCCCGCGCGCATGTGAATGGACTGATCCCCCTGCCTAGCCTGTTGTGATCAGTCTGACAGCCGGGTACCGCTCAGAGGAGCTACAACATAGTAGGATCTACTCTACATATTTAAAGCTACCACACAAGCGTAGATAGTAGTTTGAAAACATTAAAAATCAATTAAAATTAGTTATTAACTAATTTTTAGTATTTCTTATTAATTAAATAAAGATCCAGACTCACCACGACCTGAGTTGATCAGAACCTTCAAAGACCACAAAACTACACAAGAAGTGGTCGTAAAAATTATTACAAATTACATACAGTATCAGCAGAGGATGGAGAATCAATAAACATCCACTTCTGCTTACTTTTGACCAGTACTTACAGTCCAAATTGAGGATCAGTGCAGGATCAGTAAAATGACTAATCTGTTGATTAACAGATCCTGCAGCTAAAAAGGAGCTGTTCCTTTACAGATCTAAGGCCAGCCGGCCAACAGCACTTTGAGGACGTGCCAATCTTGCCCTGACTGCCCCCCTAGCCTCAGCCCATGGCTATACCCCTTCTAGAGGCCCTCAAGAACCCAAAAAGGAATATTTAAACAGGCTCTTTTTTCCCTTTTGTTCCAATAATCTATCAGTTATCAGTTATCAGAAATATTATTATTATCAATCAAACATTGTATCATTGTTATTCAAGTGCTTATCAAGAAGAAAGCAAGTGATTTATGATCTTGTCTGAAGTATTATTATTATTATTTTCTAAATAACTATCAACAACCAGAAGTTGGAACCATCCACCAACCCCATCTGTTCTGAAGCTTCTTACCTGAATCTTTGCAGGATTACTGTGGATTACTTCCCAAGTAAGTTTTTCCCTTCCTGCTCTGGGTTTGTGTGCTGTTTTGCCCGCCCAAATTAGTGGATAAGGCCTTAGAAGGCACCCATCTTCATTCCAAGGTTATAAACTGCCTAAGGAGGCCCCTTGAGGAGAGGTTTCCAAGTCTGTAAAGACCCCCAGTAGTATATTACTGTGGCCCCTCTTTTTATATTATATTTAACATATTTATAACCAAACCAATTAAACCTTTCACTTGCTCTTACCATACCATTATTGGAGCTTTAAAGTGTTTATTATTTGGAATATTATTGCTCCAAATTCTTTTATCAATCTCTGTAGATAAAGGACTGCAAGGTTCCTGGTATCAGAGAGCTGACACACTCTCTCAAACACCAGGGCAGAATTTGAGTCTCTGGCTGGCCAGTGACATGAACTCAATTTTGTGGCCAATTTTGTCATGAATAAGTATCAAACCTTTCACCATGAAAAAGCAATGATGGATTCTGTGATTCACCTTAAAATATTTAGTTTTTATTGTGGATTTCACCTTGATGGATAATTAATGTTGGCTGTTTTTCACCTTGTTTGAAAATCAAAGTCATTCTGTTTTCACTTTTGTGGAAAGTGAAAGTCACACTGATTAACCACCAGGGACAAAAAGGCATCAAATTCTTACCAGTGAATTAATTGGAACATCAAAATTAAAAATCTAAATGAAGCATACCACAAGATGGCTAATTAAATATGAATACGGTGTGACTTAACTTAAACATATCAATTTCCAGAAAAACAAGAAGGTCAATTCCACCATAAAAAGAGACATTAAAACAATCACTTACCAATAAATCATCCCATAAAAATGAAAAATCTAAAGAAAGCATAACCCCAAGATGGCTCATTAAACATGGATATGGTGTGAATTACCTTAAACACATCAATTTCCAGAAAAACAAGAAGGTCAATTCCACCATAAACAGAGACATTAAAAAAATCACTTATCAATTAATCATCCCAGGCTGGGCTCAACCTATTCACATGAAAAGAACTCAAGAAAACTTCATACTCTGGGACATGCAATCCTAATGGTGCACTTGTTTTCAATCAGGTAAATACTCCTTAAAGGGTTAATGAACATTGTTAATCCCATCTTCATCAAATTACTTAAATGTGTGCCACATATGAGTGTATTCCAAATTGGATGCAAAAAATTGGGTCTCTATGGCCCATTTGACAATCACATGGACCATAGGCCACTGTGTGGATGTCACTGATTTGGGGAAACTGGCCTCATAACAAATGAAATAAGTTATTTGAGACATGGGATCTCAAAGGCCTGCAGGTTGGATGGGCCATCCCAACAACATGGACTTCAGGGGCAATAATGTAGCCCACATTGTATTATGGACTTACTTAGCCAGCCCACTTTGCCCGCCAAAGTAGTCATTTCTTCATTTTGGGCTTGGATGGCCCATTTGGACCGTTGCCTGTGTTGCGGCATGATTGGGTACACAGTTCCCTGTCTTTGGCATGGGTGCAACTGGTGTAGGGGGTAGAGGGACACATTTGGAGTCCCTCCACCACAGCCAGTTGTTGCAGCGGCTGGGGGGGGGGGCGCAAAAATTGCTCCCCTCATCCCCTCACCTCCATTTATGTGAGAGAGGGGACAAAAGGAGAGGTCTGGACAGGCCAGTTGCATTTAAGAAACCAGGAGGGGGTACAACAATTGCTCCCCACATCCCCTCACCTCCATTACTGCAAGGGAGGGGCAAAAGGAGTGGGCCGGTTGCATCAAAGCAGCCTATTGGGGGGCTGAAAATTGCTCCCTCAATCCCCTCACCTTAGTTTCTGCAAGGGAGGGTATGAAAGGAGCGGGCTGATCACATCAAAGCAACTGACAGGGGGGTGGGGGAGCAAAAATCAGTCCCCCCCATCCCCTCACCTTCATCTGCAAAAGGAAGGGAACTAAAGGAGTTGGCTGGTTGCATAAAAGCAACCATTGTAAGACTCCCAACAGTTCTGATCCAGAGGCAGTTCTGCAGAGGGGAAAGGTGCTGTTTAGGATGCCCTTGTAAGAGTTACAAAAATATTTAAATGTGACCGGGATCAAAATCTAGTGACTTGCAAATAAGGAATCAATGGAAGGGATCAGGTTGGAATTATTTGGTAGCAAAAGAGAAAAACACTATCTGATGAAAGATAGTTGAGGAGAAGAATTTAACAAATAACTTAATGTTTTTTCAGATTCAATAGAACAAGGCAGTTGTGGTGAAAATGCCCACAAGGTAATAAATCTGGTTGTCAGCAGAATATTAGGAAAGATCAACTCAATGAAAACCATCCTCCAGTTAGTTTCTCAATGAACCTGCCCAGCTCTCCAAAATCAATTGCTTGAAGGGTATCAGATAACTGTGGGTGGCTGTACAAGAAAAAGCAATTTGTTTTATGAATCTCTAGAAGCAACAGATTCAAACAAGAATAATGCAGCACTTCTCAAGGGACTGAAGATTAGCCTGGCAGAATTCAAATTTGTAGAAATAACAGGTATTACTATAATCAATGGTTATAAATTTCAACCAGCAAGACTAAACAGAATAATCAATCAATGAGAATCAATAATCAAATGAGATAATAGAACAATTGAAGAGTAATACCAACACTAGGATGATGATGACTGGACTAAATCACTATGACGCTGAGAGGAGACTAGGAGAGAACATGATGAGGCTAAACAGTGAAGAGAACTTTCAGAGATTGATTTGTATTCCGACAATCTTGAATGTGGATTGGTCTCACCAGTTAGAGAGGCAGAGTGTTGATGATTGACGAATGATCTGTTTGAACACGGTGGTCTATTGTCTTGAGTCTTGGCTTGAGGTTGAATGATTTGAGAAGAGAGTCTTGGCTTGAGGTTGAATGATTTGAGAAGAGTTAGGAGTTTTTACATTGTATATATATATATAAGAGATACCAAAGGAGAATTTGAAAAGAAATAGAAAACAAAATGAAATTGAAAATAATGATCAAAGAACTTCCAAAGAGAAGACAATAAGGATTCTCCTCCAACACTCATCTAACAGTGCGGCTACTGATGTGCACGTCACAACCGTGACCTCCTTTTGGAGTTTTCACAGAGGGATGTGTACGCGCGGGATTCTTGAGAACTGTGAAAGGATGAAACCTATCACAAGTCTCCTCTGTGATTCTCCACACACCCCTTAACTGGTGGTCAATTTGCAAAGATCTTATTGGTGAATTTGTGCAGTTGGTCTAGACTGACAACCTTAGTCAACGGATCAGCCAACATCTTCTCAGTTTTGGTCAGGTGAATGGTTAGGCGTCCTTCATTCAGTTTGTCTTGAAGCCCCTTAGTCTTGAGGTCCATGTGTCTGGTTTTTGCATTAGATCCAAATTTCTTCAATTTTTCATCTAATCCTTTATTATCTATGAAATTTTTTGACAACGGGAGTTTGGTTTTAAAGATTTGTCAGCTCTCTGATACCAGGAACCTTGCAGTCCTTTAGCTACAGAGAGTGATAAAAGAACTTGGAGAAATAATATTCCAAAGAATAAACACTTTAAAGCTCCAATAATGGTATGGTAAGAGCAAGTGCAAGGTTTATTTGGTTTGGTTATAAATATTTTAAATATAATATAAAAAGAGGTGCCACAGTATTATACTACTGGGGATCTTTACAGAATAGCAACCTCTCTTCAAGGGGCCTCCTTAGGCAGTTTAAGAACCTTGGAATAAATATGGGTGCCTTAGAAAGGACTTATTCCACTAATGGCCGGGCTTAACAGCACAAGTGGCCTAGACAGGAAGGGAAACACTCACTCTGAGAACTTGACCACGAAAATCCTGGAATAATTGGAAGGGTTTCAGAGCAGATGGGGTAGATTGCTTGACTAAACTTCAATGGTTGATTGGTTAATAAAGGTAAATAATACTACTACAGAATAAGTCATAAATCACTTGATTATCTTCATATAAGCACTTGATTAACAATGACACTGTGTCTGATTGATAATAAATAATTCCTGATAACTGATAACTGATAACTCCTTGGAAACAGAAGGGCAAAAAGAGCCTGTTTAAATATTCTTTTTTGGGTGCTTGAGGGCCTCTAGAAGGGTTACTAGCCATGGGCCGAGGCTAGGGGGGCAATCAGGGCAAGATTGGCACGTCCTCAAGGTGCTGTTAGCCTGCTGGCCTTAGATCTGTCAAGGAACAACTCCTTTTTAGATGCAGGATCTGTTAATCAATAGATTAGTTGTCAGCTCTCTGATACCAGGAACCTTGCAGTCCTTTGGCTACAGAGAGTGATAAAAGAACTTGGAGCAATAATATTCCAAAGAATAAACACTTTAAAGCTTCAATAATGGTATGGTAAGAGCAAGTGCAAGGTTTATTTGGTTTGGTTATAAATATTTTAAATATAATATAAAAAGAGGGGCCACAGTATTATACTACTGGGGATCTTTACAGACTAGCAACCTCTCTTCAAGGGGCCTCCTTAGGCAGTTTAAAAACCTTGGAATAAATATGGGTGCCTTAGAAAGGACTTATTCCACTAATGGCCGGGCTTAAAAGCACAAGTGGCCTAGAAAGGAAGGGAAACACTCACTCTGAGCACTTGACCACGAAAATCCTGGAATAATTGGAAGGGTTTCAGAGCAGATGGGGTTGATAGCTTGACTAAACTTCAATGGTTGATTGGTTAATAAAGGTAAATAATACTACTACAGACAAAGTCATAAATCACTTGCTTATCTTCATATAAGCACTTGATTAACAATGACACCGTGTCTGATTGATAATAAATAATTCCTGATAACTGATTAACTTATTCAAAACAGAAGGGCAAAAAGAGCCTGTTTAAATATTCTTTTTTGGGTGCTTGAGGACCTCTAGAAGGGATAATAGCCATGGGCTGAGGCTAGGGGGGCAATCAGGGCAAAATTGGCACGTCCTCAAGGTGCTGTTAGCCTGCTGGCCTTAGATCTGTCAAGGAACAGCTCCTTTTTAGCTGCAGGATCTGTTAATCAATAGATTAGTCATTTTGCTGATCCTGCACTGATCCTCAATTTGTACAGTAAGTACTGGTCCAAAGTGAGCAGACGTAGATTTTTATTGATTCTCCATCCTCTGCTGATCCTGTATGTAATTTTTAATAATTTTTACGACCACTCCTTGTGTAGTTTCGTGGTCTTTGAAGGTTCTGATCAACTTATTTCGTGGTGAGTCTGGATCTTTATTTAATTAATAAAAAATACTAAAAATCAGTTACTAACTAATTTTAATTGATTTTTAAGGTTTTTGAACCATAATCTATGCTCGTGTGGTAGCTTTACATATGTAGTGTAGATCCTACTATATTGTAGCTTCTCTGAGCGGTACCTGGATGTCATAGGAGGCGCGGGGATCAGTCCATTCAAATGCGCGCGGGGACTGATCTGCTGCTCAGATGCGCGCGGGGGACTGTACCGCTGCGCGCGTGACTATGTCACGGGATTACCTGCGCGGGAATTCAGTTGCGCGGGAGTCCAGCGCTGTAGGGACGCGGGGCTGCGTGCGGGAGTTGGCGTACGCGGGAGTCCAACGCTGTAGGGACGCGGGGCTGCGTGCGGGAGTTTGCGTACGCAGGAGACCAGCGCTGTAGGGACGCGGGGCTGCGTGCGGGAATTGTGACAAAACACAATTTCCCGTGTAACTCCTAAACTACACACAACACCTGGATTTCGACTGAAATTTAGGTGTGAAACCTATACATGACATATCATGTGAAATATTAAAATGGCTAAAAGGTGCCATACTGGTGCCGTGGTCATTTACCATTTTGTATTAAATTAATTAAAAAATATAAGGAGTAAGAATTCAAGGGTGGGGTCAGTGAGTGACCCTATCTTATTTTGGGTGGGGAATCCATTTCTGCAATAATATTTATGGATTTCCTACTCCTTCATTTTATAATAATTTTATTTATTCATTTATCTTTGTTCCTTTTAATTTTGTTAATATTATTATTGTTGTTGCTTTGTCAGGTTGCTCTGTGCTAAGTAGCAGGCTGACATTAGTCATTTTGCTGATCCTGCACTGATCCTCAATTTGTACAGTAAGCACTGGTCCAAAGTGAGAAGATGTGGATGTTTTTTGATTTTCCATCTTCTGCTGATCCTGTATGTAATTTTTAATAATTTTTACGACCACTCCTTATGTAGTTTTGTGGTCTTTGAAGGTTCTGATCAACTCATGTCGTGGTGAGTCTGGATCTTTATTTAATTAATAAAAAAATACTAAAAATTAGTTAATAACTAATTTTAATTGATTTTTAAGGTTTTTGAACTATAATCTATGCTTGTGTGATAGCTTTACATATGTAGTGTAGATCCTACTATATTGTAGCTCCTCTGAGTGGTACCTGGATGTCAAACTGATCACTGCAGGGATCAGTCCATTCAAATGCGCGCGGGGACTGATCCGCTGCTCAGATGCGCGCGGGGGACTGTAATGCTGCGCGCGTGACTAGTTCACGGGATTACCTGCGCGGGAATTCAGTTGTGCGGGAGTCCAGCGCTGTAGGGACGCGGGGCTGCGTGCGGGAGTTGGGGTGCGCGGGATTCCAACGCTGTAGGGACGCGGGGCTGCGTGCGGGAGTTTGAGTACGCGGGAGTCCAATTCTGTAGGGACGCGGGGCTGCGTGCGGGAGTTTGCGTACGCCGGAGTCCAACGCTGTAGGGACGCAGGGCTGCGTGCAGGAGTTTGTGTACGCAGGAGACCAGCGCTGTAGGGACGTGGGGCTGCGTGCCAGAGTTTGCCTACGCGGGAGACCAGCGCTGTAGGGACGCGGGGCTGCGCGCGGGAGTTTGCGTACGCGGGAGACCAGCGCTGTAGGGACGCGGGGCTGCGTGCGGGAGTTTGCGTACGCGGGAGACCAGCGCTGTAGGGACGCAGGGCTGCATGCGGGAATTGTGACAAAACACAATTTCCCATGTAACTCCTAAACTACACACAACACCTGGATTTCAACTGAAATTTAGGTGTGAAACCTATACATGACATTTCATGTGAAATATTAAAATGGTTAAAAGGTGCCATAGTGGTGCCGTGGTCATTTACCATTTTCTATTAAATTAATTAAGAAATATAAGGAGTAAGAATTCAAGGGTGGGGTCAGTGAGTGACCCTATCTTATTTTGGGTGGTGAATTCATTTCTGCAATAATATTTATGGATTTCCTACTCCTTTATTTTATAATAATTTTATTTATTCATTTATCTTTGTTCCTTTTGTTAATATTATTATTGTTGTTGCTTTGTCAGGTTGCTCTGTGCTAAGTAGCAGGCTGACAAGATTTCTCCCAACAAATGTCGGAGCCATTTACCTTCAAGATACGAGTCTAGTAGTGGATTTAGTTTGGCTTCAGTGAATGAATAGGTGATGTTCTGTTGTTTTTAACTGTTCCAAGTGAGTGGCGAACCAAAGGAGAAACAAATATACCCCGACTGAGACTTGCGACTGGTCGGATCTTCACCCCATGATGCATCGCTGAAACATTCAATAGGTCCCTTTGAATTGTCATAAGTTAGAAGGAGTTTCTTCTCCTTGGTGTGATTGAGATATCGCCACGTTCTTCTAAGTTCTTTCCAGTGGGTTAACACGGGTTAATTCTGGAATCAAGCTAAGCTGGAGACAGAATAACTGAGATAAGGGCGAGTCCTACTGGCGATGTAGTTGAGGAGTCCTATTGCCCACTTGTAATTTATTTTAAGCTCTTTAAATTTTTTAAAGTCTTCATCTGAAGCTTCACAGGGTTGGAGATGCGGGGTTAATGGTACAGAGGATGGTTTTGATTTGAGCAGGCCGAGTTCTTCTAAGCCATGACTGATATGTTTGGGTTGACTCAACAGAATACCGTTCGTAGTTCTTTCAAATTTCATACCTAGGATGGTATCCGGCTCATGAGATTGAGAATTTTTGAATTGAGTATTAAATTTTTCATCAAAGTCATTGCCGTCACCCACAAGGATCAAGTCATCAACATGAAAAAAAAGAAAGTATTTGTTGTCGTCGCTTTTGTATAAACAGGGGTTGCTGTCTGACTCCTTGAAACCAACCAACTTGATCCATTCAGTGAGAGTGGCGTACCAATTCTTTGGAGATTGTTTGAGGCCGTATAAGCTTTTCTTCAATCTCAACTATTGACTCTTACGTTGACATCCCTGAGTTGTTCTGATGATAACCTCTTCTTCTATCGGCGCATGCAGAAATTCAGCCTTTACATTTTATTGCCGGATGTTCAACTTGTTTTTCAAAGCACACATAAAGATAGCCCTCAATGATGCAATCTTTCCAGTCGGAGCAAATGTTTTGTCAAAATCCAGTCCGTGAACTTGGTTGAATCCTTTCACACAGATTTGAGCTTTGTGAATAATTGCGTTGTTGTGAGCATTGTCTTTGATCTTGAAGATCCAGGTTGTGTCCAGCGGATTCAGAGGGGTGTCCCCTTTGTAATCTTCCCAGACTTCAAGTAGTTTGCATTGATCTATTTCCTTCTTGATTGCCCCCCCACTTGAAGCTTTCAGCGCACCTACTTGCTTGATCAAAGTCTTAGGTTCAAAGAAATGGTGGAACCCGTATCGCTGAGGAGGTTTGATTGCCGCTTGGTCACAAAGAGATCTTCTGGGTGTTTCAACAATTGGTTCAGGAGTTGGGGTTCTTGCGCTATTGTTGATTTCAATTGATTGCACTTGATCCAATGGGAAGTCGCTCTCTGAAGTTGATTCAGCATTGGGATTGGATGATTCTTCATCAGATGAAGCCACCTCTGCAGGCGGATCTCTGTAGTTCATCCAATCAGTATTCTTTGCTTTCATCTTGGCAGAGTTTGAATTGTTGAGGATGTTGAAGTCAATGTCTAAGGTTGAGTTGATTCCCAATTAGTCTACTGACTGCTTCAGGAATCAAACCTGTTTGGATTGAGTGATCTGTCCATTGGGCATGAGAATCCGGTATGAGAGGAACTCAGGATTATAACCTACCATTTTTCCTTCTAAACCCTTAGGGTTGAACTTTGATCCTTTCATTCTTTTCTGATTCAACACAATGGTGGTAATAACTATGGGTTGAAGATAGTTGATAGGTAACTTGCTTTGTTTAATGAGTTCCCAGGGAGACTGATTGAGACCTTCCTTAGGTATTTGATTGAGACTCAGGCAACAGGCTTTGAGCACTTCCAACCAATACTTCCAAGGCAGTTTTGCTGAGCTTAGTGTGGTTCTCACACTTTTGACTATCGTAAGATTAGCCCTTTTGGCTCTACCATTATGTTCAGGATGGTACGGTTCAGTTACCAGACAATTGATAAATCTCTCATCGAGATACTTAACTAACTTCTTGTTTACAAACTCACTACCACCGTCTGAACACACCGTTGCTGGGTAATAGCCACATATATTCTTTTGTTTCTCTATTACTTCCATGAGAACTCGAGTCGTGTTGTCCTTTTGAGCTAAGGGGATGCCAGAGATGTAACCCAAATAGTTATCTACAATCGTTAAGATATATCGTTCATGTCAATGGGATTCAGGCGTAATAGGACCTACGATGTCTAGGTGAATTTGTTCAAAAGGTTTGGTTTATGAGGTGGAGGTGGATTTGAAAGGAGATTTTGTGATCTTACATAGAAGACAGTCCTTACATTCAAATTTTTCCCTGTCTGCCGTACTGTAAATAGAGCCTCTGATTTTAGACAGATGGCCAAAGGAAGCGTCCCCATAGGTTAGATGTAAATCCTTCAGAGATTGAGAATCATCTCGTTGAGACCAGTAGCATTTGTCATTAACGATTTTCTGGGGTTTATTCAATACAAACAAAATGTTCATAATTGTGCCTTGACAGATCCTCTCTTCACCTCTTTTCAATTCGAAACTCCCAGATTGGGCCTTCAACGTGCAGCCTTGTTCAAGAAGCTTCCCCGGACTGATTAGATTGACTACAATATCCAGAACGTATAGACAATTAGAGAGCGTGATAGTTTGCTTCTTCCACACCAGTTTGACAGTTCCTAATCCTAGAATTGGTAGATTTGCGCCCGCTTTACCAGTCGTTATATGTTCTCCCGTATATGGCTTCAGTACAGTGAAGAATTGCTTTTCATTGAATATGTTTGGAGCCGCTCCGCTATCAATCAATATGTTATTCTCTACTTCAGCCTTTGAGTCTATCCACCGAGTTACAAACGCATGGAAGTGGGCGGAGTTCTGAGACTTCTTTTGCTTCTCCTTCAATCTGCTTTGATTCTCACGCCACCATTTGGGTGCTTTTTCCGGATGTAGATTGAAAAATTGGATTCTGAATGATGTTTATCTTGACTTGGATTGTTATAGCCTTCAATGCATCTGTTTGAAAGAGCATTTTTTGTTTTGGTTTTCATGGTGGCTAGGGCAGTTTCTGAAGTACCTCTCTTAGTCTTGTCGGCATTTTTGGCTTTGATCTCATTGTGATACTGGATGAGGTGATTACAGAAAAACTCTACGGAAATTTGTTTATCTGAGTGCATAAGTTGGCGTGTGAGGTCTTGAAGATTTGGTGGAAACTTGAACATCATTAGGTAGGCAAGGATGTCATCAAGTAA